>CM067359.1:125992658-126210158 GCA_034401795.1 Chaetoderma sp. LZ-2023a
GTCTTTAGGATTAATTTCCAATATGCCCAGATATGCACTGCAGGCCGGTAAATATACTAACTAACTCACATTTCCAACTATACACCTGTGCAAAAGTTAAGCACCACCCTATTTTTACGCACATGCGAGGGTATATTCATGTGCTATGAAGAAAGCAATAGCATAAACATTTATGTACCCATCCATCTTAGTGCAAGAGGTAATAATGCAACTAGAGGAATGCTGATTATGATGGTGGGGAAACACTGTATGTTTTTGTTTGAACTTGAAAACGAGGCCTGAATATGGTTACGTTGACACAACTGACAACTATTGCCCTACAGTTGACACACGTGGCTAGATTGTCATTAATGGTGTCTGAAAACGAAGTTTAACATCTGTGCACGAGTTTGAGACTGTCATTATTAATACCGGGTATATCCACCTTGTGCCTGGATGACGGCCTGGACACGACGTCTCATGCTGGTCACCAACCGACTGATACGCCATTGTGGTATTCGTTGCCATTCAAGATGGAGTGCGTCTGTTAATTCCTGTAGGTTCTGCACAGGAGGATCCCTCCTTCTCACCATGTTTCCCAGAATGTCCCAGATATGCTCAATAGGGTTCATGTCAGGGCTCCTTGCTGGCCATGGTAGGGTTTCGATGGCATTCTGGCGGAGGTATTCATGCACATCTCTAGCACGATGTGGTCGGGCGTTGTCATCCATGAATATAGGGTGGGTTCCAGGTGCATGATTTACAAAATGAGGGACCACAACTCTATCCAGTATGGAATCTTGATATCTTTGTCCATTTAGTGTTCCAGGTACAGTCAACAGATCCAGCTTACAATCAAATGAGATGCACCCCCATATCATAACGGAACCTCCACCAAATGGAACTTCTTCCATGATGTTACGTTGGTCGTACGCCGTGCGTCTGGACCTCCATACACGAGTTCGACCATCTGTGGCATGAAGCAGGAACCGACTTTCATCGGACCAGTGTACCCGTCTCCAGGATCTCATGTTCTTTCGTTGCACCACCTCAGACGCTCCTCTTTGTGGTGTGCAGTGAGGAGAGGACGTCTGATAGGTCTCCTAGCTTTCATGCCAGCAGCATACAGTCTCCTTTTGACGGTAGACATTGACACTCTATTGCGCGTTTCCCATTGCTGGCTGAGCACTCTGCTGTTGGTGAATGGAGATCTCCTAACAAGGCGTACTAGGGCTCGATCATCACGGGCAGTAGTCTTCTTCGGTCTTCCAGATCTAGGCCTGTCCTTCACCTCGTTAGTTTGCCCATGTTTTGCAATCAAACGACTGATTACAGTATGGTTAATGTTCAGCTGTCTGCCAATCTCTCTGCATGACATACCAGTGGTATGCATGCCTATGATTTGCCATTTCACACGATCACTTAACCTTCGTCTTGCCATAGCGGTTCACAATCAAGAGCTAATTCTCTCTGTACAAATAAACCACGGTCATGAACACAAAATTCCTAATCTTGTCGCCTAAATCTGTATGTAATGTTCTACACCTCAAACTGGACTTTTACATAACTGAACACGTGTGCTGTTTCCCGCCACGCACGGACATCAAGCGGCGTGAAGTCATGCATGCATGTGCATTTCGTACTTGGAATTATGTCAGCTAACGCGGGGACAAAAAGTATGGCAGCCTAGTTGTACCATCATGTTTCTACGTTCTATTGTTTTTGCTGGTGCTTAACTTTTGCACAGGTGTATATATGGTTTCGCAGTGCTTCCTACATTGGCGGTGTTATATAGCCAACAAGTATCCGAAGATACAGGGGAGGTGTATGTAAATCAGCACTTTAACCATCACCGCTCGGAAACCTCCGATAGTTTCCCATGGTCGGACCCAATGAACGTGCTGATGGGGAATCCAGACAATTAATAAGCCTTGCGCCTGGTCGATTCTGAAAAGAGACAATAACTTAATATATATATATATATATATATATATATATATATATATATATATATATATATATATATATATATATAAATATATATATATATATATATATATATATATATATATATATATATATATATATATATATATATATATATATATATATATATATATATATATATATATATATATATATGAGGCCCTATAGGTAACTGGCCAATTTTACACAACCTTGCCGGAGTGTGACGCTACATTACCACAACAACCGGAAAAGAGGCATACACTATATATCTCTAAACTAAGAAATTGTCCCTAACCACTTTAACCTATCCTATCGAGGTGAATAGTAAGGCTTAGTCAGTAACATGTCAGGCTCAAACAATTAGAGCATGAACAGCGAGCTTAGTGTAAAATTGATGCTGGCGGGAATAAAGTGATGCAGATATATGTGTTGCTGTATAGTATTTCCTAGCGTACTGTGGTCCAAAGTTTTTACAAATAAACAAAACATATCAACTGGATGGCTAATTGCCATATACAACCAACCAATGCACATGATAGATATAATAATTAGACTATAATTAAATGACTTAAATAAATATCACAGGTCGATAAACCTAAACGGTGCTGCTAGTTGAAAGCACTCACAGTAAACGAGGATATTATTCACAGTAAAACAGAAATTATAAATTGCGGTCCTAAGACCGGAAAGGTACCTATTAGTCATCAGTACCATATACGGAAAAAATAATTAAATATACAATAGTATAGCTACTTGAGTACCTAATAGTCATCGGTACGGAACAGGCGACCATGTTACTGAAATTGAAGCGCTAACGTATTCATAGCACGAGTCGACATGTTCTCGTTCTCTGAAACTGGAAAGATTTCCGCAGGCAGATTTCCGCAGCTGATTTCCGGAGGCAGGTCTCTGCAAGCTGACTTCTCCAGGCAGGGCAGACATGGTACATACTCAGGACACTGAATCAGGGCAGTTCAGGAAATGTCTATTAGATAGTGTCTCAGCTAGTATACAATTTATACGGAAGTGAACAAGTTATCCCTCCGGCGACGGAAGGAAGAAAGTTGTAGTTTGCCCATTAACAGAGAGGGCTGTATATAATGTTAAGCAAGTGCAATAACTGGTACACGGTGCGGGATGCATCGCATAGCTCATGTGGCGCACCTAGCAAAGTTCCACCTGACTGTGGTCAAAAAGTTAATTATAACGCACACGACATGCAGTGTAGAATGTGAAGTCCACTTTTCAGCGTGGTTGGCAGATCCGATGAGTCATCCACCAAGAATCACCGCCAGCTCTACATTCCGTAAAATTACATCCTGGGCCCGTCTGGCCCTTTCTGCAGAAGTGTTCCCCTTAGAAATGTTCCGAATCGGGGGTCATAACTTTAATTATTTTGTTCCTGGATGGCCATCTGGGAGCATCCAAAATTCCCGTAACGTGGAAAGTCCGAGGACCGCTCGCCAGTGCGGGTGAACTGAAAGCCGCTTGGAACCATGGTGATATTCTGTATCTTCCGTCGGTGTTCCGGTGCACGCATCAAGTCCCGCACACTCCAGCCAATACTCCAGACGGGTCGGCCTCCACGACGATGATGCTCCTGATTCTCGATTTTTCACCTCTTTTATACCACCCGTGACGTCAGAGGCAGATGCCTCCGCCAATCAGCGGCCGAGCAGTAGCCAATCAGCGTGCAGCTAGATCAGTGACGTATTTATCACGTGCACAGAACATTCTAGATCTATTTATGCATACACATGATTACGCCGTCAAAAGTAATATTTTGAAGATAATTTACGGGGATTTCACGGATAACTCAGCCATTTATGGGCCGATTTACAATAGTAAAATGTTCTAGAAAGCTCGTTTGATTCCGATCCTAATCTGTACCAAGAACAACGAGAACGGAGTAATTAAAGGTTTTTACGAGCACCAACTCGGTACACTATAGGCATGCACTCGCTTCCAATTCCATGAGGTGTTGTCAGGGAAGCTCTGACGCGTGCGCATGCGCACCACACGCTTTATCAGATTTAGGGTTTGGTGCGTGCTTGGAGCGAATTCAGAGTGGTCGTTCCGTACCCAGCTTCGCTGGGAGGCCCAGTACCCGTCCGGTTGGTCCATGCTACAGCAGCAGCAGCAGCAGCAGCAGCAGCAGCAGTAGTAGCAGCAGCAGCAGCAGCAGCCGTAGAACCAGAATCAGCAGCAGCATTAATTCCACCACTGACCCACCCGATAATGGATACCCACTATCAATTAGACCTGGGGACTCTGCCCCAAAATTCTTACTCCCACCCTGACTTTGATTACACAACATTTCAGTGTATGTGCCATGGTTCGGAATAAGCTTATTGTTAATAAGGTTCTGGGTAATTTCCTATAACAGCTAATATAAGAGAGCAGGTTTCTGCATGTCAGCTTTACCATGAATAAATCTTGCTTGAGAAATAGGAGCGTATTCACTATCTTCAAACCGGCCGATCAACAATAAAGCTGACATTGCTGCTTATATATACGTTTAATGTAACAAGTAAGGTAAATGATACTATTAACCTTCTGACCTTGCCAGACAAATTCTTGATTCTGAAATTGTAGGCGAGTAACCAGCTGACTCGATACCCTTCCCAGGAAAATATAACTATGCCTGTCTCAGTGCACAAGAAAATCTCGCTGTTAGTGCTGTCTTTTAATAATGAAAGTGCATTGAAGGCTAGCAAACCCAGTTTGACCAATGTTAGACTTCCACGAATAAATGTAACTATAGAACCCCGAAAGGGTTCACTGTCCGGAAACTGGGTCAGCAAGAAAAGGCTGCCTAGCATATTTGTCGATTGGACGTGCCAAACAATAACCCCATGGGTTTAATAGTATTGCCATATTAATTCCGTATTTGATAACATGGAAAATATAAACACCCATTTATCCCACTGATTACTGCACCACGCTTTCAGAAAATTGCATTGCCCATTGGCCAGAATAAAGAAAATTCACCGTCAGTAGTATGTTTCATATATACAAGTATGGAGAACAGCAAAATCAGTTTGGATCATGCTGGTGTTCACAAAAATAAATGCAACTTTTGAGGGTTCACTGTCCAGAAACGGAGTCAGTAAGAATTCACTTTCCTGGTGGTTTCTGAAACACCAGATAATGAAGCACGTTTTGCGTGTCAGTTTACCTTTATCGGGATTAGCATAAATAAATGCCATCTGGTGACTATTTTGATAACCTTTCCGGTCAGCGGGTCTGGCTGAGACCTGCCAGCTATCCACTTTCGGAGAGGCTTCGTGCGATAGGATATTATGATTTATCCAAACATTTTACCATATTTCTCATAAATAAAATTAGCTAGCACCTGGTCTATGTACTTGAGTTTATTCGACGACATACTGCAATATGCTATTCGCAAAGCACTGAATAGCGAAACAATCTCAGCTTATTCTCAAGGAGACGATGAAGATTGCAACCCATTTTTACCATTCTCTACAAGTTGCCAACATCCAAACAGAAGCCACGAAGCAGGACATATCGTACAGGAAGCTGATGCAGACGTTCCCAACACAGCGGGGCACTACGTTAAGGGTTTGAAATCCTCGAAGGCTGATCCCAATGAAGGGTCCATTGAGGAACGTCTCAATGGACACAAAAAAGAACGAAATGCGCGATCTTGTACCAAGTGCAGAATTCTGGCATGCAGAATCATTCCTCTGTGCTCCTCTGGAGAGATTACCGTATTATTTCAAAACAGTTGAGCACCAAACAGAATGTTAGTAGTTCCTCAATTTATGTAATCGTCATAAACCTTTTAACTTATGTAATTAAAGCACAATACAACACTCATGAACCGTTCATTCAAAACTTCAAGAAACTGATCTGTGAGTATCTTAAGAAGCGGCTCGATGACGATAATATTTTAAACGTCATACAAGTTTCGACTGTACTAAATCAAAGAATGAATGTCCTTCCCTTTCTCACGTTCGATAATATGGTTCCAATCTATGAGAAACTGTTTACTTAGTATTTGACAGAGGTTATATGCCTGAGTCCTGGATAATAGGAAAGATAATTCCTACGCATAAATGTAAAGGAGGCCAATCAGATTCACAGAATTATCGCGCGACCACAGTACTGAGCTGCATGGGAAAGTTATTTTCCCTTCAATCTTAACCACACGACTAAATAAATATGTAGAAATACATGAAATTGTTTCAGGAACACAAACTGATTTCAGAAAAGGAAGGTTAACATTAGATAACATTGTCTTTCTCTCTCTCTCTCTCTCTCTCTCTCTCTCTCTCTCTCTCTCTCGCTCTCTCTCTCTCACACCCTCTCTCTCTCCACCCACCCCCTCCTCTCTCTCTCTCTCTCTCTCTCTCTCACACACTCTCTCTCTTTCTCTCTCTCTCTCTCGCTCTCTCTCTCTTTCTTTCTCTCTCTCTCTCTCTCGCTCTCTCTCTCTCCACCTCTCTCCCCACCCACCCCTCTCTCTCTCCATCATCTCTCTCTCTCTCTCTCTCTCTCTCTCTCTCTCTCTCTCTCTCTCTCTCTCTCTCTCGCATGTGTCACGTAAAATAAGACAGATTCAGGTTATTTCATGTGTAATATTGACATACTGCAAGGCGAAAACCTATCGCCCTTTCTTTTTTTCTTTCTGAATGATAAAGAGGAATATCTAGTTGAGCACAGAATATCATGTCTAATTTCACTAACAGAACAAGCATATCTTTACCTGTACCATCGCATCCTGATATACACATTCGACACTATCATCATAGTCGAGTTTCCAGATGCACTTCAAAATGCTTTAAATGTCTTCAATAACTACTGTATTACTTGAAAACATAACATAGATACTACAAAAACTAAAGTAATATGTTCGCTAAACGTATGGCAAAAACAGCTCCTCGTCTAATTAGTTTCAATATACTACCTATGCAACATGCATCGATTGTGAAATGCTACGAGATTTGTGTTCAAGGAATTAACCTATGTATTGATAACGGCATTACATTTTTCTCGATAGCGAGCCAAACATCATACAATCATAAAATAATGAGATTCAAAATTAAAACAAAATTTCTAGTCATTTAAAAAATCCTGGAAACATAGACCATATGAGTAGAATTAAAAAAAGGAGTTTGCCATCGGCGTTTCAAACACACCAGAGTTTATAGTGTATACATATTGAGCCAGGATCCATTATGTCACATATGTGTTTATTTTCGGAATATAATCTATCTGTATATGCCAGGCCATTTAGTGATATGCCCACAACTAATTGCAATAATAGGGCCTAATCATTCAAGCGTTAATCGATTCCAAAATAGTGTGGAAGGACATAGCATATGTATATAGTATAGTAAAGGTATCATGAACAGTAGAAATGGAACATTTGTATTTTTCGGTCTCACTTCCAGCCAATGTTGCAAATTAAAACAGTAGCTAAAATTTTGGGTGGGGTCTACAAATATATACATATCTAGATTAATACCCAATCAATCCGGCCGAATAATATATCAAGCGATTCAAATTGAAAATACCTTTTAAGCAATCTGTGATACCATAGTAGAAACGTCATATTTGTGATATCATGGATGGCAATGTCTTGAGTCCATAGCTAAAAATACAGAGACCAAAGGATGAGGGGCAAATGACTATACTTGATCTAATATATAAAATGCAAAAAAGCTGTCTGACTAGCTTTATAGAGATGAAAGAGAAACTTCAACAATTTTGGTGACAAGATAAAAATCAAATGTGATTACATGTCGTGACACAGCATCCACGACCACTCAATTCTACTATCAACTCAAACAGTTAACTGCCATACTGAGACAACGATACTCATTGAGACTGCAACCAAATTGATTAAAAGTGATGTGAAATCATTGAATTAGTAATGATTATCACACGGGCTGATCATAGCGGCATCAAAATCTAAACAGTCCTTATATCATGAGAATTCTTCAATTCTCTTACACATTTCCCGAATGGCCATTCTTAGGAATCGCGTCAGGGAACATAATCCACACACCTGCGCTATTTAGCAAAATAACAGCCTGCTGACATCGCCATTGACAGGAGCACCTGGCTAATAAGCCAAACCACATGCTTGATCCATGTAATGGTGCGATTCCGCTATATCCATTCAGTTAAAAAGCTCCAACGGAGCATCTTTAAATAAGAGTACCTATATTGCTAATCAAACCATTGTCGCGAACAGTAAACACAACTGTCTCATCCCATGAGTTTGTGTCACCAGTATGCCTGTCCATAACAATTTCGTGATCTATGGACTTACAAGATTTGATTTGGTGACCTAAAAATATAAGTCTATACAATGAGATTACCTAAACAATTATGAATATGCTAGATAAAACTACAGTAAGAGCACACGAAAATATGAGACATAGAGACAGGTAGATGAACTTTTAAACATGGGGCTCCCGGAGGTACCACACAGACTTGTAGGTCCGCAGAGGTACCCCGCAAGGGAGGCTCCCGTACACGAGACTTAACTATTTAACTTAATAGAAGTTATTATACTTCTAAGCTGAAAGGAAGAAGGTTATCTCAGACGAAAAGTGATGTGCCTCACGCGGGCACTACTCCTAGTGCAAATTTGGGTGAGGAGTATTATCCTGGCGTGGACCGTCATCGCTGAATCCTTGTGAGAGGCAAGTTCCTCGCGCGGGCCTCCGTCTCGGGAAGGTGTCGCCACTGCTTAAAGCGGGAGTAGAGTGGTAGGCAAAAAGTGGGCCTACTCTAATATTTCAATCAAAAATGCTGTAGAAAGACAAGACCATACCTAGTGAGATTATGACTATAGGGGTGCGTACTGTTTTACGTGAAGACCGGACTGGGGATTCCCGATGGATTCCCTCGTCACCGTCTTATGTGATTCTTAATATGCTGAATTAGTAGTCGCCGCTTTATTTCTGCGGGCCTTCTGCTTTGCTTAATTCTATTTAGTTGTTTCCAGAACAAGAATTCCTTTAAGCCGCAACTCGCTGATATCTACCTAGCTATTAGACATGGCTGTCACGGAGAACAGATGCCCTAAGACATCAATACTGAAGACAGCACTCATACATGTTACGTAGCAAGATCTCCGAACTGGACAAGAATCCGGACATCCCGCCCCGTAACCGCATAAAACATTACAAGACATGGGTTACATTTCACAAAAGCATTATTAGGCCATTTCTCTATCGTTATGGTGGGGGGTAAGAGAGACGAATACCCACCGTAAATCTCCTTCCCGCAAGGGTGTGGCAGATCTAAATATCATGCCCAGACATTTTAACGGAATTCGGTGGGAATACGTATCTCCCCCGTCACCGGGTCCTATGGAACCAATCGTTTTACCTGTCATTAGGTTTATATACGCACTGCGGTGCGGGAAGATTGTCAGTAAATAAAATAATAATTAATACATGTGTTTTCGCAGTGCTTTCCTACATTGGCTTAAAGGGCTACCTACTAAGTATCCGGAGATACACGGGAATGTGTGTGATACTGCACCCTGGCCATCACCGCTCGGAAACCCCACTAGTTTCCCAGAGTCAGATCAGCCCATGGTGCGGATAGGGACATCCAAACAATTAAGAAGCCACAAGGCTGAGTGGAGTACGAAGAGAGACAAAATCTTACTTATGAGTCTTACCGGAGTGCGGGGCTAGATTATCGCACTGCCGGAAGAAAAGAAGAATATATTACACAGTATGTAATGAAGACAGTGTCTCTCATCGTTTTGAACCTATCCTATCGAGCTGAATAGAAAAGGTTAGTTGGTAGCATGCCGGGCTAGACAGAGTTATAGCACGGACAGCGACCTCAGTGAAAAATTGTTGGTGGCGGGAGAAAGTGCTGCATATATAAGTGTTGCTGTATAATGTTTCCTACGTGCACTGCAGTCCTATATTTTCTATGAATAAACAAAACATATGAACCGATGGCCACTGGCCATATATATACATAACCTAACAAGAACAAACAATACGGTGTTAAATGATTAAGATATATATATTAGTACAGGTTAACGAACCTACTATAGTGCGGTTTGCAACACGTTGAGGAAAATGAGAATAATTATCAACAAATACAGAAATTATAACTAGCGGTCCTAAGACTGTTACGGTTCCTTTTAGTCATCAGGACCGTTTTTACGGATACCATATAATTAACAAAACCTATATAGAGGAAAAAATTAAACTGAGAAGTATAGTTACTTGAATACTTGGTAGTCATTCCTAAGGTAGGCTACCGTGTTACTGAAATTGAGACGTAAATCCGTAGTCGACGTGAGATGATGCGCTCTCCGGGGGAGCTGGAAAGTTCCCGCAGGTTGGTTTCCACAAGCTGTTGTCCGCAAACAAGACTTCCGCAAGAACACTCATGGCGGGAGTACATTACTCAGTGCTGTAGGCCTAATAGAATGTCTACCGAGCAGTCAGCAAACGATAGTACTACGTGGTGAAGAAAGTTCCCATACACCGATGGCACGGATGGAAGGTGTAAACAACCCGTCACTAGCGGGGGTTGTCAGAGGCAAACCAAGATACAGAACAAAGCTTCACGGTGCTGGGTACGTCAACTAGCTCTGAAGACGTACCGGGCAGAGTTTACTGGTGCGGTCGAAAGTCGAAAGAACCTACACGATCAGTGCAGAGGTGATTGAAATACCACTTTTAGGCGTAGCTGGCAGATTCGGCGAGTCATCCATCAAAGACTATCCTGCCTCTACATCTGTAGACTCACATATTCAGGCCGTGAAGGCCTCGCCGCAAGTTTATGTTCCGAACGTGGATGTTAGTATTCGTGAACGATTATCAAAAGTTCCAAATTACTCCCGTAAATGGGGAGTTACAAAATTGTTTTAGTGTGGTGGGTTGGAGAACTGCACGCCACGGGATAAAAACCGAACACATAGCGAGGGAAGACGCATATTGTCTGTCGCGCTTACTAGTAGCTGGTACAGATCCAACCTGTTCGGCCCCTGGCCGAGGATCCTCTCGATCACTGGATAGCTTCTCCTTTTATACTCCTCATGCGGTCACAGGCGTGATCCTCACAGCTTGGGCCTTGGACACCTCAGTACGCGCGATTCCAAATGCCACCACCACCATTCACACGCTAATACAGGAATGAAGTTGGCATCTTCGGATGATATCGGCGACGGCGCCAAACCCAGAAAACTATGACTAGCATACAGAGCGTCTCATCCATCCTTCTGTGGAACCCGTAAGGGACTAGTTTCATTAGGCCAGTGCCACCCAATAAAAGAGAGTAGCAGATTTCCGCCACAACTGTGGAATATAAGCTATATCGGAGACCCACATTTTGTGACCATGCCACACAATCCTTTCTTCAATTTTTGTGGTTGTCAAAATAACAACCACCTGTGAACTTTCTACCAAAATCGCGGCCGATTAACTGGAAATTAATAACCACGAGGGTGGCCATAATAGCATCGTGGTCATTGAATTTGTCTGGGTCGCGAAGCTTAGTGGTAGTCAAGATTCAAAGTTACTTTATTTCATTGTGTTGCTATACATATAAATATATTCTAAACAGGCAGTCCATCAAAGGCTTGGCCTATGTAGCGATGGACTCCTTACACATATCACAATATATTTCTACATTAACATATATATTACGTATATCGGTCTGAAGACAATGGCACAGTGACCGAATGCTAAAAAGCTACCTTGACATGAATACTTATACAGTGACTGCAGCTAACATCCCACAATTCAGTGCGCTTACTACAGTTTAACGTTAACCGGAACACTGTTCCTGGTACGGGTTCAGGGTTAACGATAAACAGTATAGTACATAATTAAGCGCAATGCATTGTGGGATGGTGGCTGGAGACTGAATAGAGTAAAATTATGGAACAGTACAAAGCGACACCCAAGAAAACAAAACAAATAGAATAGTCAGCATGATCCGGAGATCCTTCAATGTCGTCGAACCCAGCACATTTGTCCTCCTATTCAAGAGCTTAGTCCGGCCACATCTGGAATATGGAAATGTAGTTTGGTCGCCACTGTATAAGAAGGATATACAACTACTAGAAAATGTTCAACGACGTGCTACAAAGAGTAATACCAGTATTTAAAAACATACCATACGAAGAACGTCTCAAGGCACTGAACCTACCAAGCGCATAGTCTACCGACATCTGCGTGGAGATCTTATTGAAGTTTATAAGTACACACACAATGTCTATGATCTGGACTATGTTGAACTACTACCACTGGACAAAAGGGACCGCACACGAGGGCACAGTTATAAACTCCTAAATCAGCACTTCAAGACAGACACCAGAAAACGTTTCTTTAGTCACAGGATCACAAATCACTGGAACAGCCTGCCGGACACAGTTGCATCAGCACCCTCAGTTAACGCTTTCAAAGGGAGGTTAGATAAGCTCTAAAAGGACATTGCTTGCAAAACCGACTTTCCGATCACTCCCGTCCGCACCCACATGTCAGTGAAACAGGTACTATAGAAGATGAAGACCATGAGGACAGTGAAGACCTGCCACAGGCTAACTCGCCTACACAACAGTAAACTCTATATAACGGTGTATGTTTATGTATGTATGACACTGTTAATACATTGTACAGCACCTTGATCCTCCCACATCTCACGTACTGCAATGCTGTTTGGACTAACACGCACAAGAATAAATTATCAAAAATTCAGTCTCCAGAAAAAAGCATTAAATTATTCAAAATAGTAAGGGTCACATGCTTTCTTTGCTATACTCTGCATCTGGCGCGCACACCGCTGATAGACAACTCCACATATACTGCTTCAAATATTGCGGATACGTCTACTTATTAACATTATGCATGGACTACGTCACTATAAATATAAGTTTTGCACGCTTCTACATGTATCTACGTTGTCAACACATGTCTGTGTGTGACTTGTACATTACGTCATTTAACTCTGTGATAATAAATTGATATGGACGATTTACCCTACTGCTGTAGGGGTGAATCGATCGAGGCTGGAATTCCATATACAGATACAGATTTGCTATTCCAGCAGAAGGCCAAAACATTTTTAAAACTGAAGAAATGCTTAAACTCAAAGACATCGAAAAATCACAAATGCTTACTATTGTTAAAGACTTTCATCACAATGCCCTACCCAAACACACCACCCCATGCTTCACACACAACATCTACATGTTGAATATTCACGAACAGAAACGGAAAATAAGAATATCTATTGCAGCCACTAAATTATGGAACAGTATAAAACAGGTAACACGTGACAAAACTTTAGACAGCAAAATCATTCACGAAAATAATGAAAATTTACATAATCGATATATACTAGAAACTGCATAAATAACATTACCAACACCACACAAAACAGCCACCACCACCAACAGTGCTACTACCACTGAAACTACTACTACCACCACCACTACCGCCGCCATTACTACTACTACTACTACTACTACTACTACTACTACTACTACTACTACTACTACTACTACTACTACTACTACTACTACTACTACTACTACTACTACTACTGGATGGACCCAATTGCTATTACCACTATCAATACCGCTACTGAATATTATATTAAAACAACTGGATGAGCTGATAAATATAGAACTGCCATAGCTTGCCACCCGCCCGCGCCTCCCCGTCCCCTCCCCATGTGTGTTTTATAATAATATCTACTAAATGCAATGTATATCCTGATATCTAACTGTCGCTGTTGTCCGCACTGTTCTGTCTATATATGTAAGGTGCCCGGCAGAACTATACTTTGTGACTTCGGCGGACAACCTGGACTCAATTATGTAAAAACATGTTACTGTCAAATAAATAATCTTTGATTTCATTTGATTTGATTTGAACAAGAGCGTTCAAATCTGCAATCGAAATCCAGCAATCCCAAACGATTGTATAAATACATCACGAATACTAGCACAAATAGAGAGAAAGCCGATGTCCTGGCTGACTTCTTCACCAGGGGCGCTGGAAGCAGGTTTGAGGGGCGGGGGGGGGGGGGGGGGGCAGCCGCCACAGAAAGGGCACACTGAATGGCAATGTCTGCAGGATGATCTGAAATGGGGTTTCCTCCTATTATAGAAGAGTGTTCGGCGATACCAACAAACACACCAAACCACCAAGAGAAAAATATTGAAAGATGCAGGCTCTGAGAATCGATGTCCTGCATTATGAGTTTCTTATGATTCCTATGATGTATAAATGTTACAGCAATGTTGAGTGTACAACTTATGCATTCTTTGGTCTTATAGTGGGCAATATTATCCTCTGATGCCTGCTTCTAGTCAATTGGAAGCTGACACTAACCAACGATTAGCTATCTCTCTGGGTGTGCATGCATGCGGGGTTGGGGGGGGGGGGGGCTAATTGTGTCAGTAAACTGTGTATGTGCATTCGTTCATGTGTCTGAAAGGTGGACATGCGCAGTTTGCCTTGAAAAGATTTTTTGATTGGACCTTAGTTCCTAATTATATTTGCTAAATTGTGGACCAATCCCTTGAGCAGTTTCAGAGGGAAGTTGCTTTTTCTGAAAACTAGATTATCAAAGATGGCCGCAAGTCAAACCGACCAAAAACATGTGAACAAAGTTTGTTCAGCTTTTGTATTAGGTGAATTTTGTTGAGTTTCATGAGAGCCAAGCAGTTTCACAGATCTTTAAATATAATTTTTTAAATAGTGCAAAATCCAAGATGACCACCCAACAAAATTAAACAAGTAGCTTCCTGGAACTAATCCTGGATCCGACCCTATGGATCCTTCCTGCCTAGTTGATCTTGAGGACTCGCTCGATGGATGCATAGACAGATGACGGATGGCCGACATAAAATAAGTTGATAGTTGGCTGCTACTGCTACTACTACGACTACATCATGAATTTGTACACATTAAAAATAGCCAACATTATTAACCCTTTCCACTGCCGGGACCAAATGTAATAAATTCTTCAAGGTATGAAATTATGGGGACTTTTTAAAAACCAATATTATTGAAAGGTATGGTTGCCCGAGGCAGCAACCCCGTCAAGTCAAATCACCAACAAAGTATTCAACAACTAGCGTGTATGGAATGAGCGATTTAAATTATGATTTGGCAGCCTATACTTAGCCATCTCATATATACATATCTACAAATCATGAAACTAAAGAAAATGACGATCCACTTCGTGGCGCCGAACCATGGCGCAAAAATAAAATCCTGGACTCACTGCTTTGTAGTACTGCTGGCATTGCTGCACGCTGCGTCATGGGGGACCTAGCGTTCCAGTCCTTCTGGAAGCTATGGATTCGTAGATCAAAGATGCCCTTTATACAACGCAACTTGCGTATCCTTGATGCTGTGCTAGACATGAGTCACCCAACACATGAGCATCCGCTGACACTGGAACTTCTTGCAGCTCAGGAGAATCTGCTGACAATGGAACTTCTTGCAGCTCGGGTCCACTTTCATCGTATTCATCTCCAACTAGAACTGGTTCTTCAGAACTTGTCACCAGCTTGACATGTGAACTATTTCTAGCCTTTACCTCACCTCCTCTGTGGAAAATAACCATATAACCTTTCTGATCAATCACCTGGAATGGGTATTTAGAGAAATGTGGCTGCAGTTTGCCTTTGTTGTGGTTCGTCAAAAGCACCTTATCACAGATAGACAACTTAGAGTCTCTGATATTTCTGCGCTTCTCTGCATAGCTCTACATCTTACTCTTGTTCTTCTTATCTCTAGCTCTGAACTCGACATCATCTGGCTTTGAGTTAACTTCTGGTAACTTGGTCTTGACGGGTCAGCCAAACAATAGTGTTGCAGGAGACTGACCTGTTGTACTGTGTGCAGTCGCACGGTAGTTCCTGAGAAAGGAGAACCACTCTTGCTTCCAAGGTTTCCCTTCAAGCTGTGCTGACTTACACACTTTCCCAAGGGGTTTCATAAAACTCTCGACCTCGCCATTAGCTTCTGGCCAATACGGGGTTACTCTCCGATGCTTGAAACCATATCTCTCTGCAAAATCACGAAATTCTTTGCTTTGCTCTGTCATCTGTACTGGCTCTCTTTTCAGACCACTCACATTGGCTTGGCAGGCAACACATTGTTCTACTTTTGCTTTAACCATATTGGCTATACCGGAAAACCAAATCTTCTCTCTCAACAAGGCTTTGGTGATTCCTTGATGACCTTCATGGGCAAGGTGAACAGCCCTCTCTTGGACTCGCTGGTAATACTACTCGATTACTCTTCAGAACTAAATCTTGCTCAAGGTTGACTGTTAGCTCATTCCGAAGCTTGCTGAATGACAGCAATACATAGTAATCTGATCTCGCCTTGTCAATTGTATGCCATTGGTTATTCTTGATGAGTTGAACCACTGACTTCAACGTCACATCTTTACAAGTTTCTTCTTTGACTTGCTCCAATGACATTGCTTTTGGGACCGCTTCGTTGCAAATGAAATCTACATATTCCTCGGCTATTTTCTGTTCCCTGGAATTTTCCTCTATTCCATACGAATGACGAGGCAAATAATCAGCTCGGTTACTCTTACCACTACCGTACATCAACTTAATCTCATATGGTTGTAGTCTGAGGGACCAGCGCTCCAGTCTTGTTGGCAATTTGGCCGTGTCATTGCCATACATACCCAGCAGTGGCTTGTGATCTGTTACGACTGTAACCTGCTGACCATATGTGTATAGATGGAAATACTCGCAAGACCAAACTACAGCTAACGCCTCACGCTCCAGCTGACAATATTTCTGTTCTACTTGGGTTAACGATCGACTGCCATATGCCACAACCTCTGGCTTTTCTGGATCACTGTACTGCACCAAAACACAACCTAGGCCCACTGGTGATGCATCAACAATCACTTATGTTTGTTTCGCCACATCAAAATATGCCAACACTGGTTTCTGAGAAGGAACTGACTTAATCTTCTGAACTGCTTCTTGCCATTCTTTGCGCAACTCAAATTTGACATCTTTGCATGTCAACTTTCTTAAAGGGGCTGTAACTGTGGAATAATCTGGGATAAATCTCGCACTATAGTTCACCATACCTAGTAAACTTTGAACTTCTTGTTTTGATTTTGGCTCTGACATCTTGGTTAAAGCTTCAATTCTCTGTGGATCTGGAGACATTCCTTGCTCAGAAAAGACAAATCCAAAAGATTCAAGTGATGACTTGTTGTACTCGCATTTGGCTGCATTTAAAGTCAAACCTTTCTAAATCAGTCTGGCAAATGTTGCTATAAGTTCTCTATCATGAGATGCTTGGTCGTTACCAAAGATGAGAATGTGATCTGATACATTGATGGCACCTGGTATGTCCTCAATCACTTGACTAATAATATTCTGGAACACTTCAGAAGCACTGTTTACGTCAAAGGATACTCTTTTGTAGTGCCTCAGACCTGTGTGAGTTGAGAAAGTTGTGATGCTTCTCGACTCAGGATCAAGCTCTAGCTCGTGATAGCCATTCTTGAGGTATAACTTTGAAAATATACTAGCTCCATTCTGAATGTCATGGACAGTCGGGGTCACGTGCCTCTCTCTCGTAATAGCTCTGTTTGGTTGCCTCATGTCCACGCACATCCTAATTTCATTTTGACACTTTGGCTTTGGAACAATAACAATGGGCGATACCCAGGGAGTTGGATCATTGACTTTTTCAATGATATCCATCTCCTCCAATCTCTCCAGTTCAGCTTCAAGTTTCTTCCTAGTGGAAAGGAATTCTACGATGTGGCTGCACTATGGGCTAAATAGAGTCATTGATATGCAATTTAACTTGATAACCTTCCAGTTTACCGATACCATGGACCAGTTCTGGATGTTTTTTGATGTACGTGTTTGCAACACCATTTTCACATACACTGTGTACTACATGCGTTTTATCAGATGCTCTGCACCAGTTATTAAACCAAGTTTCCTTGAATTAAGAAAACCTAACAGAGATGATTTTCCATCTGGGACTATATAGAACTTATCTTTGACCATTTTACTACGCGATTCAATACGTGCCTTACAATTTCCCAATACATGTAAGGGTTTACCACCATAGGATCTGATCTGTGTTTTTTTAAATATTAGTTTAGGCTTGGGGTTCATAGAATTGTATGCTGTAATATCCAATATGTTACACGTTGCACAACTATCAGCAGTAATGATAATTGGATTGTGATTTATACCAACATAAAATTTAGGTTGCTGCAACATTTCAACACCGCAGCTTATATTGAAAACATATCCATCTTCTGTATCCGTTTCCACAATCGGGTTTACATGTGCTTTTGACCTTGTATTGAGCTCTTGTCTTGCTGATTGTTTCGGGAAATCAAATTTTTTAGGGAAATTGGATTTTCCGAGACAAAACTTTGCAAAATGACCACTTTTATGACATCGATAGCATTCTACCCCCTTAGCAGGACATTCATGCATACCCCCTTTATGCGGCAATTTCGTCCACAATTACGACATTTAATAGTGTCATTATTAGACTGGTAGTATTGAGAATGTTTTTTGCTCAATTGAAAATGTTCATGGGTCTGCTTTGTTGTTCCGCCTTGCTGTTAGGACAACACAACATTCACCTCACGAGGACTAGTTGCTGTTTTAAGTGAGTTCTCAATTCCAGAAGCCTGGGTCGATGAAAGTTCGGACATACGACCATCTTCAACAAGTTTTCCGAGTGTCATTTCACTATCAGTTAATCCCTTTCTACGAAGCCGGTTTGATGAACAACCATGAATCAACTGTGACTTGACCTCAGAACTTTGATCTGCATAACACATCGAGACACAAGCCATTGTAAGCGCGTATGATAGGAATCTAAAGGCTCTCCTTGTTCGTGTCTCGCTTCATGGAACTTAAACTTTGCAAACTCAGTGTTATGTTTCGGGGCAAAGCGAGCATCAAGTTTATCTTTAGCCATGTTATAATCTACACCAGTTTCAGGTAGGGTTCTTTATTTGATTAATAACGCATCAAATAATAACTATTAATTACTTTATTCGTGAAAATCAATCAACCATATCCATCATCCGATGTATGTCTAATTGAGTGCCCTGAAATACAGATTATCAGGAATGATGGATAACTCCATTACAGGCCAGACAGCATAATTTCCAATGATGGACTATACAAGATCTGTAATACATCGCCACTGCCCGCAAAAGTCGCCCAGCAGAGATGGTCCATGTTTGGCCATGTGGTAAGGATGTTAGAGGACACACCAGCACAGAGCCTTGGAATTTGTTCTACTGGGAGCCAGCAAATATAAAGCCAGGAGAGGACGTCATTGCATAAATCTGCTAAGCGTGCTGTGAGGTGACATCAAGAAAGCAGGACTAGGTACACTCAAGTCAAGAATGGACCTGAGCAAGCTAAGGATTTTGGCTGAGGACAAAACACAGTGGTAAAAAACGAAGAAGGACTGATTGTAGCTGTAGGATGTTTCTACTACTGAAGCCGCAGAATACCGTAATCATACATACTATTGGCATGTGGGTGCTAGAGGTACATTTATCCCGGCCTCAGACTATTCAAAGGAGGCCTTCAAATGCCTGATTTCGTTTTCGTGGTGGCGGTGGCCGCTAAATAATAATCTTTTTGGCTAGAACTGAAAAAACGTTGACTTGATTAAACATGTGTATCTCGACCGTACCTGTTGGTAGGGGTGGGCGTTTGAAGGAGTTCATACTCATGCAAAGTGTACAGCATTCAACAGTACAAGCGAATGGTATTTATTACTCAGAATACAGGATAGCACACCCACTTCCCATTCTGTAAAAAGGGTGGGGTGTGGGGGGATGTGGTTACAACAAACCCTAGACCCATTCCTCAACCCCCACCGATATCGAGCCTGTGCATACAAATTCTTTCTACGTTTACCTACGTTTCACACGTTAATTTAAAATTTGATTTTTAGTTGTTGTCAATTCTAGTGTTACACGAGCGTCGCCAAAATACTACTTTTTGTAGTGTTATCAGTGTTGCCGCCCGTCATCGTACATATATTTTATTCTGCACACTAAGGCATAGACAGATAGCGGCCAACTATCATTTTATATTCGTATCTTACCTTGCAAAGATGCGTGTAATATTTTCAGATTTGAAGACGACAAGTATCACAAGAATGATAAGGTACAAAACATCAATATGTCACGTGTAACGGCCACTACATAATTATCAGTCACGATATATCCAGCCTAGACGTGGGCCTACAGTCATATTTCTTAATGGCTTGAATCCCAAAACACGGTACAACTGAACTTTAATACAACTGCTGACTCTGTTCTGAATATTCTAAAATTAGTTTTGAAATTCTAAGCTACAGTTGAATTTTCTTTACAGCAATGGGTAAAGGGCGCAAATGCCCCCCTCTGCCCCCCCCCCCCCCCCCTGTCCGGCGCCCCTGTTCTTCACAAGTGTTTTTACGAAATATCCAGATACAGAAATACATGAGCTTGAAATTAAGCAATTGAGTGAAGTTTTCCGTGATGCAAAATTTACAACAAAGGAAGTGTTGTCTTAGGATGTTTTAGGATGTTGCTGTGGACTTAGGCTTGTTCAGCCCATCTGCCTCTCCATTTTCCACTGACTTATACAACGGAGGCACGTGACTTCCAGGCATTTTGTACCCCGCAGTAAAATCATACGTGTCCTGATCTTGCCAGAAACGATCCAGTCAATCTTCAGACGGAGATTCGAACACGAACACAGGCAGAAGTGAAACTCTTCAGTCGGAAGCGAGTACTGAGTTCAGAAAGGTCATTTGTTTCTTACGCGACAAGTAGGAGGCACACAGTGTCTGGGAGCAGTCACAAAGTTTCGCGGGAGACAGGCATACGCAGGTTCCTATGAGAAGGTTACACCATTTCTAACCCCTACAGGCTTCACTGACTTGCGACTCGCAGCTCCCCACAGGGAGATGGTCTATCTCCTGTGCTTTTCACCTGCTACCTTGTTGCTGCATTGAAATCCGCGTGGGAAAGCTCCACAAGACCAAACCCCAGTGTCAATACTGGGTATGCCGCTAGAGATGGAATATGCCGACGATGTGGACTTCATAGATAAGGAAATGAAGCCCCTTGACGAACTTCTCCCAATAGCAGCAAGCAAACTAAAAATTGAGAATCCCTTTATGAATGAATCCAAACGAGTTCACCCACATATACCTATCTACAAAGCATGAAACAAACAAAATGATGATCCACTTCGTGGCGGCGAACCATGGAGGAAAAGCAAAATTCTGTGATCACTGCTGACATTGCTGCAAGCTACGTTATGGGGAACATAGCTTTCCAGTCCTTCTGGAAGCTATGGATTCGTAGATCAAAGATGCCCTTGATAAAAAGACTACGTTTATACAAAGCAACCTGCGTATCCTTGATGCTGTATAACTGTAACTGCTGGGCAGCTCAAAAAGCAGCTCTGGACAAACTCGATGCCTGCCACCGCAAACACCTACACACCATCACTGGACACCGATGGCCAGACAGCATAATTTCCAAAGATGCACTATACAAGATGTGTCATATGTCGCCGCTGTCTGTAAAAGTCACCCACAAAGATGGTCCATGTTTGGCCATGTGCTAAGGATGCCAGAAGACAAACCAGCACAGAGATCCTTGGATTCGCCATACTCGGAGCCAACAAATACAGAGCCAGGAGAGGAAGTCATTGCATAAATCTGCTGAGCATGGTCAAGAAAGACTCAAGTCAAGAATGGACCTGAGGAAGTTAAGTATTTCGGCTGGGTACAAAACAGAATAGGAAAAAGCAAAGGACTGATTGCAGCTGTAGGATGTTTCCACATACAGCCACAGAATACAGTAATCATACATACATACACCATTTCTATTTCAGTCCGCGGTGGTGGGAATGCAAAGTTCCTTGCACAAGAGCCAAGGCGGCTGAAGGAGGGAGGAAAGTCTGTGGAAGAGGTGCAGAAACATTTGGGTTGTGAATTTGACCACTCTTTTAACAGCTGTCCAAAAACTCTGAAGGTTTAGCAGCTGACAGCTAAGTAGATGGCGTTATCAGCGCACGGTTGATGGAATGTTCCATGATGTGGTCTCACTGACGGTTCCACAGTGGAGCAGAATGGAAGACCGTCGGCTAACTTCGTTGGTGAGCAGTTAGCTGGACATTTCGAGCAGAATCGACTGCTTTTATACAGGCCAGCTCTACATCTCATTAATGGCTAGCATCTTAGAAATGCCCTCAGCCAATCAGGGGGCGGCGGCACGAGTGAGAGCCCCAGCAACATCTAAGCAAGCGAGGCTAGCTGAGCGAATGGTGTGGCCAAGTTCGCGTTTTTTTCGAAAGTTAAGCTGTGCTTGGGGGTTGTGGGGGGGGGGAGTGGAGGGGCAGATTCCTTGGTTGTTGTTTTCAAAATAACTTCATTGATACAATTTCTAAAAAGGGGACCTCTTCTGCTTTCTATCAATACTAAATACACGTGGTGACATTGTGATCACCGTTCACTATTCAAGGAGGAATTCATGCATCACACAAACGGGGAAATGTCCTGTCTTTCGAGAAAACATGTTTATTATGGGGGTACTTCCAGTGGCCCCGCACATGTGCAGAAGCAAATCATCCCTTTAACTTTTCCTGGCCTCACATTCATACTGCCGTCCATGGGGGTAATCATAGTATGACCCAACAGGCAGCATTTCCTAGGTCTGGGTCGTCTAGACCTTCCCATTACCCGACCAGATGGTCCCACCCCTTAGCCATCAATATCTCTATTGAGTGATACCCCAAAGGGTAAGAGGGATGTGGTGCATCACAGGGTTTCCTAAAATGTGGGGATGGGTTTTTTGTTTTTTCGCCCGAGCTGGGGGGCTCTGGATTTTATTTTATTTTTTAGTTTTCATATGGTGGGCAACCATTATATATTTTCTTTCGCTTCTATTTTATACAAAGAATGGCCCTCATATAAAATGAAATAGCGACTCACCCCTATTAGTCTCAGAGTACTTCTCGGCAAAGTTCTTGAAATAGCCAACTTTCAAAATTGGTACGTTGGTCGGAGTGTAATTCTCTAGGAATCCCGAAGTAGAAAACATGTGGTGGACGAGCATATGAGCGATGGTGGCGGCTTCTTGGTTCGGGAGGGCGAAAGCTTCTGTCCATTTGGCAAAGTAATCTTGAAACACAATGATATAGAGGCGATGTGGGTCATGGTGGCACACCACTGGCAGCAGATGCACTTGGCAGTCCAAATCTTTACGGAAGCATATATCTCTAGCGAATAGAAACGAGGTTTTATTTGCTCCAATGATCGCTCCAATGTGCAGTCATGTAGTTGTTCGAGAATGATTTCGTGGTAACTCTGGGGTACTACAAGGCGATTTCGGCAGTAAAGCAGGTCTATGCAGCCAGCTCATTACTGAGCCAAGGTGAGGGTCCTGTTCCTGAGCCATGCACATATGGTTTGCATTTAATGAAAATGGTCAAATTTAATTCTACCATCGAGCGTGTTGATAAACAGAGTCCAGACAAAAGTCTGCGAGCATTTAAACGAAGCCAGGGTTGTACTCTCTTAACTCTGTTGGAGTCGTATATTCGGATGTGCCAGCCAAGGAGCAGTAATTAATTTTTCAATCAAAAGTCGAAAAGTGGCTTTGCATTCTGGGGTCTATTGGAAGGGACGCTCCTTCTCAGTGAGATGAAAAAACCGATTACGCCATCTAGATAGCAAAGGCAGGTCTTCAATTGCAATTTGCAGAGTACTCTTTCGATCAAACATTCCAGGAGTGTTGCAAAAGCTGTAGGGCATTTTTCGAAATTGGAAAAGGTCTTCTCTTTGTCAGTCACCCATTTCTACCTACCAGTATTCACGGGCCAAATCAATGGTGCAGAACCAGGCGCCTCTGGCAAGAGAGTCTAGTGTGTGGTCTATTTGTGGAAGCGGATAGGTGTCCATGATGCTGCAGTCATTCAAGCGTCTATAATCGATACAGAAGCGAAAAGTCTCGTCTTTCTTACTGGCCAGAACGATGGGGCTGGCCCAATGTGAGGGGAATGGTTCTATGATGCCAGTATGCAGTTTCTCAGTCACCTGCTGAGGTGGTTCCCGTTCCTTATGTATGGGAAGGCGATGGATGGGTTCTTAAATGGGGCAGTAGTTACACATGCCAATACTATGGCGTACTAGATGGGTTTCACACAGGTCCAAATCACCGCTGGAGAAAATTGCATGATCACTCAGCAGTGCATAAAGCTGAGAACTTTGTTTATCATTCAGTCCTTCCATCGCATGTAGAAAGCGGTCCTGTAGATGGGATGGTAGTGAGAACATGGGACTGTTTTCTACCTGGGGGCAATAATCATCATGGATGGTGTCGATCTAAAAAGCCTGGCCATATATTTGGCGGCCTCTAAGGTAATGGTAGAGCTGGGCGGTATTGACATTTACATGACGGTATCAGTACCATAGAAAGGTATGAGGTGGCATGTCACAAAATTAGAGCGATTGTTTTCACTTCCATCTCGAATCAACAGTTAAAATAGATAAAATAAATAAGGTCTGCTTCCTGATATAGAGCAAAATCAAGATTGTGGTTATTGCGAATATTTCACAATTTTATTAGGTCACTATTTTTATTGATTTAATATCATTCACATGAATATCGGCCATGTCGTCAGAGTGTGTGCTCGACTCGCTAACTATAATCTGCTATTTGACATTGGACAGCACTATTTTCAACCTGAATTGTTCTGACTATTAATATGTGCGACCAGAAAATGGTCAATTTTAATTCTAACATCGAGCGTGTTGATAAACAGAGTCCAGACAAAAGTCTGTGAGTATTTAAACGAAGCCAGGGTTGTAATCTCTTTACTCTGTTGGAGTCGTATATTCGGTTACTCTCGAAAACTGGCTTATAAACATGCACAACACAACACTGAATATTAGTAGATTCCAAAGCTTCTGATAATTACGAGTACCCGATATGCAGACTGGTTACTCACCAATCCTCATGTGAACAATGTGTTTACAAGGATATTTCCATGAAATTCTTATGTATAGCCAGTTGGAAAATGAATTACAAAAATTAAAACAATATAGTTTTTAGGTGTCCCTACTAAAACTGAATTTAACCATTAAAGAAATATGTTAAAACCCGAGAAAATCTAGCATCTTCAACGTTAATCACTGGCATCAAAGCATCACATGATCAAAATGGCGCGAGAAAATACTACGTTTCAATAAATTTTCATTGATAAATGCTGTAGAGCAATGGATTTTTTATGGTCTAATTCACGAACATCCAATCAGATACGTCATTATGAGATGATTATTGTGTTTGAATAGAACACAGTTTGTATGATCTTGTTATTCTAGTGTGTTTGTTCGGTGACAAAATGCTTGGACTAATAATTACAAACAATACAAGTGGGAATAGGCAATATATTATAGCTTAATTAATTACTAATGCTGGGCGGCCAGAGAATGCGTTGAGGTTTTAAATATAGCAATCTTACCATGAGACTTGCAAGACATACGTTTCACATACAATTCCACAGGTAAATATTTTTTCATTAATGTCTTGATGTTTGTTTTTACAAAGCCTCCCCCATCTCAGCGGGTCTAATAGTTAGGGATGTTTGTATTTCTTGGCACTATTAGCACCTATTTACCAATGCACTGTTCAGATTTTATGGCTTATTTCTCAAGTATGGCTCATTAAACACACGACTACCATCATGGACGGCATGTGTGGCATACCATGGTGCTCGCGGTACTACAGTCAGACTACCAGCTCTAGGTAACGGTCTGAGTAGAAACATTAATAACTATAGGGGAGGCGGTTGGGGTCCCGAAGGCTGACAATTTCTTTGGGGGGGGGGGGGGGGGAGGTAAGCGATCTTAGCAATTTACATAAAATCTTTGTCACATTCCAAACTGGCATCTGATGTTCGAAGGTGTGGGTTTAAAGCAGAAACCCAAAGAATTTGTTCACAGGGGTCAATGGTGGCCGTACTAGAAAGAACGACAGCACAATGTCGTGTTGTCAAGTGCAGAATGTTCGCCAAGGGCGATGCAGCATCCGTCAATTTCCAATTCTTGGCAGGCATTGCTCCGCAGCTTTTCAGGAAGTCAATGCCAAGCAGTGCATCATTTGCATTGTTGTCTACAATGACTTGCTTCAGCACATGAGCAGCACCAGAAATGTGGGATGCTACTAAAGGCGGCCGTGTCTTCGGCCATGGTGGTGTAAGGGGAAGAACTGAGGATGGTGATGGAGGCTCCAGTGTTGACAGTGGCAAAAAGCCTGAGTGCTATGGATGACAAAATGGCACCGACATGAGCTAGAACGTGGTGGGCTTCTAATTTAGATGGAGGTGTGAATGGTATGGCCTGCGCATCAAGGACATATTTGATTATGGCATCAAGGTCAAGATTCTCAGGTGTGTACACACGGACAAAATATGATCACTTGGTTGTTTATTGTTGAGGGGGTGCGAGAATCGGCAGGAGTGGTGGGGTAAAATCATGAATGGGTGGAATTTCTTGATCTCGACATGTGGGAGACTCGCTGATTGGGAGCCGACTTATAAACGTTATTCACTGGTGAAGTGCTTATAGTGACCGCGGACCTCTAGGAAGCTCCGGGCTATAGACCCAAATGGATTTTAATCATTCGACGGACAGTCTTGTATTATTTCGGGCTTCTCAATGGCTCAAGTAGCATGGCGGATCTCCTGTCAGTACCCGGTACGAGGGCAGTTTTGTGATTGTTCAGAGGTGTTATACGGGACGGTTTTCAGAAATGTATTGGTCTGAGTGGAACCAGTATTAAGGGTTGCGGCAATGGGGAGGGGGTTGATGGTGCATGGTTCATATGGGGATGTTGTTGGTTCTTTTTCTTTGGTTACTTGAGCGCCGGCTTCCTCATTTTCGTGTTTCTCATGCACATTTTCTATGGGCCAGATCATCCGGCATTAGGTAGCCTTGCGATCAAGGAAGTGGTTTATACGAATGGCCGCATTCGTGAGTTCCGTGATATTCCTAATGTCAGCCTGATACAGCCAAGGAACAATAGGCTCAGATCACGAGTCTGTGGACACGACCAGCTAACTCT
Source organism: Chaetoderma sp. LZ-2023a (assembly GCA_034401795.1). NCBI lineage: Eukaryota > Metazoa > Mollusca > Caudofoveata > Chaetodermatida > Chaetodermatidae > Chaetoderma > Chaetoderma sp. LZ-2023a. The sequence goes on from CM067359.1 coordinate 126,019,743, forward strand.
GGTAAAATTTCCTTCGCTTCCCATCGTATGGTGCATAACAATATGTAGCTGTATTTTGCTTCGGCGCTGTCACCGAATCTCTCGCAAGGCGGGTGAACGTGGGCGGACCATCTGTTCACGTCACTAAGAACCTGGATGGTATGTGCCGTACTTCGACATGTCAACGGACACGGTATCGGTACACGGTATACAGTGGTCTTCACGGTACTACCGTCAGACTACCAGCTCTAGTTTATGGTCTGAGCAGAAACATTAAAAACTATAGGGGATGCGCTCAGGGTCACGAAGGCTGACTATTTCTCAGGTGGCAAGCAATCTTAGCAATTTACATAAAATCTTTGTCACATTCCAAATCGGCATCTGACGTTCGAAGGTGCTGGTTTAAAGGAGAAACCCAAAGAATTTCTTCTTCACAGGGGTTAACGGTGGCCGTACTAGAAAGAACGACGGCACAATATCATGTGTTATAAAGTGCAGTATGTTCGCCAAGGGCGATGCAGCGTCCATCAATTTCCAATTCTTGGTAGGCGAAATGTACTATGCTCCGCAGCTTTTCAGGAAGTCAATGCCAAGCAGTGCATCATTTGCGATGTTGTCTACAATGACTTGCTTAATAAACCGGAGGTGGTGGGGGTGGGGGTGGGGGGAACGGCGAGGGGTGTGTAAAATCCTGAATGGACAGAATTTCTTGATCTCGACGTGTGGGAGACTCGCTGATTGGGAGCGGACTTATAAATAACATTATTCACTGGTGATGAGCCTTTAGTGAAGGTGGACCTCTTGGAAGCTCGGGACTAGAGACCCGAACAGATTTTAATCATTCGGCAGACAATCTTGTATTATTTTGCGATTCTCAATGGGTCAAATGGCATGGCGGGTCTCCTGTCGGTACGAGAGCAGTTTTGTGACCAATGTCCAGCATGCCAACAACGGAAACATGTTAGATGGTGGTCGCGCGGGAGTCGGCTCCCTAGGTGGTTGAAAGGGCAGATGGAGATTCGGCTGTGGCTGATGGGGGGGCTGAAAGGTGGCTGAGCAGGAGCAGAGGTTTTGTTGTAAAAGTGATCAGTGTTTTGGATCGAAGCTATGCAGGTGTTCAAATCTGTGATATGTGTAATAAGTTGACATTTATTTCTTTCTAGGTGTAATCTATTTGAGGCAGGTGTCAATTATCCAGAGGTGATATACTGGATGGCTTTCAGAAATGTTTCAGTCTGAGTGGAATCAGTATTAAGGGTTGCGGCAATGGGGGAGGGGGTTGATGGTGCATGGTTCATAAGGGGATGTTGTTGGTTCTTTTTCTTTGGTTACTTGAGCGTCGGCTTCCTCATTTTCGTGTTCCTCATGCACATTTTCTATGGGGCAAATCGACCGGCTTGGGTGGCCTTGCGATCAAGGAAGTGGTTTATATGAATGGCCGCATTCATGAGTTCCGTGATATCCCTAATGTCAGCCTGATACAGCCAAGGAACCGTAGGCTCAGATCACACGTCTGCGGACATGACCTGTTAACTCTAGTAAAGCTTCCTTCGCTTTCCATCGTATGGTGTGTAACAATATGCAGCTGGATTCTGCTTTGGCGCTGTCACCGAATCTCTCTTGCAAGGCGGCGCAAAGGCGGGTGAATGTGGGCGGACCATCTGTTCACATGTCAGTAAGAACCTGAAGAGCTTTTCACTTCGGGCAGGTGGAGATGTATATGCCTTTGCCGGCATTATCCCATCCATTGTCTGCAATCAGGCGGAATTGGTAGAGGTAATTCTCCCATGGCGATTCACCATCATGTTCGGGCGCCAGCTTTTGTTCAGCGATATCTGTAGGGTGGCGGTGGGTCGGGGGAACGCAGAATTATTGGTGATATGTTCCATGGTCTATATGGGTACTCCTCACTACCATCAGATGGCATTCCATACACCGGATTGGCTTCTTTCATCTGGAGTCTCTGGGGGGAGGGGGGGGGGGGGGGGTTGTACACGGTTTGGCTCTCCATGGTAAGTTCCATTTTTTCCCTGGCTAGGTAGTGTCGGGTGGAAGAGTCTGGGTTCTGAATTCCGGGAAAGTGGCTGGTATGTATAAGTGCCACCAGATGATGCTGTTGCTGCCCTACATCTGGCGCCAGTCATGGCCAGGCAGTTGCCGTGCGTTGTCGCCTGTCCGCCGCATGCTTCTGCTTAAAGCGGAATCAGGGCTTATGCTTCTAATTTGTTGTGGGAAGAGAAAGAGGAAACAATAGTCATAACATTGATGTGTAATGGATGGGTGCTGTCTGGTTGATTCGATGTTCTCTGCAGTCCTCCGGAGACAGTTCTTCTATATGTGCCTAACTTAACTTTATGGATCTTGTGCGAGGCGCTAGCTTCAGGGAGCTAAGTGTTTTGTGATTAAGGCCTCTATCCGCCGCAGAAGGATGCTATAGATTAAGTTATGCGAGAACCTCTACCCTCGCAGTGGGGCGAATCTTACCCTCGCAGATGAAGTCCGCCTTGAGCGGCGTCAAGAAAGATTTGACGGAGTCCAAGTACGACCTACCCGAGATACAGACGTGGCTTCCAACTCATGTATTTAAGAGGAAAGAATTTGAGGAGTATCTTTCGAGTCTAGGCGCTGCAGCGGTTTAAAGCGATGGCTGTCTGAGGACAGCGTGGTCAACTAAAAAACGGCTCTGGGTGACCCGACAGATATCCGAGTTCAGTCATCAAAAATAGAAAGGGATAACTGCAGGCGCGTAACTAATCGTTTTAGCCAGACTGTGGGCAGCAAGGACGAAAAGAAAAAGGAGTCGCTAATCGATGGAGAAGATAAAGTTACGGTGAGTTCCTTTTAGGGTGCGCTGAATGTGCACTAGTGGTTGTTGCAATGTTTAAGCGGAAACATCTCTAACGGGGTGGAAATAAAAGAAGGCAAGGAGAATGCGGCGAACTGGAGGCTCAGCTTTCTTTAGCCTACAACTACTAGCTACTCAAAGGCGGCCCTCCGGCCTGCTAGAATGAGCTTGAATCGCAGTGTCGGAGACACACAGCGGTCGTTGCTGTTCTAGGCGGAAGCTACCAGGGAAGGCGGTTAAAAGTTCGCTGTCGACTTTCGATTTAGGGGAGTTCCAAGTGAAGTGCGGTGGGACTAGTCATCTAAGGGGGAATGAAAGCCTTTTTGGCAGAAAGACGGGTCTCCGATTGCAGGGCTATTATCTTTCTTCATGCTGCGTGCAATACCACCCACGCATTTTGCCAATAATGCGGACGTCCTAGTAATGCCAGAAAGGCAATGCCAACTTTCGAAAATAGTGGCCACTGATAAGTGTGTAGTATGCATGTCAGCTAAATATGTCCACACAAAGCCTAAGACCTCAACACAGTGCTGGTCGTAATGCTCTGGCCTGTGATAATCTAATTGCAATTATAAAATATCACTGACCTGATTTGGAATGACCAATTGTGTTGTATATAATAATTCTTTTTTAAGTGAAGAGTATCATTTGATCCTCCTTGAACATTGATATATCTGGAAGTTTAGATCTCTTAATCTGCTAGGCGATGGCCGAGTTTCGTTTGTTTCCGAGAGAGTGAGGTGAGATTGGGTTTGCTTGCGTAATACTAGAAGGGCTGTGTCCAGCGTGTTGGATCCTTTTCATTTGCAGCATATGCCACATCATGTGGCTGTGTTAAGAAATAAGGATGACCATGGTATGTTATGGTATGCTATTGCATATGTCACCTGGTATGTTATGGTATCACATAGGGACACTCACTTTATTGAGATCGGATAATCATGAAATAAACTAAGTTCAAACCACATAAAAAAATTTGAAAGCCATTTTCATTATGATGTAGTCTGGAGTCAATGATGGCATAGATCAAATCTGTAGTTTTTTTAAGGCTTCATAAGTGATTGATGAATTAAATGGCCATTGAAAAACTTAAAAAATTTACTTAATTCTTACCTAATTAGTGGCGCATACTGGATGCCGCACGCCATTTGGATCGCTATGCCGAGCCATCGTCCACTTCGCTTAGGGCTCCACAAAAATTGTGCGATAAAAACTGCAACATCCCATAATTCTGCTAATGCCTAAAATCTGTGATGATCTGCTTATTCCTTTAGTTTCCATATTACAATAATCTGCACACTGGGGACCACATACATTTTGAGTGGTAAATTATGGCTAGATGACGATTGGCTCAAAGTTATGCCCAATTTCCCCTTAAAATACTTCCAGAATTATCATGTGCATCAGCATCTTCGACGGGTAGTAATTACCTGAAACTAAGTACCAGGTAAGTCTATTACCTCAATGTATTAACTATACATATTGATCTATTCAAAACACCATGAGGCTTTGTCCTTATGACCAGTACCAATTCTTGTGATTCTAGCCATTACCCATGGACCCATTACCCATGGACCAGATACAATTTTTGAAAATTTATCACTGAAATCACTGGTTCGGTTATCGAGCCAGTCATTCCAGTGGTAAATTTTCAAAAATTGTATTGTCTTAGCCTGTAAATGGACATTCAGTAAGAACATAACAGAGGCCGGTTTTGGCAGGCATAACCATTAAATGGTTAAGCATGTTGGAATCCATTTGAAACTTTGAAATTTGAATTCCTAGAATCTAAATTTCAAGCTAAGTATACAGGGATGTTGCTGCTTATCAATCTTTATTAAATTGCAAAATTCATCAAAGACATACAATTTGTACACTTTAGTAGTGACAGAATCCTTGATCTTTGTGACAGAGTTACGTCATTTTGATTGTGACATCAACTAACATGTGAAGTATATGATTACAGGGCATAATTTATCTGGTATCGCATCTCAATTTGCTACACATATTTAAGCAGCTGCTATACATTCTGCTATGCAAAATTTGTACGCGATTGCAATTTATCATAGATTTTCAAAATTCTATCATTAACTCTTTTAACAACAAATCCCTGAAAAAGTACATTTTTTTACAATGTATACCATATTTTGTTGAATATTTTGAAATTAATATGACTGGAAGCCATTGCTGCCTAAGGCAGCAATGGCTTCCAGTCATATTAATTTCAAAATATTCAACAGCTTTCCTATTTGTTTGCTCTGAAATTGAGATACAGGGAAGTTATCGGTGAAAGAGTTGATTACTATACATTTTTGCCGATAGCTATATAATTTATAGTTTGCATAGTGATACATGCTATGCAAATATCAAATTCTAAATTATGCCCTGAATTACCGGTACGATGTCAGGTTCTTAGATCAGATCCCTCTATTTTCCCAACCCTATACATGCTTCTGTAAACCAGAATCAACAAAGATGTGTTTAGCCTTTATTCCATAACACTCTCATAACTTAACAGAATATTTTCATCACCAACACTATTTATCACTAAATAATACTGCAGCAGTTATAATTAATATCACAGTTAATTAATAAATGCATTACTGACTATAATAAGACGATACTAACACTAATCATGCAGTCTTTAAAAAAAAGCTGTTACTAGATCAAGAGTTACACTGTATCCGTTAAAAAAATAACCTAGTATATAATAGGAGTTTGCCATATTATGACTATGGCAAAGATATTCTTCAGAAGCATTTATTTTAGTACACTGGTATAATGGACACTGTAATGTTTGTGTCCCTGGGCATTTAATAACACTTTAACCCTCAAATTTGTTCAAGAAAATTGTAATTTTCTCATAGAAAATGTCAATTTGAAGACTGAGAGATGATTTTTTTAAATAATTTACCACTGGAATGACTGGCTTGGTTATCTAGCCAGTCATTCCTGTGGTAAATTAAAAAAAAAATTGTATTCTCTCGCTCTGCAAATAGACATTTCTCAAGACCAAGGAAGAAGCCATTTTTGGCTGATATGGGGGTTATAGGGTTAAAGAGAATTTAATCTCATGTCTAGCGTGGTCCTGTATTGATATAGCGTGTATATGATTATGGTATATAGATTCCATATCATTCACTTCCAGGTATATTCACAATCACAATTATTACTACACCGGCTGGTGTCGTCTGTCTGTTTGTTTGTTTCTCTGTTTGTCTGCAGGATGTCGCCAGAATGCAAGCAAGTTAAATCACCAAATTAATTTAGCACATTCATTCATACTGGAGTGGGCAAGAACTACTAACATTCACTCTAAGTCAAAGGGTCAAATAACTAGGTCACAGTGCATATTGGAACCCACATTTTTGGCCCTGACTTAGGCTTGCGCGATTATTACTTTGAGTGATCGCGATCGATTATTAGAAAATAATCGTGATTACTCGATTAATTAGCTTGGATACAAATTATCAAGACATAACAATAAAAGAATATCAATGACGAAAATTGCAATGGTGTTTAGAAAAGTCCATTTGCAGGGCAAGAGAATACTATTTTTGAAAATGTATCGCTGGAATGCCTGGCTCGATTCTCGAGCCAGGCATTCCAGTAATACATTTTCAAAAATAGTCTTCTCTTGCCCTGCAAATGGACATACATTCACTGACCGATCGCATTAAGAAGTAATTGAAAGTTAGGTTTTGAAATATTTTATGCAATAGAAAATATTCACGATTATTCGATTATTTAAATTTTAATCATATAAATTCACGATTTAAAACATAATCGCGATTTTCGATTTAATCACGTAATCGCGCAAGCTGATAGAATAACACAATTTGATATATCCACTCAAACTGTGAGGCTCTAGAAGTAATTTGAGTTTCAGCTCATAGGATCCACTATCTAGGTCACAGGGTCACAGTGTTTCACCAAAATAGAGAGTACATACACCTGAGTCTCCAAGTGCAGTACAGTTTACTTTTTAATATTGAAATAATGTTGAACTGTGGTTGTTGCCATTTTGTATTCTCATGTCTGATGTAGTCCAGTCAAACTATGAGATTTTAGAGGTAAAACCCACTACAAAGGGTAATAGAATTCTTTTCTTCACCATGCATTTCAGAAAGGTCCCTAGATTAACACATTAAAAGTCAAAAAAAATCTTGGTTGGGGAATTATGCCTAATTTGCATATATTCAAAATGGCTACCAGATACGGTATTCATCAGACAAAAAATTTGTACCCTCGTGATGGATGTTTTGATTTTCGTGATGGAGATATACCTCATTTTGAATGTGACTTCAGCTAGCATGTTGAGTATTTGATGATGGCGTCAAGATGCTTGAGTGACGGATCAGATCCATACATTATTAACTCACCATGAGACTGACATCCACTCAACAATCGGTTTCGGATTTTGCGGCTCATTGGGCAGAGTCAGGATACCTTTGCTGTATGTTTCCCTCGCTAGCACAGGATTACATGTGCCACATGTTGTGTGGGTGGCTGATAGACTAGAATGGAGGAATCCAGTTTTAGCTATGCCTTGCCCATTATTAGGTAAGCTCCACCAACATCCACCGATCGATCCCTGTGACTATCAATTTTTCCAGAAAACTATACAGGTAAGCTGTTGAATATTTTGAAACTAATTTGACTGGGTGCTGTTGCTGCCTATAGCATGTTTCTTAAATAGTAAAGACATACAATTCGTACAACAATGTTTAGTCTGTCATCAATTAAGCGCTTGTGACAAACTTATCTATGTCATTCATGATGTCGTCGATTATTACGTCATCTTACAGGTCACATAGTTAATTATGACATCATATGATTGATGGATAAACTAGAAAGGTCCATTATTATACAACTGCTAGCTAACATTGATTATGCATACAGGATATACCAAGGTATTGCTAGCCTGACCGATAGCACACAGAGACCAAGTAAGTAGGTCTAATATATAGCATCTAAATAGTATATTCTTTAAAATATTTATGTCAATCAGGCCTTGAAGAAGTTACTACAATACCTTTATAAAATGCACTTTCTTGAGTTAATAAGTTTAATTAATGATAACAATGTATAAATAAAGCTATTAAGATTAATTTAAAACAGAAAGGACAACATGAGATTATTCAAATCTATGTAGTAGATCCCCTCACAAAGTTTTATACCAATCAGCCACTCTTATGTCCAATTAGGATCTAGGCAGAGCATGGATGATCGACTAAGCAAATTTCTTAAATGAAGTGGGGTGCATGACTACATGGGCAATGAATGAGTGTTTCTAATTTACAATACTATAAAACTTTGCCATTAATTTTCTTTAACCCTTTCATGGCAAATCCAGCCTCTGCATCGGTTTTGAGGAATGCCCATTTGCAGATTAGAAGACTATTTTTGAAAATTTATGACTAGAATGACAGGCTCGATAACAGAACCAGTCAGTTCAGTGAGAAATATTCTAAAATAGTCTTCTGGTAGCCCGCAAATGGCCATTCAATAAGCATATATTTTGATTTACTTGATCACATTCAGCCATTAAAGGAAGCAAAACAACTCTGTCAAATTAGTTGCAAAATATTCAAAATAATGTTTACAAAATTGTAGATTCATCAAAGACATGCAATTGAGACCAGTACTGTTAGACCTGAGCTAATTTCTTGTCATTATACTCATACCTATCATTCCTATGTCATTTGATTATGATGTTGGCTAACAACTAACATGTTTTGATTATGATGTCAGATACTATTATCAGTCATTTGAGCACGCAATATAACTTGCTTAATATTGATAGATTTGGCTTTGTAGGATTTGTAATGAGACAGTGTTCCGCGCGAGAGGTGTCTTAATCCTTTAACCTTTAAATTTGTTCAAGAAAATTTCCCCACATAAAATGTAAATTTGCAGAGCAGGAAAAACTTTTTTTTCTAAATTTCCCATTGGAATGAGTGGTTCGGTTATCGATCCAGTCATTCCTGTAGTAAATTTTCAAAAAAATTAAGCTTCTCTTGGTCTGCAAATGGACACTGCATAAACTGTTTTTTGTCCAGATTGAGTGATAATGGGTTAATGGTCAAGGCGGCCAAAATGGCTTCATCAGCTGTCTTGAGAAATGTTCATTTGCATCCTAAGAGAATTATGTACTAGCAGAATGACCTGTAACTGAATCAGCCATTCCAGCCAAACATTTTATACAATATTGTTCTCTTGGCTTGCAAATCACCATTTTTTTTGTGAGAAAATCTATTTTCGTGACCAATTTTGACCAAGAGACGAGATTTTGCTCACGAGACAAAATTCCTTTGGAACCAAAAACATTGGTTCACTAGGTCAGGTTGTCATAACCACTAGTCTTAAAGAACCGCCATCATTTGGCCACAAGACATATCCAATAGAATATCACATGCATGGATGGATGTATTTCTAACTATGCAAGCTCATTTCTGGATAACTTCCACCCACTTTAAGTGTGTTAGAATTGATTTGAACCTTTGAACCCTGGATTTCCAGACTCAATTTCAAGCTAATTATACATGTAAGTTGTAGGGTATTTTGCAATTTAAAATTTAATAAACATTCTGGTGAATATTTTGAAACTAATTTGACTGTGAGCTGTTTCTGCCTAGTTCAAATTCACCAAACACAAACAATTCGCACACCTTCACAGCAGTCTTTTCAAGTCTCGTGATGGAGCTATGGAGGTTAATTTTGATCGTGACGTCAACTAACATGTGACATATTTGATTATGTCATCAGATACTTGAGTGACAGATCTGATGCATCCATTCTTTGCACGGCATAAGGTGGTCACATAAGTCATGTTTTAACTGTCTGACTGCTGCAAGCTACCAGACACTAATTTCAGTGTGCAATAACTCTGGACCTGCTGAATATTTAGAAAACAATTTGACTGAAAGTTGTTGGTGGCTTAATTAGCCACCAACAACTTTCACTCAAATTGTTTTCTAAATATTCATCAGTTAAACACCATGCAAAATATGGTCGGCAGAAATTCAGCAGCAAAATAATTAACATCATTAATTATGAATAACATTGATAATAATCACAGCACTAGTAGCTTGATAGTGATCTGGAGATGATATACTGTCCAGTGAGACAGGCGATGATTAGACTATTACTGACGATGAGTATGCATCAGCACTGGATCACACGTAGAAACTGTCATCCATACTCTGCTGACTTACTGTGGCTGAGTTCTTTGGCTAATTTCTCTATGTGCCGCATTGATGAGTGCTACAAGGAAAATTAGACACACAGGTAACCTTGCCATCTTGATACTAAAAAAACATTACGCTAGTTAGTCAGTGGGAAATCACATGTTTGTTATGCATTGTAAGCTTTTAAGGGATGATAAATCTGGCAGATAGGAAGGATGGCCAAGGTGTGGGAGCGGAGGGAAATAATTGAAGAGTGAAAGAGAACGGGATGGAGAGTGAGAGAGGGTATGGGTTGAGAGGTAGAGAGGGTGTGGATTAACAGGGGGGACAGAGGAAAGAGGGAGGGTGTGGATTAACAGAGGACGATAGAGGAAAGGGGGAGAGGGTGTGGGATGAAAGGGGGGAGAGAGGGATGTGGACTAAATGGAGAGAGCGGAGTGTGGATTAAGAGTGAAGGAGGGTGTGGACTAAGGGAGGGGGGGGGGGGAAGGAGTGATGGGGGAGGGAGGAAGAGATGGACTAAATGGAGAGAGAGAGGAGTGTGGATTAAGAGTGAAGGGAGGGTGTGGACTAAGGGGGGGGGGGTGAGGGGGGAGGGAGGAAGAGATGGACTAAATGGAGAGAGAGGAGTGTGGATTAAGAGTGAAGGGAGGGTGTGGACTAAGGGGGGGGGGGGAGTGAGGGGGAAGGGAGGAAGAGATGGACTAAATGGAGAGAGAGGAGTGTGGATTAAGAGTGAAGGGAGGGTGTGGACTAAGGGGGGGGGGGGAGAGTGAGGGGGGAGGGAGAAAGAGATGGACTAAATGGAGAGAGAGGAGTGTGGATTAAGAGTGAAGGGAGGGTGTGGACTAAGGGGGGGGAGTGAGGAAGAGATGGACTAAATGGAGAGAGAGGAGTGTGGATTAAGAGTGAAGGGAGGGTGTGGACTAAGGGGGGGGGGGGAGAGGGGGGAGGGAGGAAGAGATGGACTAAATGGAGAGAGGAGTGTGGATTAACAGTGAAGGGAGGGTGTGGACTAAGGGGGGGGGGGGGGAAGGGAGGAAGAGATGGACTAAATGGAGAGAGAGGAGTGTGGAGATTAAGAGTGAAGGGAGGGTGTGGACTAAGGGGGGGGGGGGGAAGGGGGGGAGGAAGAGATGGATGAAGGAATACCACATGTCTTTAATCCTTTAACACTCAAACCGGCCAAAAATGGTTTCTGCAGTGGTCTTGAGAAATGTCCATTTACAGGCCAAGAGAAGACATATATTTTTGAAATTATAGCACTAGAATAACTGGCTCGACAACTCAGTCAGGGTTAAATTTAAGAAATAGCCTATCAATGTCCTCTAAATGGACATACCACTACAAAAGGGTTATTTTGGCTGTCTTGACAGACCTTTCTGGTTTTAGCTATGCCACCCCCACCCCCCACTCCATCTCTAGCTAAGCTCTACACACACCTCGCTCATGTTGGGATTGATCGATCTCTAAACACCCTGACTATTAATTTTCAATAAACTACACAGGTAAGCTGTTGAATATTTTGAAACTAATTTGACTGGATGCTGTTGCTGCCTAAGGCAGCAACAGCGTCCAGTCAAATTAGTTTCAGAATATTCAGCAGCATGTTTATTAAATAGTAAAGAATTACAAAGACATACAATTCATACAACGTGTCAGAGTATTTGAGATTTGATGACGGTCTATATGGAACCATTTGCGATGTAATGATGATGACATCATCATACACGATTATGATTATGATGTCATACGAGGTCAGATGATGGATGGATACTCTGAAAAGGTGAATTACAGGGTTAAATAATCAGTATTAACCATATGTTCCTGAAGCTATGGCTAGGTAAGTGATATAGATGTTCTTACATTTACCATCAGATTTCACTATTCAGTGTAGTTTGTTCACATAGGAATCAGTAATACATGCAAACCATATCATTATTTTTAATGACAGCACCAGACCTTTTGTTAGTCTGTAGTTAAATTAATGCAATCTATCTCATTATCATATTCTCACAGACAAAAGCATAACAAATTTGTAGTCATGTTATCTGACAATAATGCTAGCTGCGGGAACACACATTAACACACTTGTAATGCGATATTCTCCTTATAATATCAAACCGTGTTATCCTACCTTAAACTTTTGATGCTTTGCTTCGAGGTATTTATTATGGTCACGCTCTTGTTGTAACCGCTGCGATAACATCATCATCTGGTCATGGGACTGCGGCAAAACATCGCCGTTTATCTGCTTCGACAATTGATCACCAACTCTGGATGCGCCAGTGGTAACCTCACTGGCCTGTTAATAGATGAATTCAGTCTATCGATCAATCATATGATGTCATAATCAACTACGTCACATGTAGGCTGACATCATAATTAATTACGTCATGAAGGATGTAATTTAGTCATTCATAAACGCTTACTAACCCGTCAAGTTGTACGAATTGTATGTTTTTACTGTTTAATAAACAATCTGTTGAATATTTTGAAACCAATTTGACTGGGCGATGTTGCTGCCATAGGCAGCAACAGCAACCAGTCAAATTACTTTTAAAATATCCAACAGTTTACCAAAATCGTTATCTCGAAATTGAGATTCAGGGAGTGCAGTGTTCAATTGATCCCAACAGGGACAAAATATGGGCGGAGCTTAGCGAGAGATGGACAGGGCATAGCTCCAACTGGATTCATCCATTGTAATGTAAATTGTGGTTGAACAAACTTGAAGAGGGACCTATTTCTGGCTATGTTCCACCCATTTCTAGAAAAGTTCTCGTCACTTTTTACGTGTGTTGGAATCAATTTGAAACTTTGAAGCCGGAACTGACAGTATCTGAATTTTAATTGAACCATACACGTAACCTTTTGCATATTTTGAAGCTAATTTTCTTGGGGGATGTCAGAATATAGTGTCAAAATATTTAACAGAATGTTTATTAAATTGTAAATTTATCAAAGATATACAATAACATGAAGAATTTGTCATTTCGTGTTTTTAAGGGTTAACTTATTAAGACTATGAACTGCTAGGCCAGCTGAGGAGAACAATATGGCCAGAGGATGTAATATGCCGGCATGGCTAGCGGGTACAGCTAAAAAAAGTGCGCCAGTTTATCTTATAGATGAATTTCTGACTGGCATCAATCAGCTAAATTTTAAAGCCTGAATTCTCATAACGGTAAATTTTAAAGTAACTACACACTGACAGGTAAACTGGCAGATTTTGAATTTAATGCCACTGGAGGTTGTTGCTGCCTATGGCAACAAAAGCTTTCAGTCAAATTACTTTCAAAATATTCAGCAGAATACGTATTAAAATGTAAATTCCTCAGATATACAATTCGTACACTTTCGTGACAGACGTTAAAATTTTCATGACAGAGCTGCATCATTCTGATTGTGACATTAGCTTATAACATGTGAATTTATGATGTCAGATATGTAACAGTATGCGTCCCTCCATTCTATAAGAATGTCATACCTTGATGAGCTCTCGGGCTCTATGTGCTGCTGCCTGGGCTCGCTGCTGTTCCTTCTCAAGCTCTTCACGCTGAAGGTGATTTTCATGTTCTAGCACTGCTTGAGAGGTCCTAGTAAATAACAACAAATAAAGAAATAAAGAAAATATTCTTGTTTATGATACCTGATATCCCACCTACAGATTTTGGATGAGGACAAGACACAGTGGACAAAAACGAAGAACTGTAGGATGTTTCTACTACTACAGCCGCAGAATAAAATAATCATACATACATATCGCTACTCTAAAAACACATACAATTAATGTTGGGGTTGGGCCACTATACACGGAGCATACAACACCACTCCGACATCTACAGCAGATCCACACTCTAAATTAAGTCCATTAGAGTTCAGAACATGGACCATGGATGAATTGACATTGAGAGAGCATTACAAATTAGGGCCAAAAATCAGTTCTCAGCCAGAGACAATTCACGTTTCCAGAGTATCCATCCATCATCAGACCTCATATGATGTCACAATCAGCTCATCACGTGTATGATTACATCATAATCATTACGTCCCAAAGGGTTCCATATAGACCGTCATCAAATCTCAAATGGTTTGGCACGTTGTATGAATTGTATGTCTTTGTAATTCTTTACTATTTAATAAACATGCTGCTGAATATTCTGAAACTAATTTGACTGGACGCTGTTGCTGCCTTAGGCAGCAACAGCACCCAGTCAAATTAGTTTCAAAATATTTAACACCTTACCTGTGTATTTATTTGGAAATTGATAGTCAGGGTGTTCAGAGATCGATTGATCCCAACACGAGCGAGGTGTGGGTGGAGCTTAGCTAGAGATGGGCCGGGCATAGCTAAAACCGGAAAGGTCCATTGACAGACTCGCCAAAATGCGTAAAAAAGGTTACACTTTCAGTGCTCACATAAACCAAATATACAAATCAAGGAATCCGCGGAATTAAATGTCTCGTCTGTCTTCTGTTTGTCACAGTGGCAATGATGTTTGACCTTGTGACCTCCATATTATTATGCTGCTTCTAAACATCATAGGTAACCATGTATTCAATTTTAGTTCCAATAGGATTAACCAATCCTGAAATATAATTGATTTGCTGAACTGAAAAACTTAAGGTTGAAAAAGAAGATCAAATAGCAATATTAGAATGGCCTTGACCTTTGACATGGTGACCAGCATGTCACCATCCTGTATCCTCTTGGTATAAGCAACCATGTACCCAAGTTGTGTTCCATCAGGGTTAAGCTACCCCGAAATATAACATGATAAGATTTGCTAAGCCTAAAAACGTAACATTGAGTTTTGTAGAGTTCTGACCTTGACCTTCAATGTTGTGACTTCAGTGTCAACATGCTGCTTCCTAACATTATAGGTAACAATGTATCTAAGTTTAGTTTCAATAAGATTAACCAACATAGAAAGATAAGCCGAGAAGTTTTGCTAAACGCAAAAACTCAACATTGAAAAAACAGTTTTGTATCAAGGTCACAGTGTTCTTGATCTTTGACCGTGTGACCTCAGTATCAACATGCTGCTTCCTAACATTATAGGTAAGAATGTATCCTAGGTTAGGTCCAATAGGATTAACCAATCCTGAAATATAGACTGATAAGTTTTGCTAAACGCAAAAACTTAACATTGTTGACACTATTGCCGTCGGAAAAGTGACACCTATGTTTGTCTCGCTTTCAGCTTTGCAGGTGAGACAAAAATTACATTTTCAATAAAGTATTTCAAGTTGAAGTTTATCAGAGTTTATGGATGAATTGAATGAGATATAGTGACATGTATGGCTCTTTGATGATGAAGGCCCTAATAAAGATACAGTACAACAAATAATTTAACATGTTTTCAAAATAAAAACAGAAACATGTTATAATAAGGAAAAATTAGTTACCTCTCTGGGATGTAAAAATTATTTGAGTGTAGCTTTCGTGATCATCTCGGTGACTTCTTCAGCACTAACTGACTCAAACAATTTCTACATCCCAGAGAGGTAACTAATTTTTCCTTATTATGAATCACCCTGGGATCGGGACCAATTTTTTCGGAAATAGAAACATGTTAGTTAGTACAATTTTGTACAAGATGCAAGAAATGTTCTGTTGAATATTTTGGACAGAATTTGGGAATGGCTTCCAATCATGTTAAGTACAAAATATTCAACAATACACTTTATTTTGCTTTAGCGATCTATCCTAAGTTATTTCTGAGCTGTACTGTATTGTTGGAAATGTGTACACATACCTTGAGAGTTGTAGTTGTTCCTGTAATACATCATATTTGTCCCTGAACCAGGTATGCGCTTCTTGTAAATGATGGGCAATCTGAAATACATCAACAAATCTCCAATAATCAAAAGTAACTAGATTCATCAGACATCTGTAACAAGTAAACACTGAAGTTAAATAAATACAGTACAGACCTTAGTTAGCTTTACTGTTTGACGAAGCAAAAACGAAACAAAAATGCGTCTTGAACACGTCAAAACCTCGTAGCGTTTCCAGGCGTGGCCAAACACCAAACGCATTTTATTTATTTTATAGGCGTGTCTAACGGAAAGTCTAACCCGTCCTACAATATGTTAAACGTATCATGAAATATTTTAAACCCGTCACGGAAAAAGTCAAACGCGCAATCAGATGTATTCATTAACGCTACAAAGATTCTTACTACGCGTCATTAAACATAAAGTGGAATCGGTCTATAGTCTGTCAAGGACCCGTACATGTAAATTTAAATTGCAATTGGAGCCGTATGTGTTAAGTACATGCACCGCCTTTAGCTTTTTTGTGCCTGTAAATGATAATTGTCGAAATGTCATCATCGTAATCAATCCTAATTTTGTATAAAATGGACGTGTGTGAACTCCGCACCTGGGTATTCTTTACTGAGGATGAAGCTAGTGTGATGACTGTGCGTATATTTTGATAAATTTTCAATCCACAATTTCTTTTGAAATCTGGATGAATAAACCAAGATATTCTCTGAAATGGGTTTATTACAATATAGTCTAATTTGAGCCGACGTAATAGGCATAACTTTTTAGAACAATATATGCACCAGTTGCAGCTAGTGTGTTATGCCAAATTTGTCTTATAACGGAAATGGAAACGATTTACAAAATCTGCAAACTTGACATTCGGTTGTTTTCGATTTCGCTATTTCATACATAATATGTAACCGAAAATCTCCGCTTTTACATAGACATGCACATGCGTACATAGTTGTTTTACCCGTGCCTGGGGTGCGTTCAGGACCGCGCAAAACGTTTTCCATTATATACTGAACACTGTACCGCGTAGAACGCGAACGTTCGCCGAACATTCGCCTTCCTGAACTCACTCCAGGAGTATCCGAGTACATAATGTTATTACCCGTTTTCGGCAACAGGTATCACCGTCTGATTGGTCGAGAATACACGCATATTTAATCAGATCTAGCAAAGATGGCGTCAACTGTTTAGAAAATAACATATTTTTGTGTGTGCAATTCATCAATCTACGCACATTTCGTGTACGCCACAGACCAAAAAGTAGACAGATAACACGGAATAACGAAACTGCCAATCAGAAAGTGCGATGCCTATATATTTGACCGCTTCGGCATCTTAACTCAGGCGTATTACTGACAGTGCTTCAAGTTAGTCATCTTGAAAACTGTAAACAAAGACACGCGTCGATGATCGAGTTTATCGGATTGTTTATCTTCAACATTGTTTTTTCGCGACCAAGACGAAATGGATATTATATATATATTTTGTTTCTGCGGCTCCCTTGCGACAATCAATAACTTTCTCATTATCGGTGACATCACATTTACTAAAACAAGAATGATAATGCAGGTTACTGGGCCAATATTTTGTATGGGCAGTCCTCTTTAGCATGTAGTAAGTTTTCCCCAACTTTAATGGCGGACGAATTCAAGATGCCCGGATGTGCGAAACTATGAATAATGTGTTTGATTTCTGCGCTAAAGTCTGAGGGCGGCGTATGACCATAACAGCCGCTGTCAGGTCATAGGGCCTAACAGTACATGTATATAGTATATTACTGGCTATATATTGTGCTATATATTTTAAACCAAATATCACTCATCGTGGCATTGTAAACGTGGAATCAGACACTGATATTAATGGTGAGACAGCTAATGTGTGGGACAGTGAATCTTCTGATGATGACATGTTTGATGATGAGGAAGCCACCACTACTGGAAAGACTTGAAGCTGGTACACTACAGATTGATTGAACTTCTCCAATCAGTGACAAAGAGTTTGCCCTGAAGTTTGGGCTATTTTGGTGCATTCTCCATGATCATTTGTGCCATTTGAATTTAATTAACTGTTAAAGTTTGTTATATTGAATTAGCTCTAACTAACATGATTAGATATACCAATAACATACCAAGAGTTAGTAGTTAGTCACTGTTATAAGAATTGTACAGTTTAGCAATTGACCCTTTAACACTCCAGCTGGTGAAAACATGTTCTGTGGTGGCCTTGAGAAATGTCCATATGCAGAACAAGAATTATTTTTTTACCGTGACTCAGTGAGTGGTCAAAACTGGCCTCTGAAATCAAATTGTCTTGAGAAATGACCATTTGCAGGCCAAGAGAAGACTACTTTAAGATTTTACTACTGGAATAACAGGCTTGATAACCAAGCTAATCATTACAGTTCTAAATGTTAAAAAATTGCCATAGCTTGCAAATGGGCATTTATTAACCCTTTAATGGTCAAATCAGCCATAACCAGCCTCTGCAGTGTTCCTGAGAAATGCCCTTTTGCTGACTAAGAGAATACTATTTTTGAAGATTTATCACTGGAATGACTGGCTCCCAGAATACTCTTGATCAGCAAATTGACATTTTATGAGACAATTGGAATTTTCTCGACCAAATTTACCCATTAAAGGGTTCAGCAGAAATTTACATTTTCTTGACAAATATTGGACAGTAAAGGGTTGTAAAGCTGGAGCTTTACTTACCTTTAACTACCTTGTTCTGCTGTTCACTGTGGGGAAAAATTCTCAATCCTTGTTCCACTGAAGATCAAAGAAATGATGAAAACACCATACAACCTTTACCTACATACAATAAATAAGTCAAACCTGGTCATTTTTGATTTGATTAAATTGTTTATTCATTCACTTAAAAAAGTTTAATGTCATTGTTATTGAATGCTGCCATATTGATATAATGCAGAGTTTGCTCAAACAATCACCAACACAGACAGTAGCGCAAACCACCACTCATTAGCAGCATGAGCAATATTATATAGGACCAAGATTAAGTTTACTGTTGATTTTGAGATTTGTATTGTTATCGATGATCAATAACAATACAAGTCCAGTCTCTAGAACAAAAGTAAACTATCTTGGTCCTATATAATATTGCCCATGCTGGTGATCAGCGGTGTTTTATGGTTATGCTACTGTCTGTGTTGATGAATGATGTTGCTGGTCACAGGTCATATATTACTGATAGTGGTCTTTCAAATTTTTGTCCTACTGTTCCATATTTCGTACGTTTATTTTTGCAACATTTGTTTGTGGTCTGGCTATGTTTCAACAGTAGCTGAATTAGAAAGTGAAACAAGTATGATTACACCTGGAGTTACCGTTAATTTCCGTGTATATTGCGCTATCGTGGATAGTGCGCACCCCTAAATTTGACCAAAATCGGCCTGAAAAAACCTTCTTTCCGTGTATAGTGCGCAGTAAGATTGAGAGACATGTGAACGAAAACTGGTAACAAAAGAATCAATGACTTACTGCGTGTCGAATACGCTTTCCTTATAAAATCCCATTTGTGGCGTGCGTTACTCTGTTGTTTAATCACGGGAATATCATCTGCATATACTTTTAGCAAATATTTTGTATTAAACTTTATTGAACGATATAAAACGATATAAAAATACAAATATAATTTCCATCAGAACAGGTTAGAATCCGAATTTGATTTGAGCAGAGCTCATTAACATAAATGGTCGTTAGAACATAAAAAATCGGATATTTATTTTGTTTCAATTCATAAAATATGAGTTTTGTGCGCTGATACTCGAGAATAAAATCGATTTTAATTTTAAAAAACTCAAATCCATTTTGGCTCACTAATAGTGCCGGTAATTACTTTGATAACTATATCAAAGGCGAGCCCATGAGATTTTGTTCAATCAGATACGCAGTAGATGAGTGGTTTCAAGACTCGGTTCTCAGTCAGTGTAGTCAGGTGGTGGGGCGGGGTGGGTGGATTAACGCGGTCAGAAGTACAATAAACAAAGGTGATAGAGCTGACCGTCTGCCGTTTACAAAATCGACAGTGATCAATTGTGGGTATTGTTTGAGTGGGGGTGGGGTTTATATAATATATTATAGTATATCATCATCATAATATATTATAATATAGGGCAATAATCTAGTTTATTCCACGCATTGTTTATTAAATAAATTGAATTATCTTCAATTTGAAATGATTTTCTATTCTCATCCTTTCGTTTCTAGTTACTTTGTCATACGTTGACGGCTGTGACCTTTAACCTTAACCTGTCAATCATAATCATCCTGCCCGCCGATTGGTCAAAACATTGTGCCGTTTAGCACATATAAAACATTCCTTTCTATATCTATGTAAATGCTAGATCGCCTTGAAAAACATCGGCCCTATCATTATTTTTTTAACACATTTATGTCCGTATCTGTGTAGCAATCTATGGATTTTAAACATCTCTATGTTCAACTTGGGAAGACAAGAGTAACCTCCCCTTATATATATAACTTAGAACAAATTACAGGAAACAATGGCGTTGTAAAAAAGTTGAATGATGGTTTATTTGATCATTTTACAACACTATGATATTTAATAAAGGTATAACACAGTATTTAGACAGTAGTAAGGCATTTCAACGATCTATTAGTACCATTATAGACATGTTAGAATGCGATCGTTATTCCCGACTGATTCCCGATCCATAAAATCACATTTTCAGCTCTGAATTTTGTGATTCTGACGAAAAATTCTGAGGAAAAAAATGGGACAAATATTTATCCTTGTATATAGTGCGCAGGAGCTTTTTATAGCATGTAATTTGAGCAAAAAAGTGCGCAATATACACGGAATTTAACGGTATAAGCATTACACAATGGACCTTTCCATTTTATCCATCAATCATAATGTCATAATCAACTACATGATGCATAAGGATGACAACATAATCAATGACATAATGAATGACGTAGATTAGTTCGTCAATCGTCACAGATACTTAATTGATGACGGACTATATGTATTCTATTTAACCCTTTAATGGACAAATTTGGTGAAGAAAATTTTAATATCCACTTATTGAATGTCCAATTAGAGGCCAAGAGAATGCAATTTTTGAAAATTTATGACAAATTACTGGCTCGGTCATTGAGACAGTCATTTGTGGTGAATTTTTAAAAATTCTATTCTCTTGGCCTGTAAATGGACATTTCACAAGGCCATAACAGAGGCCAGTTTTGGTCGAATATTTTAAAACTAATTTGACTGGGAGTTGTTGCTGTCATATCAACAGCTTACATGTACATGTATAGTTTTCAGGAATTTGAGATTCAGAGAGTACAGAGATCGATCCCAATGCAGGTAAAGCTTGGGTGGAGCTTAGCTAGAGATGGGCGGGAAATAGCTAAAACTGGATTCCTCTCAAATTAGATACTATAATCTCACTCTGTCCGAGTACAGCGTACATCGCTTATAGTGATATTCACTATACCACCACGTACCTCACCGATAATATTTGTTAGAATAAACCAGCACGATTATAATCATGCCAGTTTATTCATTCATTTTGTTGGGTGACATGCATTGTGGTACAGTGGTACCTGATAAGCATGCTGGATTATTCATTAATTTTTCTGGGTGGCATGCATGGTGGTTACAACTCAGGTGATGTGAAGTTTGAAAGAAAAAATTCTATGGAATCTAGTAAAAAAATATTTAAATTTCATAGACAACAAAACAGCCCTTAAGCCTATTTATACCTGGCCTCAGCTGCTCTCGGAGAGCATCTAGACTTCAAAGTTTTCTGGTGGAGAGTTGGTGTTTCCAGGTGAGTGACCGCTGAGGACAGTGAATCGCGCATGTCAGGAGAGTGAAAGACTGATTCAAGTCAGACCACCAATGACCGATAGGAAAATATCTATTTGCAGAACAAGAGAAGACTATTTTTGAAAATTTATGACTGGAATGACTGGCTTGGTTATCGAGACAGTCATTCCAGTGATAAATTTTCAAAAATAGCCTTTTCTTGGTCTGCAAATAAATATTTCTCAACACCACTGCAGAAACCGGTTTTGGATGATATGAGCCGGGTTCTGCCGATCCGGTTGCTTTGTGGGGTGAACTGTCCCACTTCCTCAAGAAATCATGGGTCATTTTGACAAATGTTGGCTCAAGTACATACATAGAAGATATCTCTGTCATAAAATCCATTAGGTCAATGAACCATGTGTGAAGGTAATGATTGGATGGTGTGAATTTTAGAGCACTAAATGGTGCAAGGGCCCTGCCTCCGCAAAACCCTGCATGGGTGTTAAAGAAAATTTAATTTTAGTATGATGACGTTGAATTAATTACCTACCTACCTTTAAAATCTCCTCAAGTCCTTTCTTTATCTCCATGTTTTGAAAAAATTAGGATACATTTGTCTCCATCCATTCATCATGCTATCTCCTCCCAAATAGTTGGGTGGAATTCAACCAAATTTGGTAGGTGGGTTATCCATATGATTGTGGATTGGCTGACATTTATTTTATGTAGTCAGAGATTAGTGTCTTCCAGATTTATCTAGATTTCCCATAGTCCTGCCCACACTCTCGCACATCATTTGACACCCTCTCAATAGTTTTAAATTAAGCCAGATGAGCCACTACATTTAGATAGGACTAGTGATTACTAGATTCTACTATAGCCCTTCAAATCTTTGCAGACCAAGGGAAGACTATTTTTTTAATTTTACCACTGAAATGACTGGCTCAATTATCGAGCCAGTCATTCTACTGGTAAATTTCCAAAAATAATCATTTTGCTCTGCTCACAGTAGAGGAATTTTTTGACCACCTTGACCATTAAAGAGTTGACATGTCAAATTGTTACCATTGGGTTGGTCAGTTACAAATTGTACTAGCCCTGGTCAATTTCTGCTAACCCATGCTCTCACAGATCATTTCCCATTAAGACCTCCAGATTTTTCACAGCGATCCACGCTAGTCTCTGTGTAATGTAACTCCTCCGAAAGCGGTGGATGGAATTCAAACAGATGTTGTAGGTTACTATAAAGTGCAAGAGGCCATTTTTATCTTACCTACGAAGTAAAATGAGCTATTGTGATACCATGCACATCGCCCAGCAGCGTCTAATTTGCGTTTAGCTCAACTTTTCTGTTTATATCTCATGTTTGGTTGATCATACTGGTCCTAAACTTGGACACATGCCTCCTTATAATGACACGGCATCACACAATGATGTTCTGGCCAAAAGGTCAAAATCACTGATACGCATGCAACCATTTGCTGTCCGCCATCCATCCGTCAACTTATGTTTAAAAACATAAGTTGACGGATGGATGGCGGACAGCAGATGGTTGCCATGCGTATCAGTGATTTTGACCTTTTGGCCAGAACATCATTGTGTGATGCAGTGTCTCATACATACATTAACCGCTTGGCGGATTTCAAACTAATTTGGCTGAGAAGGACCCTAATGCTTTCGGCTTCCGAACATGCATACATAATTTTGTTTGGTCAATTTTTGTGTGAAAATGTTTGACTTTATGAAAAATTTAGCAGGAATTGTCAAAAAACTACTCATTAACCGCTTGACAGATTGCAACCCTAGTTGGCTGGACATAAATTGCCAAAATGCATATTCTCCATGACCGCTTGGTGGATTATATCCAAATTTGGCGGAAGGATTCTGCAGTAGTTGGCTCTAGAACTTCTATTCAGAATTTTTTTATATAATTCTGTGCTTAGCAACAACCGTCATCAGATGAGATATTTTGACAGTTTGCCTCTATGTCCGCCTCATCTCAAAAGAAAAATAGGAAGTGGAAATTAGATAAGGGTATACAGGCAACCTTTTGAATATTTTGAAAAGTTTTGATAGATAGATAGATAGGTATGTACATACTCAGTATATTTTATAGGCAGCCTTTTTTTACATAGTAGCGGCCTTCTCTGCTGACAGCCCTTATTGCCATACACCGTCCAGGATACCGTTACAGGCCCTTGGCCCCCTTGTTGATAAGCCTTCTAAATTTATTTTATGTTTGAAGTCAATCATCAGAGTTCATTGCTGTCATGAAGTCGAGATTCATGGTTGCATTGCAGCCACATTTCTGGTATTACATTTGGCTCCGCCCCTGGGGTAGTGAACGTGGTCGATTGCTATGACACGCCATCGACCAAACAATCTAGTTATCACTTACTTTCCATCGTCAGATAGATCCAAGTTATCAGAGATTGTAACCCACAGCCTATAATTTTTCTTTTGATCACTTCCAGGGTTGTTAAATCTTAATGTATGATCACACAACCTCCTTTATTAAAATTTGAGCAAAATCTGACCAGTTTGTTTCAGATATATCCATAGATAAACATTTGTACCCAATCTGGATCCAACTTGGTTTTTGTCCAGATCACTGCAAAAGTCTGGAAATCCTTGTTTAGGTTATGTTACTTTTTTACTGTCGTCTAATAGTACACAACTGTCAAAGCGTCATGAGATTAGTTCAACCAATCGGATTTGCCATTAATAACTTTTCCAACAATATCTCTGCCAATCAAAGATAACGAGGTTAAATATATACGCGATGACGTCATCAGAATGGAATGGCGTTCCAGTTCAAGACGATTGTCCATTCGGCATTAGATATATCGAGATTTTCACTATAAAAACGCAGAAATTAGACGAATCCCGCGAAGAAACACTAAATTAAACACATCTTATGATAAATCCAGCCACAAATTGACGTAAATAAGTTAAAATCTGTTGTACGAATCGCTCAAAGTTTGCTAAGCACGCGAGATACATGTACGGAGAAAACATGTACTGATAAGCGGGTCTGCCTAGACTAGGAACCGAGTACCCGGTTGCTTCTAGCCATATGACTCGTCGAAAGAACTGGAGAACCGCGGTTGGAATTGATGGCGCGTTTAATTTATCGTAAAATTTTCAAACGCTACCAAACGCGTAGGGCAAAGAGTTAAACACGTCATTCAAAATGTCACGCCCGTAGTGTCAAAATTCTAACCCGTCAAGATAAAATTCAAGATGCGTATTGAGATTTTACCAAACGCGCAGTGTCTAAGCAAATCACCACGAGAAAATGACGGGAAAATGACGCCATACAGACGCGTTTTAAACGAGCTTTAGGATGCGTTTAAGTAAAGCTAACTAAGATCTGTACTGTAGTTAATATAATTATATTACAAGGCAAATAAAGGCACGTATAAACCCAAAATGGGCTAACACGTCGAAAATGAAAAGCAAGTAGAATGCCATCAAAACATATAAATAGGGCCAATATGGGTCAACACCCCATAAGAACTGCATGGACAACACCACCATGAGGATCTCGGCACAGGGCCAACACGAATCTGCACACCACAGTATGATGACGTCATTAACCACATAAAACAGGCCAACCCGGGTCAACATCCCGAGTCGCAAGCAACAACACCCCGGACATCACAGGGCCAACACAGGTATGCGGAAAAACTATAATAGCGGGCCAACATACCAACATGCGGATACCACTATCATGACATCATCAACCACATACATCGGGCCAACATGGGTTAACATTCCTACTGTCACAAAACCACAGAACCGGTGGTTAACTACACACGGCCCTGAGGGCCAACATCAGAAACAAATGGGTCAACCATGGGTCAACACCCAACTACCCAACACAACATCACCAGGCCAACTGACGCGTCACTGCCTCGAGGACTAACACCGGGCCAACATCAGAACCAAACGGGTCAACATTGGGTCAACACCGCAACTGCCACTAACTGCCAAATATAATATCACCAGGCCAACAATTACATCACTACCTCAAGGGCCAACAAAGGGCCAACAAAAGAACCAAACAGGTCAACATCGGGACAACATTTTTAGAATGTCTCCATGAAACCAGGATAATTTGTACACAAACAAATCCACCCAGGTTTCAGACTATAAAAGCAAGCAGCTCCATCAGCACTAGCACTTAGACTCGATCAAAACCTGGTCAGCGTCAGATGAGATAGATTAACAAAGATTCTAAAGTTTATATATATATATATATATATATATATATATATATATATACACCTGTGCAAAAGTTAAGCACCACCCTATTTTTACGCACATGCGAGGGTATATTCATGTGCTATGAAGAAAGCAATAGCATAAACATTTGTGTACCCATCCATCTTAGTGCAAGAGGTAATAATGCAACTAGAGGAATGCTGATTATGATGGTGGGGAAACACTGTATGTTTTTGTTTGAACTTGAAAACGAGGCCTGAATATGGTTACGTTGACACAACTGACAACTATTGCCCTACAGTTGACACACGTGGCTAGATTGTCATTAATGGTGTCTGAAAACGAAGTTTAACATCTGTGCACGAGTTTGAGACTGTCATTATTAATACCGGGTATATCCACCTTGTGCCTGGATGACGGCCTGGACACGACGTCTCATGCTGGTCACCAACCGACTGATACGCCATTGTGGTATTCGTTGCCATTCAAGATGGAGTGCGTCTGTTAATTCCTGTAGGTTCTGCACAGGAGGATCCCTCCTTCTCACCATGTTTCCCAGAATGTCCCAGATATGCTCAATAGGGTTCATGTCAGGGCTCCTTGCTGGCCATGGTAGGGTTTCGATGGCATTCTGGCGGAGGTATTCATGCACAGCTCTAGCACGATGGGGTCGGGCGTTGTCATCCATGAATATAGGGTGGGTTCCAGGTGCATGATTTACAAAATGAGGGACCACAACTCTATCCAGTATGGAATCTTGATATCTTTGTCCATTTAGTGTTCCAGGTACAGTCAACAGATCCAGCTTACAATCAAATGAGATACACCCCCATATCATAACGGAACCTCCACCAAATGGAACTTCTTCCATGATGTTACGTTGGTCGTACGCCGTGCGTCTGGACCTCCATACACGAGTTCGACCATCTGTGGCATGAAGCAGGAACCGACTTTCATCGGACCAGTGTACCCGTCTCCAGGATCTCATGTTCCAGTGTCTTCTTTCGTTGCACCACCTCAGACGCTCCTCTTTGTGGTGTGCAGTGAGGAGAGGACGTCTGACAGGTCTCCTAGCTTTCATGCCAGCAGAATACAGTCTCCTTTTGATGGTAGACATTGACACTCTATTGCGCGTTTCCCATTGCTGGCTGAGCACTCTGCTGTTGGTGAATGGAGATCTCCTAACAAGGCGTACTAGGGCTCGATCATCACGGGCAGTAGTCTTCTTCGGTCTTCCAGATCTAGGCCTGTCCTTCACCTCGTTAGTTTGCCCATGTTTTGCAATCAAACGACTGATTACAGTATGGTTAATGTTCAGCTGTCTGCCAATCTCTCTGCATGACATACCAGTGGTATGCATGCCTATGATTTGCCATTTCACACGATCACTTAACCTTCGTCTTGCCATAGCGGTTCACAATCAAGAGCTAATTCTCTCTGTACAAATAAACCACGGTCATGAACACAAAATTCCTAATCTTGTCGCCTAAATCTGTATGTAATGTTCTACACCTCAAACTGGACTTTTACATAACTGAACACGTGTGCTGTTTCCCGCCACGCACGGACATCAAGCGGCGTGAAGTCATGCATGCATGTGCATTTCGTACTTGGAATTATGTCAGCTAACGCGGGGACAAAAAGTATGGCAGCCTAGTTGTACCATCATGTTTCTACGTTCTAAACGAAATCTAGGATTTCTTTTTTCACGAGAGAGTTGATACTTACCTCCCTAATACTTTTGATATTGCTAAATATTGGCTTTCACTCAATAAACACTCAGATTTAAAACAGTTAGGTGCCCCTACTGGGCAGGGAGTCAGAGCGTAGTCTGGCGGATGCCAGCCCCACCACCGCGCATGCGCAGACTAGCACTTCCTCTGACTAGATTATTGGCTGACACACATGCAACTATTAAGAGCCTGAAGACCGAGCCTCTGTGGGGTGGAGAGGCCGGGTCCGTATCTAGGGAGGTAAGTATCAACTCTCTCGTGAAAAAAGAAATCCTAGATTTCGTTTATTTCACTTCAAGAGTATACTTACCTCCCTAATACTTTTGATATTGCCAGAATTCGAAAGTGAATCTGGCGGGAGGGAGGCGAGGTCAAAAGACCAGCTCATCCCAATACGCTTTTCTGCGTTTAAGGCACTTAAACTTCTGAAACTGTAAGAAAAAACAGTCAGGATTTGACTAACCATCGGATAACACGACCGATGTATGAGAGATGACCGAATGTCATATGCGCTCCCCCCCCTCCTTCCTGGGAGGAAGAGTCGACTGACCTCAATGTCCTATACGCTCTCTACGTACAAGTGCCATGTACTACAGGACAGAGACGAAAAAGCTCCATTTTCGTAACTCTCAACAATGAACCACACAAATACACAAACCATCACCATATTAATAACGGGTAATCGTGACAATACAATCAACAACGGACAACACATGAACAAGACTGACCTTGTTGAAAAGGCTGCTGACATCATCTTCCCATCGGTAAAGACTGATGCAGGCCCAAAAAAGTGGGTGTTTCCATAAATTAATTGTGATATATATAAGTAATGAGGAAACACCTCAAAAAATATAAACCGATTTATTTTTTCAAAACCGACAAGGCGAGAGGATTAGAGGTGTCACGGAGATAATGGTCTGTAAAACTTGACTCACAGTGCCACTGAGCCACCGACATAATATCATCCACAGGGACCCCATTAAATAGGGCCGTGGATGTCACTACGCCGCGGACACTGTGAGCCTTGGCCACGTCAACCTGCTTCCCGGTGGCGGATTTATGGCAAAACTGAATGCATTCCACAATCCACCTGGAAATGGTGTCCTTAGAAGCCCTCCCATGGGGTTCAATATATGACAACCATAACGCTGACTGGTCGGTGCGCCATGCCGCCGTACGTTGTTTGTACCGGCGCAGCGCCCGGACGGGACACCATGCTTTAGAATTAGGATCATATCTAGTTAAAGCAGGCAAAATAATAGGTTGACCTGGATATTTCAACGACTGATTTTTAGCCAAGAAATTAATCCTAGGTAGCAGCTTAAGGCCTTCCCCTGAAACCACAAAACGGTCATCCTCGGCTGATAAGGCATGAATCTCACTCCTACGCCTAGCCGAGGCCGCAGCAATTAAAAACACCGTCTTCAGTGTTAATAGTTTCATAGAAATGGAACTAAGTGGTTCAAAAGGCTTATCACCTAGTACTTGAAGCACTAGCGATAAACTCCAAGACGGAATCACAGGAGGATTCCTTGGTCTTAGATTGCCCATGCCTTTAATTAATACATTCAATGTATTTACTTCATCACTTCCCCTCTTAGCCAAGCAAGGAATAACAGACATTAATGCTGACTTATAACCAGCAATAGAGTTAGGCTTGAGGCTATAGGCATCATAGAGGTGACAGAGGAAATCAGCTACTACTTGAATAGATGAAT
Organism: Chaetoderma sp. LZ-2023a; assembly: GCA_034401795.1. Lineage (NCBI taxonomy): Eukaryota > Metazoa > Mollusca > Caudofoveata > Chaetodermatida > Chaetodermatidae > Chaetoderma > Chaetoderma sp. LZ-2023a. Next base: position 126,049,021 of record CM067359.1, read on the forward strand.
CCATTGGATCAATACATCTTTTTGAGCACCATTCTGCAAATCTGTTGATTTTATAATTATATGCTCTGGAGGTTGACCCCCTCCTGGCTTTGGCCATAAACATGGCTGCTTGCTCAGAAAAGCCCTCCTTAATTCTAGATTCCTTGACAACATCCATGCAGTCAATCTGAACATTGACGGATTGTTGTGAAGGGCCTTGCCCTGGAAGATAATATCGTCCATCAGAGGCAGAGGAACCGGATTGCAGACCAGAAGGTCCAGCAGATCCGTATACCATGATCGGCTTGGCCAATCCGGGGCGATCAGAAGCACTTGGCATTCCTCTTGTCTGATTTTCTGAAGAATTTTTGGAATCAGGATTGCTGGAGGGAATGCGTATGCATACATTCTCCCCCAGCTGATAGCTAACGCATCTGTTGCGAAAGCGCTTGGATCCGGAATCGGAGAGACGTACGTCGTCATCTTCGCATTCTTCTTCGTTGCGAACAAATCGATGTTGGGTTTCCCCCAATGGTCGAACAGACGATCCGCCACACATTGATTTAGTTGCCATTCCGTGGGTAAAACACTCATCCTTCGGCTCAATGAGTCTGCTAGCAGGTTTAACCTTCCCGGAATATGAACTGCTTTCAAGGTAATCTGGTGATCCAGACACCAACAAAGCAGTTTCCATGTCATCATACAGAGACTGGGCGACTTCGTTCCGCCCTGGCGGTTTATGTAAGTCACAACTGTTGAGTTGTCTGAACGAATAAGAACAATCTTGCCCTGAACTTTCTGTAAGAAATGTTCCAGGCCCAGGACTACTGCTCTTAGCTCCAGTAGATTTATATGTTCCTGTGACTGTTCCAGATTCCAAAGCCCTGATATCGTGGATTCTTCCAGGCAAGCTCCCCAGCCCTCCATCGATGCATCTGTATACACAGTCACCTGAGGGTGGGGAGGGGTTAGCAAAACCCCCGGTAAGAGATTCTCTGTATTCAACCACCATTGCAGGTGGTGAATCAGAGGCGCCAACACTGACACATTCGAGTCCAGCGAACCTGTACTCTGGGTCCATTGTGTCATGAGAAACAACTGGATCGGCCGCCTGCGTAAGGCGGCCTGAGGAATGACTGGTTCCAACGAAACCATCAACCCCAGCATTCTCAAGTAAACCCGTGCCAGGACATGACGACTGTCGCACACTGACTGAATCAACGAGATGAGTATTTGAACTCTCTCCTGAGTAGGATAAACATATCCTGTCTCCAGATCGAAGAACATCCCCAGGTAAACAAACTTCTGGGATGGAGTCAGCTCTGATTTTGGGAAATTGATCATCCAGCCCAAGTCTGTGAGAATTTTCAAAACAATCTCCAGATTGGCGGACAAACTTTCCCGGGTGTGCGCTTTCAACAGCCAGTCGTCTATGTACGTGTGGACTGCTATGCTTCTCCTGCGGAGGTATGCTGTGATCGCAAGAACCACACGGGTGAAAACCCGAGGAGCCGTGGAAATTCCGAAGGGCAACACCCTGAATTCCCACTGTCTGCCCTGGAATGCAAATCTCAGGAAGCGACAGAAACTCCTGTGGATGGGGATGTGGAAATAAGCGTCCTTCAAATCTATCGACGCCGTCCACATCCCCCTCTCCAACCCCGCCAACACCGAGCGCACCGTTTCCATCTTGAAACTGGGCGTCTCGATGAACTTGTTCAATGGCTTGAGGTTGAGAATCGGTCTCCACCCACCGGTGCGTTTTGTTACCAAGAACAGGGTTGAATAGAAGCCCGGACACCTTTGTGCCGGCTGAATAGCTCCTTTTTGTACGAGGGAATTTATCTCCTCCTCGATACACAACCTTTGATCTGGATCTCTCGGAATGGGAGTCCAGACTGGCACCAGAGACAGTCGCGACGGCGGGCCTGTCATCCACTCTGGATGATACCCCACGGAAAGCCATCGCAAGACTAAACGGTCCTGAGTTAACCGTTCCCACTCTTGCATGTGGTCGGCTAGCCGGCCTCCCACCGGTCCACCTAGGGACCGCGGTGGACACAAGGCATGCAAGAGCGGCACTGTCTCCGTCGCCATACACACCGGCGTGGTCCTTACCGCGGTAAGCGCCCTGTCAGGAACGATAACCACGCCCAGATCCTCGCGCGACCCGCCCCGCCCCGCGCGCACCTCGGTGCACGGGCGGCTGCCTGGCTGACGGCGGCTGAGGAGCCTGCGCCCCCCTCACTGCTGGCCGAATCGCACGCGGCCGAGGCCGGCGCTGCGACGGCGGCTGGCCTCTGACTTGGCCAGCACCACCTCGAGCCTGCAGGGGACGATACGCAGGGGCCGCGGCGCGAACGTTAGCACGACGCAGTACCTCAAACTGTTCGCGCAGCGCCCTCTGGTTATTCACCAGGGTGACCGTCTCCTGGAGGTGGCGACATCCCTCACCTCCAAAAAGACCAGGACCCGTCATAGGCGTACGGAGTAGCCTATTATACAGGTCCTGAGACGGGCACAGATTGTCCAGGGCAAATGTGCGTCTTGCCCTGACACTCCTGGTCACCGCCCGCGTCATACAGTCCAGCGCCAGGTTAATACCATCCTGGATGGTTCGCTGGACCGCGAGCGGGCCTGGCTGGCGCGATGCGGATGCCGTTACTACCCCCTGTAACAGCTGGGAGACGTGGGACAGAGCGGCAATCGAAGCCCTCCCACTCTCCTCCGCATCACGCAACGCGGTATTCGCCGAACGCAACGCGTTCGCGCACAAGACCCCCGCGTCAGAACGGGATCCTGGCCGCGTATCCTCACCCAAAGCCGCGCGGTCATCCACGCTGGGCTTGGGTACCACACCGTACCGCTGGTAGTCCAGGGGCACGATGCGACAACGCCTGGCCACCTCGCGAGGGGCCTTCGCGAGACGTCCACTCGTGTTAATGGACGCCTCCGCCGCCTTGAACATGTCAACGACATGCTCCGCCAGCGGCAGAGAAGGCATAGCGTTAGCAGTTGGTTTCCCAGCTAACCACGGCGTGTGAACACGGTGGCTAGCCGACTGCTCCACGGGCAGATCAGGCCTAACGCTCACCAACCACTGGCAAGCGTCATACCAATCCTCCTCCGTGGCTAACTGCGAGCGCTCTACAAGACGGGGTCCTTCGTCTTCCTCCTGAGCGCAAGCAGTAGAGCTTGACGGCGGGTACGCTGATACACCTGGCAAGCCAGGGAAAACATGCGGGCCTGACAGCACCGGCATGAGAATATCACTGGTTTGACCAGGAGCAGGCACCGCGGTAGAGCGCGGGGTATATATAGCCCTACCACGGGCCCGGCCAGCACCAGCTACACTCTCGGCAAGCCGAGGTATGCGGTACCGCTGGCCATCAGCAGCGCCCTGGGCCACCACCTGAACCGCGGACATTACTCCAGGGTGAGTAATACCGTGGAAAAAAGCGCCTGTATTCCCCGCGAGGGGTGCACAAACGTCTTCATCCATGTCCACGTCGTCAGACGGCGACCCTAGCAGGTAATCCTCATCACCCTGGTCAGAAAGATTAGACCCCGGGTCAGCAAAGAGAGCTAACCCGGGCTGACCAGGAACGGTGCCATAGGAGGTACTGGCCACCGCGGCGTGCGGATACCCCTGGACTGATAAGCAGCCAGCGGGTTCCAGCGACAACCGTCCACGGTCCCCTATCGGCGCGGCAATAAGCCTGCTGCCAGGGCCGTGGAACGCCCCCTCTAATGGGGCCACCTCTGAATCGTCGGACAACGGAAGCGGACTAAGGAAAATCGATCCAGAGGCGGGGATTACCTGCTCCGAAGCCGATGATGAGGACAATAAAGGATCTGGTCCAGGAAGCATGCCACGAAGCAACCCTGGAACCAAATCTTTTATTGTCCTCTTCATCTCTCCCAACATCTCGGTCCGGAAGGTCTCCATATCCACCGCGGACGAGACCTTCCCCCTACCCTTCTTACTTACAACCTCTCGTTTCCGCTTCTTCTTCTTCTCCTCCACTACCACCTTGTCCGTCGCCTGTAAGCAGCACAAGAATTCGGACATTAACTCGCCCCCCCAGTGCTTACATATGTCACAATTAATCAATGGACCACAAGGGCTACATCGATAACACAGATGCGGCCAGAACTTCACATGCATAAAACGTCCACAGGACGCGCAACCCGGTCCCTGAAACAGGGCAAAGGACAAGGAGTATGAGCAACTAGTTAAGCTTAGAAACTCAATCCAACTCAAGGAGAAGGAAAACGATCATAAAGATCAATATACATCAAAAACCAGCCTAGCGCTTGAATTGCTAATAAATACATAGCCAGCTGATTATGACGTCATTAATCCCGTGACAGGAAAAATTCGATCCCAACAAAACATCCAAGTGCAAAGACGAATTGTATGCTGAATGGATAAGTTGACTACACAACCATCAGATACATATAGATAACTCTTTACTGGCAAAAATGTTAATTATCTCCCTTTGATTGTTTACAATAATTAACATCACCACATTATCAATAACTAGATACCTGACACTTTGTATAGACAAACCATCCAACGTGACGAACCGGAAACTCCACCATCTGCACGCCTCTTAACTCTCTCCACCTCATGGGGAAGGAATTGGAACAAGAGGGCAAAGTGAGAAGACCTTTATATCAGGCCTCCAACTCACTGGGCATAATTTTTCATTTGGTTAGATAACCTAACAGTGTTAGTAGGAAATGGAACCATGGTGGAGAGAATACTAATTCTCTGGTACTGTGACGTCACAACCTAGCGTCATACAGACCTGTGGACAGAAACAGAAAGAGAAATTAGTCCTAGGTAGCACCGAGTTGACCTAAACCAACTGACTAAGGCGCTTATCACGGTAAACGCGAGTCCCGGAAACACAATACACCGGGAAGAAAACTCGCTAATTTTACTAGAAGTCACCTGATTTAAAGGTCCTCCGTCCTCCTGTGGCGACGTACTCCTATCCGCCATCCAAAAAAGTGACTAACACTCCAAACAAACACCACTTAAACAGTTTAAGAGAGCGAAAAAGCTATTGAACAAAAAAACATGTGTGATCTCTTTGCCAATAATCTAGCAAAGAGGAAGTGCTAGTCTGCGCATGCGCGGTGGTGGGGCTGGCATCCGCCAGACTACGCTCTGACTCCCTGCCCAGTAGGGGCACATAACTGTTTTAAATCTGAGTGTTTATTGAGTGAAAGCCAATATTTTGCAATATCAAAAGTATTAGGGAGGTAAGTATACTCTTGAAGTGAAATATTGTTTTTGCTGGTGCTTAACTTTTGCACAGGTGTATATATATATATATATATATATATATATATATATATATATATATATATATATATATATATATATATATATATATATATTAAATAAATAGCTGGATTATATAAGAATGTAAGCTGCTAAGCTCCATTGAAAGTGAATACAGTCATGACGTCAAGTACTATACCCCTTTAACACTCAAATTTGTTAAAGGAAATTAAAATTTTCTCATGGAAAATGTTCATTTGCAGATCAAGAGAAGAGTATTTTTGAAAATTTACCACTGGAATGACTGGCTCGGTTACTGAGACAGTCATTTCAGTGGTAACTTTTCAAAAAGAGTCTTCTCTTGGTCTGCAAATAGACATTTCTCAAGACTACTGCAGAAGCCGTTTTTGGCTGATATGAGTGTTAAAGGGTTAAACACACCACGAACTAGTTTGGAAAAATATATATGGTTTCAAAGATTTTTACTAAATTTAAGCATTTTCAAGTCAATATGCTTTAAGGGCGTTTAAAAACAAATTCTGAATTTAAGAACTTTAATAAGAATGTTCAAGGATCACTATAACCTCTGTTAGAGAAAATCATGTACAATCGAATTCAATCAGTGCTCCAAGATCATTCTGCAGAAGGAACAAATTATACTGTCAACTGATGATAACATTAGAGGATTAGGGGGGGGGGGGGCTAGGCCATATTTACTCACATATTTGTGTGAGTATTTCACCAGGTTTTCTGTAGCAGCTTTAATTTGCTGTAATTGTTATAGAATGCAACATGGAAAAAGAATGTGAGATATCATAGATTAACAGTCTTTTGAAGGTTTACATGAATGAAAATTTAAATCTGAATAGAAAAACAGAATCTACGAATTCAGATGTATCTGAAAACTGGGCTTACTGACAATTATGTCAGGCAACGATGGCGTCATAATATAATTTTGTCTAAAGGTAAATATATCTGTCCGTATTTGCCTAGAATAAGATCATCATATTATGATAGAAATGAACAAAGTAAAATCTTTGTGGTTATCATTTATCAACGTTACCTCTATTGATTCATTATTGATGTCATGGATATGGCTATGCGCTTCCTGTCTCTCTTTCTCAACCTTATTTTTGTTTTTCTTAGCATCCTGCAATTGAAAAGAAATGCCTTGCAAGATTTCATACAAGCTCTTGGAACCAATTTTGGGGACTATAATGGGATGCATTTGAAAATGTTGTTCCTATACCATCCTGTTGTCTTACAGCACAACTCAGAAATAACTATGTTTCCAAAACAAAATAAATAAACAGGCCTAAGGCAGCAATGTCTTCCACTCCAATGGATCTTTCCACTTTTAGCTATGCCCCGCCTATCTCAATCTAAGCTCCACCCACACCACATCCGTGTTGGGATCGATCGATCTCCGAACTCCCCGCCCATCAATTTCCAGAAAACTATACATGTAAGCTGTAGAATATTTTGTAACTAATTTGACGCTACGTAGTTGGTTGTCGTCATATGATGGATGGACAAACTTGGAAATGTGAATTATGGTCATAATATTCAACAGAACATTTCTTACTAACTAAGGTATTTCTGTTTTTCTTATGGAAACATGTTAAGTTACTTATTAGCTGTATTGTCCATGTATCATTAGTGGGCCGGATATGTAACAAATTTGAGGTAAGATGTTCCATTCTGGCAGAAAGCATGAAATTTGGCATATAGGTGGTTTAAGATATGCTGAACATAATTAGATGCGGTGCCATGTGATTCTACCAAGGGAACCCATTCAAAATGGCGGATTCAAAATGGCCGCCTTCCCAGCGGAAAATCTGCATTACTCAAGTTCTAGATGGAGTAGAGGGCTGGAATTGATGTCAAATTAAGGGTTTCTTGGGTCACTGGTTATGATTTTACCCATTACAATACTCTAAATAGATAAACATGCTGAAAAATATATTATTATTATTATTGTTGTTGTTGTTGTTGTTGTTGTTGTTGTTGTTGTGGACGACGTAAATTAGTAGTATTATTGCTAAACGTTTGAACACACATGTTCCTGGTGGAACATTTTAGAAACAAGTTTTCGCTACTCAAAACAATTGGTCTACACGTTTTCTCCAGTAAAAGTAATTGTATGCCAGCCCCTCGCTTCGCCAAGCATTATTATCAGACAGTACCACGCATTCGTCGCAGATCGACTATCTGTATCATCAAAATCGGTATATGACCGAATCCAAAAGAACAATTTGGCTTTGTTCAAATCAAAACAGAGGAAGAGTACCAGAACCAACAAGAAGCTTGTTGCAATGAAGAGAGATGTACAGTTATTCTCTAGACTGTGTATTTCCTGCCAATCCAGAGACGGAGACCTTGATTCATTCTTTGAGCATGAGAATCATCCATGACCCCCATCACTTGCTGAGAGCAACGCAATGCGCCAAGGCAGCAAATCAGATCTGATGGGATGTTTGGAAGCATTAGTAGCTCGTGCAGCTGATTGTCCAGAGGTTGAAGTGAAGATCATTGACGGAGCAGCTATGATGCATAATCTAGATCCCAAGAAATCAAACGTGGTTGTGAACACATTTGGAGATTTTGCAGAGCACGTCTTCCTCCCACACATTGCTAGACAACTACAGACGGTAAAAAATTGGATGTTGTATGGGACGTGTATAAGGCGGGAAGCTTGAAGACACACGCTAGAGAATTACTGGGACATGGTGAAGCTCTTCGTGTTGTATCGAGTACAAGACTCCCTCAAAATTGGAAAACTTTCCTACGAGTTGATGCAAACAAAACAGGCCTCTTCACCTTTCTCGCACATACATTGGAGTCATTCGAGCTACCAGAAGGAAAGATACTTGTCACAACATGCGAGGAAAACGTGCTGATGAGGCCAGAGCATGACGTCTCACAACTCGCGCCATGCATGCAAGATGAAGTAGATGGTAGAATGTTGCTCCACGCCTTCCATGCATATCACCAAAGTTATCGAACAATAATGATTCATGCTACAGATAGACGTCGTAGTCCTAGCCATACGGACGGCAAACTTTCGTCATGGGTGTGATCTCTGGGTCGCATTTGGTCATGGGAAGACCTTCCGCTATGCATCAACTCATGGCATTGAAACAGTTTTGGGTGCAGAAGCATCAAGGACTGCTATTTATGCATGCTTTCTCTGGGTGTGACACTGTGTCTGCATTTTGTGGGATTGGCAAGAAGACAGCATGGGAAGTTTGGAGAACTTCAGATCTATTCAAGTCACTATTTAGGAGACTGTCTGATGCCCCGCCGTCTCTGTGTGACAATGACATGGAAACGCTGGAGAGGTTTGTCGTACTACTGTACAAACGCACATCACCATTATCAAAGGTTAATGAGGCACAAAAACGGCTTTTCGCTTTTGGCAACAGGAAACTAGAAAACATTCCTCCGACCAGTGCAGCTCTGCTGCAACACACCAAACGTGCTACATTCCAGGCAGGTCATCTTTGGGGCCAATCACTCCACGCAAATGCAAAAACGCCATTGCCAGCTGACGGGTTGGGTCAGAGATGGAGACACTTGGTCAGCGCAATGGAGCTTGCTTGCAGACGCATCTAAGGCATGCCGGGAACTCGTGAAATGTGCTTGCAAAAGTAATTGCACTGGCAGATGCAAATGCTATAAATCCAACTTACCTTGTACACAGTTGTGCTCATGCGGTGCACAGTGCGTGACGTCTGTGAATCATGACTCAACAATCAACAGCATCATGTATAGCCTTGCATACTCTAATAGGATAATTGAACGTATCTATAACGACCATTACTTGGTTCGATATTAAGAAATCAAGTAATTTAAACTATTTCTAGATGCTATATTGCTTTTGTTCTCAAGAGATGGATCTTTTAGATAACACATCTTAAAGAGCCACCGTCTTTTGACATCAAACACAGGTGGTCGCTATGGAAGGATTGATATTTACATATTTAGAGTATTGTAGTGAGTAGAATTATAACGATTGACCCATGAACCCCCTAATTTGACATTAATCCCATCTCTCTACTCCGTCTAGAGCTTGAGTAATGCGAATTTTCCGCTGGGAAGGCAGCCATTTTGAATCCGCCATTTTGAATGGGTTCCCTTGGTAGAATCACGTGGCACCACATCTAATTATGATCAGGATACCTTAAACCACCTATATGCCAAATTTCATGCTTTCTGCCAGAATGGAACATCTTTTTCACATATCTGCCCTACTACATATACTTACATAGCATTCCAAAATAAATGTTAGTACCAATAATTAAGTCATGAACCCTTTAATGGTCAAGATTAGCAAAAAGAATTGACATCTTTGGTTATTAAATGTACATTTGCCACCCATGAGCAGAATATTTTTGAAAATTTATCATTGAAATGGCTGGCTGTTATTGAACTAGGCGTTTCAAAGATAAATTTTCAAAAACAATCTTTTCATGGCCTGTAAATGGACATTCATCAAGATCACTGCAGAAGCCACGTGTGGCTGGGGTGATCTTTAACGGCCTAATGGAAGAAGCAATGGGTGGGGGGGATTGGGGAGTGGGGGAGAAGATAAGAGAGCAAAGGCTGGATGGGGGAATAGATGGATGGACAGACAGTGTACGCTAAGGTTCAATACATTTCCAGAGTAAACTACGCGCATAGTATGGAAACAGTTTGAGTGCTTGCTTGCGTGTATAAAGCTAGGATTGTGACAGATATAAACAGATAAGCTGCCAAATCATATAAACAGCTGTACGCTACCAATGTACAAATACCTGATATTTTTTTGCCATGCTCTCCCTCTCTAGTCTTTCCCTCTGTAGCTCTTTCTCCTGTTCTTTTATAATTGTCTGTAACACATTAATAGCAACAAGAGCAATCAAAGATTACAGACCCTCAGCATCACCCTTTTGTCATACTATAAAGTATTCAGATTTTCTGGATTGTTTTGGATTTTCCAGATCACACCCAAATTTGTGCAATCCTAGTGTTTCTTGTGTTAAAACTTGAGCTAAATCGGTTTCTGAGACATCTACAGATCCTAAATTTTATTCGATCCGGATCCAGGTTCTTTTATAGTTACATGTATCACGGCCAATGTCTGGAAATCCATTTGCATGGCAAGTTTCTGTGTTGTGTTAAGAGTTGAGATACATCAGTCTTTTAGATACAGTTGCGGACAGACAGACAGACAGACAGACAGAGACATGCACATACAAACACGGTTTGCACAGCATAATCCCTACTTTTCTTTGAATAATGTGGGTATAACTACACCACCATACCAAGATGATGAGTCATGGAATAGTGTCACGGAAAATGCAGTTAAAAACCATCCATTGCAAATTTGAGAGTTATCAAAGGGTAATCACTTTTCAAGATGGCTGCTTTCCGGAATCATTATTATTGTACTACGCAAAACTATTAAATACCTAAAGATTAGGAGAAATAATTCTGCCAGGTATGTCTTGTGGGATATAAAATCCATTCATAAACATTATAATAATTGAGAATTTTTAGCCAAATCAGTTTCAAGATATTCAGATCTGATAGTTAGAGCTCTTAAAAAGCAAGTTTATATCACACTGATCTCAAAAAGGTTACTGCTACAGAGAAGAAAGGCATGACATATTTTCAAAAATTTTGCTGAAACCTGTTGTTGCATTAGACATATAGAGCGCAAATGCTTTTAACAAACTTGTTTAAAAAATAAATACATGTTCAAATAGAATGGTATTTGGTATGTAAAATTTCAATTGTCTATTAGCTAATACATGAAAGTGATGTTTAATACCTCTGTTTCGCGATGTACATGTGCCAGTAACTTGAGTTCTGACTGCATGGATGCTATCTGTGACACTAATAGTGCTATAGACTGGGCCTGAAACACAACAATACAATCATACAAACACACAATGCTAAAGGGTTCAAGGCTTCAAGAAAAAGTGTAAGGTCAAGCACTTCTAAGGACTTTGTTCAACCATTTTCAAAGATTTAAAAGGATTTTTCTGATTTTTTACCATTTTAACAGACCCTTTAAATTACTGTATTTAATAGGCTAAGCCAGATAAAACTGGCCATTACAGTTGTCTTGAAAAATGTCCATCTGCAGGCCAAGAGAAGACTATTTTTGAAATTTTACCACTGCAGTAGGAAATACTAAAAAATAATCTTATCTTGGTCTGCAAATGTACATTTTCTAGGAAAAGATTAAATTTTTCTTGAAGAAATTTATGGGTAAAGGGATAAAGACCCGACTGAATGAGTGCTCATCTTTGGATTACAAAATCATTTGGAGATCATAAACAGCATTGAATGTGTTACACATACCTGAGCTTTGTTCTTCTTAACATATTCATTACGGACATGCTCCAAGTCATCTAGCTCTTCCTTCACATTCTGAAGAAAAAAACACAGCAACAACTCTGTCACCAAAGTCAAAAGGTTTGCCACGAAAGTGTACAAATTGTATGTCTTCATGAACTTACAATATAATACAAATTCTGTTGAATATTTCAGGCAGCAATAGCCACCAATCACATTAGTTCCAAAAATATTGATCAGATTACCTGAATGATTACTTGAAATAAATATTTTGGTTCAACTTTCCTAGACTTATGAGAAAATGTGCCAATTTTTTGGGATTCCGAGGACTTGATTCTAAATTCTCCGGCTGCATGCCATTCCAGTATTTCCACAGCAAATACTAGTTCTGCCTAATTGGTATCTTCCATTCTCACAGCTGGAAATTCATCACTATTGTTAATAGTTATCTCCCCTGTAGAATTAACTCCCCCTGTACACGTGATCAGTAAATAGTTACATTATAACATACCTTTAACTTCACTATATGTTCTTGAAGGTCTTTCTTGGACCGACAGACATTATCATACTGCGTCTTCTGACGAGTTAGTTTGTCTTGAAGAATTTTATTGGCTTGTTCTATGTTCATGGCTTTCTGTCGCAGTTCACCATTGGCTCGTGATAATTCTCCTGTTTTATTGATCAATGACTCATTCTGTTTACGGAGCTGGTAAATCAAGAAGATTAACTCTTTAACACTCAAGCTGGCCAAAAGACGGCTTTTGCAGGGGCCTTAAGAAATCCACATTTGCCGGTAAAGGGAAGAGTATTTTTGAAAATTTAACACTGGAATGACTGGCTCGATAATCTAGCCAGTCATTCCAGTGGTAAATTTTCAAGAATACTCTTCCCTTTGCCTGCAAATGGACATTTTCTATTAGAAAATTAAAATTTTCTTGAACAAATTCGAGTTTTAACAGATTAAAATGTCACATGAATGTATGCAAGATACAAGTAATGCATACAATAATCTTGAATTCTGTCTCAATCAATTTAATACCAATAAAAGATCATAAATCAAAACATTATTACTCATCAGTGAAGTCACATGACCTAATATTGACATTTCATTGGTTGGATAACATGTGTATGATTCGGCAGTGCCGTATGATTCAATTACACACTAAAAAAGCAATCCATTTTAAGGTCATCTCAAAGGAAATATCAGACAATATACCACGCCCAGAATATAGTGTTTTAACTGTCTCGCTGCTGTAAGCCACTAAACAATAATTTCAGTGAACAAAAACCCTTGGCCTGCTGATTATTTTGAAAACAATTTAACTGAAAGTTGTTGGTGGCCTGCATGCCTATCAAATGGTAATGGTAAAGAAAATTCAGGCATTTGCTTAGCCGGTGTCCATTTTCAGGACATGAGAAGAATATCTTTAAAAATTTTACCACTGGAATTACTGGCTCGGTTATCAAAACAGTCATTCCAGTGGCAAATTTTCAAAATTACTTTGCTCTTGGCCTGAAAATCATCATTTTGATTGCAGAGGTCATTTTCAGCTGGCTTGACCAGTAAGGAGTTAAGTTGATACAAGAGTAAATGAATAAATCATCATGATTAGGTGATAAGTGATTACAATATTGCGTCATATTCATACACTAACAAGCACGTTTCAGGCATCGACAGGTTACAAAAATATCGTTTTCTAAATTATACCAGTTCTTATAGAAAATGAAAATGAATAGAACAAGTGCATAATCGGGTAATATAAGGAGTAAATTCAGTTAATGAATATGCCACTCAAGATCTTTTGAATAATTCACCTTTCCAGAGTACCCACCCATCATATTATGTCATAATGAACTGCGTGATGTGTACAATGACATCACAATGAATGACGTCATGAATGATGTCTATAAGTATGTTACGAAGGCATATTTGAAGATGGTTTATGCATTGTTGTACAAATTGTTTGCTTTTACTATTTAATAAATATTCTGTTGAATATTTTGAAACTAATTTGACTGGGCGCTGTTGCTGCCATAGGCAGCAACAGCACCCCGTCAAATTAGTTACAAAATATTCAACAGCTTCCCTGTATAGTTTTCAGGAAATTGATAGCTAGGGCATTTGGGGATCGATCAATCCCAACACACCGAGGTGTGGGTGGAGCTTAGCTAGTGATGGGCGGGGCATAGCTAAAAATGGAAAGGTCCATTACACATCTAGCAGAATTTACGTCACTAACTCTGTTTGCTACAGTATAGCCAATAAATAAGTTAAATTTTTTCTAAAACAAAGACAGAAATATTTTACTTAGTACAATTTTGAACACGATATACATATTGCAAGAGTTGCTTAGCAGTTTAACCCTTGATATGCCAGTCTCTCAATTTCAAGACAAATATACCGAAAAGCTGTTGGCCAACAACAGCGCCCCATTAAATTTGTTATAAAATATTCAACAAAATATTCATAAACCCTTTCATGTGCGAATATACATGTATTTATGCCCTGTGACAAGTTTTAAGCGATATTACCACATCTGGCGGTTGGGCAAGCTGCCAATCTTCTCAAAATAACTTCAACGCATATACTGGTACCGTATTTCAGCGCAGAAATATGCCTGCATAACAACAGACGGCTAGCAGCTAAAGGAAGAGTTTTGGTATCATTGCCAATGGTAAAGTATGGGGTGGTTCCCTGGGCCGTTACACTCTGGAGTGAGCCAGGCGGTCTGGGCCATTACAGGAAGGAAAGGGTTATTTATGTATAATAAAGAATTTGTCATTTCTGGTCAGTAAGAGTTAAAGGGTTAACTTAAACCCTTAACCCTTGAATTTGTTTTGGAAAATTCAATTTCCTCATTGAAAATGTCAATTTGCAGACGAAGAGACTATTTTTGAAAACTTACCAGTTGAATGACTGGCTTGGTTATCGCGCCAGTCATTCCAGTGTTAAAATTTCAAAACGTCTTCTCTTGTTTGCAAATTGACATTTTTCAAGACCACTGCAGAACCCGTTTTTGGCTGATATGAGTGTTATAGAGTTAACTACTACAAGCTTACCTCGGCCACGTCCTTATTCACTTTCTTAGAGCTGGATGTTTTAGTATCTTTCAGCTCTTTCTCCAGAGATTCAAAGTTTTCTTTGTAATTATGCAGCTGTTTCTTATACTCATGCTGCTCTTTCTCCCTGTAACAAACATAACTGTTAATAATGCCATGTTACGCTCCGGTTATGTATTACTCTTCTCAATAATAGAAAAATCATCCTACAGATGCAAAATCATATTTATGCCATCGTTGTGTTTTGCAATCCAACAGATTGCTACAGACATGACCGACAGCTGATCAAAGATTTTTGGCAAATTAGTTTTTGTATATTCAACAGCTTCCCTGTATAGTTACCTTGAAATATATAGTTACCTTTAAATTTAGAATGTGGGACTGTAGCTTTGAAACATGGAGTTAAATAGCCTTAGAGTGACTATGAACACTGGCAAAGGCAGAATTTCAGTTCAGTTATTATAGTCTCTAAACTAGTATGTTTTTGTTACTAATTCTATTACATAGTCGAATAAAGCATCAAACTAATATAGACAATACAAGTTTATTTCTGATAAAGATATATAAATTCGCTTCTGTTCAATTTCTCTTTCAATTACCAAAAGAGAATTTAGTCCTTTATGAATGCTATATGTATATACACCTGTGCAAAAGTTAAGCACCACCCTATTTTTACGCACATGCGAGGGTATATTCATGTGCTATGAAGAAAGCAATAGCATAAACATTTATGTACCCATCCATCTTAGTGCAAGAGGTAATAATGCAACTAGAGGAATGCTGATTATGATGGTGGGGAAACACTGTATGTTTTTGTTTGAACTTGAAAACGAGGCCTGAATATGGTTACGTTGACACAACTGACAACTATTGCCCTACAGTTGACACACGTGGCTAGATTGTCATTAATGGTGTCTGAAAACGAAGTTTAACATCTGTGCACGAGTTTGAGACTGTCATTATTAATACCGGGTATATCCACCTTGTGCCTGGATGACGGCCTGGACACGACGTCTCATGCTGGTCACCAACCGACTGATACGCCATTGTGGTATTCGTTGCCATTCAAGATGGAGTGCGTCTGTTAATTCCTGTAGGTTCTGCACTGGAGGATCCCTCCTTCTCACCATGTTTCCCAGAATGTCCCAGATATGCTCAATAGGGTTCATGTCAGGGCTCCTTGCTGGCCATGGTAGGGTTTCGATGGCATTCTGGCGGAGGTATTCATGCACAGCTCTAGCACGATGTGGTCGGGCGTTGTCATCCATGAATATAGGGTGGGCTCCAGGTGCATGATTTACAAAATGAGGGACCACAACTCTATCCAGTATGGAATCTTGATATCTTTGTCCATTTAGTGTTCCAGGTACAGTCAACAGATCCAGCTTACAATCAAATGAGATGCACCCCCATATCATAACGGAACCTCCACCAAATGGAACTTCTTCCATGATGTTACGTTGGTCGTACGCCGTGCGTCTGGACCTCCATACACGAGTTCGACCATCTGTGGCATGAAGCAGGAACCGACTTTCATCGGACCAGTGTACCCGTCTCCAGGATCTCATGTTCCTGTGTCTTCTTTCATTGCACCACCTCAGACGCTCCTCTTTGTGGTGTGCAGTGAGGAGAGGACGTCTGACAGGTCTCCTAGCTTTCATGCCAGCAGCATACAGTCTCCTTTTGACAGTAGACATTGACACTCTATTGCGCATTTCCCATTGCTGGCTGAGCACTCTGCTGTTGGTGAATGGAGATCTCCTAACAAGGCGTACTAGGGCTCGATCATCATGGGCAGTAGTCTTCTTCGGTCTTCCAGATCTAGGCCTGTCCTTCACCTCGTTAGTTTGCCCATGTTTTGCAATCAAACGACTGATTACAGTATGGTTAATGTTCAGCTGTCTGCCAATCTCTCTGCATGACATACCAGTGGTATGCATGCCTATGATTTGCCATTTCACACGATCACTTAACCTTCGTCTTGCCATAGCGGTTCACAATCAAGAGCTAATTCTCTCTGTACAAATAAACCACGGTCATGAACACAAAATTCCTAATCTTGTCGCCTAAATCTGTATGTAATGTTCTACACCTCAAACTGGATTTTTACATAACTGAACACGTGTGCTGTTTCCCGCCACGCACGGACATCAAGCGGCGTGAAGTCATGCATGCATGTGCATTTCGTACTTGGAATTATGTCAGCTAACGCGGGGACAAAAGGTATGGCAGCCTAGTTGTACCATCATGTTTCTACGTTCTATTGTTTTTGTTGGTGCTTAACTTTTGCACAGGTGTATATATGCACCTGATCGTCTGTGTCAGCCAGTCAAACATGCGCAGTTGCATTTTACTGAACTCACACCAGGTCGTGATTCAGTGGTCTATTTTCAAAAATGTACATGTGTGGTCATCTAATTGTTATACCTGCATTGCCTGAGGTCAGCAATTTGCTTCTTCACACTAGTGTAGTCATTCTGCAATCTTTGTAACGATGACTGAAGATCTGAATTTGATGAGATCACTTCTTCAAGAGACAATGCTAGTTTACCATTATCGCCACGACATTGCTCCAAGGACTTACGTAAACCTGTGATCTGTAACATAGAATCATTTACCATTACAATCACTGTACACGTTATCTGAATTTAAAACAGAGTATGTATGTCTACAGTTTTCTGTTATATGCTCATGAAAACATTATGCTTAGAGACAGCCATCGTGAGTATTAAATCTATTTGAACTAGAAAAATCAGAAACAATACTAATCAATAAGTTTGAGAAGTTCCGCGCCCGTAAAAAGTTAGAAGAAATGCATAAAGAGGAAAATCTCGGCAAGATCGACACAGACAGGTGGGTTCTTAACATCAGTAGCCATAATATCACTGAAAATGAGTGCAACATTCTTTCCAGAGGTTAAGTTTTGCGGCTTCCTCCAACTCCATCCCTCTCGAAGAAATTATTGCTTGCACTCAGAGCGCTTGTCAACATCTTGTTAACTCACAGGCAGACAGCCTTAGAAGCGAGGTGGCTAAAACCATCACCAAATTCAACAAAAGACCAAATAGGAGAAGCAACATTACAATTGAAGAATGTAGGGCTCTACATCTGAAACAAAATTACTCCATCCAAATTTTGCCAGCCGACAAGGGGAGGTGTACAGTGATAATGGATAATGATGACTACCAAGACAAAATCAGTGCCCTTCTTTCAGACCACCACACATACTCCAAATTATCTTCTGGCCCAACCAACCAGTACAAAACCTGCCTGCTAAAACTGCTCAAAGACTGGAAAAGCCAGAATATCAGCGACCAATCCCTATACGTCAAACTCTACCCCGGAACCGCCATTGCCCCAAGGTTCTATGGACATTCCAAAATCCACAAGCCCAACATTCCTCTTAGACCCATCGTTGCCAGCATTTGATGCATCACATTTCAAGCCTCGAAATATCTCACACAGATCCTGAAATCACTAGTTGGCCACTCAGAGCACCACATCAAAAACAGCAGAGATTTCAGCAAAATCCAGTCACTTGAAGTCCCTACCATACACAAACTAGTTTCTTTCGACGTATCGTCACTCTTCACCAGCATCCCAGTGGACAAGGATTTTCCAGTCATCCAGAGAGTTCTGGACCTAGACCCTACATTGAAAGACCGGGCCAGCCTCTCCAACCCAGATTATCAGTCTCTTGAATATCGTGTTAGACACCACCTATTTCGTTCAGAATGGCTACTTCTTCCACCAAATTCATGGAGTAGCTACATGTATGGGCTTATCAGTGTCACCAGTGATCTCAAACCTTTATATGGAATCCTTCGAGCAACAAGCACTTAGCTAAACCACAGACACACCCCAAATTTCTGGTACCGGTATGTGGTCACATGCCTCCACCACTACAACATCCAACCTTTCACCGATCACCTCAACAGTATCGAGTAATGCATCAAATTTACCAGCGAAGCCGAAGAAGATGGCCAGATTGCCTTATTGGACGTCTTGGTACATGTCAGTGATTCCGGAACTACTAAACTTACAGTGTACAGAAAACCCACACACACAGATCAATATCTAAATTTTCACTCTAATCACCATTTGGAACACAAAAGGTCAGTCGTTAGAACTCTATTTCACCAATCGGACTCCATCATCACAGAAACATCAGACAAAAAAGAACATCATCACATTCAACAGTCTCTCCTAGCCAACAGTTACACCTCGTGGATGAGAAATAAACAACCAGGTGTCGAAAAACTTCCACTAGTCGGACTTCCATACATTCAACGCCTATCAGAACACATTGGCAGACTCTTCAGACAACACCACATCAAATTTACCACAAGACCGTCAACACCTTAAGATCACAATTAGTAAGACCTAAAGATAAACTGACCACAGATGAACGCTCTGGAGTCATCTACAAGATCGAATGTGACCAATGTGAGGTGACATATATAGGCAAAACCAAAAGGCCTCTTAGCACCAGAGTCAAAGAACATCTTAAAATCAATTCCAACTCAGCTGTGGCAGAACGCTCATAATCCACTGGCCATTTCATCCCCGCCAGCAGTGCCTCGGTCATTAACATCGAGACCAACTTATTTAAACGGAAAGTTAGAGGCCATAGAAATCTACAAGCATCAACCAACCATGAACAGAGACGAGGGCTACTGCATACCAGCAGTCTATAGCTACCAGTCCATGCTGTCACGTGACTCCACACGGACTTACCAGAGTGACGTTGCCAGCGACCGTCAGTTAGTGCTGAAAAAGTGACAGAGATGGTCACGAAAGCTACACTCAAACAATTTCTACATCCCGGAGAGGTAACTACAGTACAGTCCAAAACAAAAATAACATTCAAACGGGACACAAACACATCAGTTTACGCGCTTGTTTGAAAAACATAATGCCCTAATAACGTATCATGTTTTGCAACAAATGCATCATTGTTTCTTATACGACGCATCTAAATTTTTTTACAAAAACGTTAGAAATAGTTAGAAACGGGTTCAAAATTAGTTCTTGCCCGTTTATAATAAAATGAGTACGCGTTTGTAATTAATTCATAACCCTTGCTAATAATTTATGCACGCGTTGTCCGGTGTCTCATTTCATTCTTAAACACGACAGCGGTTCCTGAATGCGATTTGGGGACCGTGATCAGAATCGTTTATAGCATTCGTATTACTCGCGATCATCTACACCATTGGTGTTCTCGCGAGATCTACGCTAACAGGAGCGAGATTCTCGGCATAGCACGAAACTACGGCCATGGAGGATAAACGACATTCTGATTGCAAATTTGTTGTTAAAAATTAATAAATTTCACTTGTGTGAATATCGAAATATAGTAAGATTAAATGTGCATATTGCATATGAAAAGTTAGTGGTTTCTAGTGAAATTATCTCGATAAAAATTTACTGAAATTATCTTGATAAAAATTGCTCGGCAAATATCGGTAAATTTCGCCTTTTCAAATCACGTGCTTAGAAAAAAGAAAGAAAACGTGGATCAGCTATTCAAAGTTTCGATGCCGTTGGATCGGCTATTAAAAGTTTCGATGCCGTTGGATCGGCTATTTAAAGTTTCATCAAGATGTTCATCCGATAAGATGTGAAAATGGCATTTATATTATGCCATGTTACCGTAAAATTTCTCGAAATTCCGGTTCAGATTTTGGGGGGAGGCCTCGTTCAATGTTGAACAATTCGTTTATACATAACCGAACACATACCAGTGTTTCTCAGCATTGACAGCGAATAAATGGAAAATTTTATGCTATGTAGCATTACTGGTTGCAATCGGCCATTTAAGAAGCGAACGCGAATGTTTTACACTAAGATTCTATAGCATCAGACATTTTTTCGTAATGGCGTCTCCAATAAGAATCGTTTATCTTGGAAGATCGTGAGAGAACGAGAGGAATTTGTAGATTCGTACCCGTATCTAATATATGAGTACCAAGCTCATTACCCGTTATTGGCAACACCGTATCACGTGCTATAAGATTGATGCGTCTGATTGGTCGTGGAATATTAATTTTTCCGGCGAGATGGCGACATGATCAGCTGTTTTGAAAAACAGTTGTGTGTTTAAATATGTCAATCTATGCATATTTCTTGTACGCCACAAACTAAAAAGTAGATAGATGACTAGATTAACCATATTGCCAATCGGGAAGTGGGATGCCGATATATTTGACAGCTTTCGCATCTCAACTCGGCCTAATTAATGCTGATAATTTGAAGAGTAAGTTTTCTCGGAAATTGTAAACAAAGACACGCATTGATGATTGAGATTATCGGATTGTTTATCTATAACTTTATTGTTATTTCGTGACCAGAGGTAAACGAAATGTATTTACATATTGTTGGTTCTCTTACCACAATCTATAACTTTTTCGGTTAAATTAGTCATTGAGTAACTGAAAACTTGGAAGTAACAGTACATTTACTAATAATCATTGATGATTGGAACTTATTAATTATTCCTTAGAAAACAAATATTTCACTATTGCCCTGGTTACAAACATTCTATCACCATTTACTGAGTGGCCAGTATCCTATGATCAAAGATATAGAGAACCGGGGCCCTGAAACAAACTTGCACTATCATGGAAGTGTGCCACAATCAAAAACAATTATCACATTTGAACCTGAAATTCCAGGATTTCACATTTACAGTCATTATACGGGTAAGATGCTGAATATTTTGAATCCAATGTGAAGCTGGTGCTGCCTTAGCTAGCTTGCAGTCAAATTACTTCAAAATATTCAACAGAATCTTGAAACAATCGTAACAAATTTATTATTAGCTCTTGTCGATTGAAAAGGTTAATCGAGTAACTAGTAGTCATACTCCCTTGTTGGACTATATATGCCCATCATTTATTATATTATTCATTTCATTTCTGCGCTAAAATCTGAGGGCGGTGTGTGACCATAACAGCCGTTGTCAGGTCATAGTGCTTACCAGTACATCCCTATGACCTTGCGCCATACATGTATATTGTTAACCATCTAACATTTGAGTCGGACCAAACTGCTTCCGCAGTTGTCTAGGAATATGTCAATTTTCCAACCAAAGTAAGAGTATTTTTGAAAATGTATCACTGGAATGATCTCTTAGTCTGCAGATGGGCATTGTCCATGAGAAAATTGAAATTTTCATGAAAAAATGTGATTGTTAGTCTCAATATAACTCTTAGAATTTGCCTATTTCTAACTTATCGTTCCCACTTTTTTCAGGTGAGAGGACAATGGCTTCTAAGTAGCCTGATGGATTTACTCACATGGATTTCATAAAGAGAAAAATTTTGTGATCTGTTTAAAATAAGACTGCTGGTAATTAACTCCATTCATGTGTCTATCCATCCATCTCCGAAAGCTTTTGGTAGAATTCAATCAAAATTGTTAATGTAAATTACTGATATGATTATGGATTGGGAGACACCGTATACACTAGGCTCCATCGCAATGAATCGGTCAAAAATGATGCACAGCAAATACGATTCGACGGCAGGGAAATATACATAAATCTGCACATGAGCAAGGTAAGATTAACCCTTTTCCTGATGAATTCCCAATATCTCATTTTAATGATACCATAAAGGAAAACTGGTGAATATTTTAAAATTAGTTTGACTGCAAGCTGCCTTAAGCAGCAATGGCTTTCGGTCAAATTAATTTCAAAATATTCAATAAAATTAATTTTATATCGTAACCATCATAATTTTTCAGGGATTTGTCGGTGAAAATGAGAAAGGGTTAAATAATAGATGAATCCAATCTGTCACCCAGTATATGACATAATGAATAACATCACATGTAGGCTGACATCACAATCAAAATATGTACTGAATGATGTAGCTAAGTCCATCATGATTGTTTAAAAGTCTGTCAGTTGTACGAATTCTATGTCCTTACTATTTAATAAACTTCTGTTGAATAAGTGAACAGTGATTGTAAAGATTGGAGTCTAACAAATTTATTTGGATTTCTGGATTTTTCATATTTCTGACCACTACATGTCTCTAGCAGGACTAGTGATTACTAGATTCTACTTTAGCCCTTCATATTTTCTTTGCAGACCAAGGGAAGACTATCTTTGAAATTTTAACACTGGAATGACTGGCTCACTTACTGAGCCAGTCATTCTAGTGGTAAATTTTTAAAGTCTTCTCTTGCTCAGAATATCAACACCAGACAGCGCGAAAGGAGACTATATGTATATTTTTTCTAAGCCATCTAGATGTCTCCCAAATATCGGCCTGCTCCATTAAGCGGTTCTGGAGAAGTAGTTTCACTTAAACTGTCAACTAAGATGGCCGCCAAACTATGTGGTCAATTAAGTTCCCTTCGACAAATTTGGTGCAGCTCTTGCCTTAGATGATATTTTCATGAGTTTCGAATCGATCCCCAAAGCGGTTTTGCAGAAGACTTTTAAATACGTTTAAAAAATCAACCAAGATCCAAAATGGCCACCGGCCAAATTGGCCGATCTGCTCCGTTTGAACAAATTTGGATCTCTATGCATTAAGGACGCTTCCTGCTAAATATAATTGAAATCGGCCCATAGGTTCTTGAGAAGTTGCTCGAAGGAAGAGGGGGCAGACGGATGGCCACCATGGCATATAAAGCTCACTTGGCCTTTTAGGGCAGGTGAGCTAAATCCAGCTAACCTGTTTTGTTATCGCCAATAGTAAAGCAAGCCAAAAATGTCCTGGTTTTGAGAAATTGCAATGCCTATTAGGCCCATAATATACCCGCGGGTCAAGACTGAAATTTTACTACTGAAATAACTAGCTAGATAACCAAGCCAGTCATTCCAGTGATAAAATTTAAAAACGTCTAAGTGGAAAATATATTTAGTCTTGCAGCTTTTCCGTTGAATGAAAAAGCTGCAAAACCAAATAAAGCAGTCGCCAGTTTTCGTAGGGATATAGAAGCACGATATTTTTTATTATTATTATTATTATTAATGGTCTTACAAGTTTGTGCGGGTGCAGTACAGTCCAATTAAATCATTCACGTTGTCACGCAGGCATGTCAAAATTTGAAATTTGCGTAACCCAAAATAGGGTTACCCAAATTTTTTTTGCGTAACCCGTTTGATTTGCGTAACCCATTTTGATGGTTTATCCCAGTTAGCTCGTATCTCCAAATATATTGATATTAGGCAATTTAAATCATCCAAAAATGGCTTATGCAGTGGTCTTGAGAAATGCGCATTTGCAGACCAAGAGAAGACTATTTTTTTACATTTACCACTGGAATGACTGGCTCGATAACAGTGACAGTCATTCCAGTGATAAATTTAAAAATAATAGTCTTCTCTTGGTCTGCAAATGGGCATATTCAATGAGAAATTTGACATTTTCTTGAACAAATTTAAGTGGTAACGGGTTAAATGCGTTTTTAAGCTTTGGACATCAGAGCAATGAGAGTTAAAATTTAAGTGATCAAGTCAGTTGAAACAGACTAATGGTCATTCTAATGTAAAATTCCTAAAAACTGTAGCCTACATTGTAAATTAGAAACATTTTCTCTAGACATTTGAACACTAAAATGTAAGATATTACTAAAACACTACTATAAATTCACGCTAAAATTACGTTTATCTTTGCCGCTGAACAACACATGGTACGTTGCCATAAATTGTGTCAATAAATAAACGTATTTATACCGAAATATTTACTACGAATCAGATTCTACTACGCATAAAAATAATCATGATCAGGAACCAGTAAGAACAGCTGATTGGATGGCAGGAATGCGCACCGGGAACTAGCCAACCTAAATACTGTTAGCAGGATATGCCGCTTCGATCATTTTGTTAGCGTCGAAGGGGGTCAATGGCGAGCTGCAGTATTTAACAGCAGTTTATGTATTTCAGATGATAACTTCTTCCCATATTAAATGGTTACAGATCTGAAAATGGCATAATTCGCCCACTATCGGTTTCAATATATTTAGGCGGAATGCCTAGACAATATTGAGCAATTGTCGTATCCCCCCTAGACCAGAATGAGATCGTCTGATATAATCGTCAATAAATCGGCAGTGTTTTGACAGATTTATCTAGAATAATTAATATGTATGATGCGTGGATTTGTACATAGGCCTAAATACGAATAACAACAGGTTCGTAGCCTGAGATAGACTGGTCGTTTCATTCGCCCAATTTTGACATGCCTGTCACGCATGTTACCTTCACATTCTTACAAAATGAAGACATAAGAACCGAGTCCGCGGTTATATGTACTCGAGTACTCGTTTATTGCTTCCTAGGAAGACTCGTCTAAGATTGCATTTTGACAAGAACTATTGACGCGTTGGTTGACTTCTACAAACCCGTTACTAAAAATTGTAAAACGCGTGATACAATAATTAAAGATGCGTTTGAAATAGGTTTTGTCCCGTCACAAAAAATTTGCAATGCATTACTGATCTTTATATAACGCATCACTGTATTTTATCTGATGCGTCGTGTTTTTCATCAAATGCATCAATGTTTCTTATACAAATGGCTACTGACACGTTAGTAACTTTTAAAATGGCTGCGTTTATGTCCCGTTTTTCGTTATATTTGTTTTGGCCTGTACTGTAATTAAACGAAGTCACAGATTTCTTTTTTCCACGAGAGTAGTTATACTTACCTCCCTACCACTATGGGATAACTCAATAACCCCAGATTAAAAAAGATAGGTGCCCTTACTGGGCAGGTAGACAGGTGACAGTCAGCCAGATGTCGTCCCCAACCTCACGCATGCGCAGGCTGTCACTATCTCAGCTTGACTATTGGCCAACACATGCAACTTAAAAGCCTGAAAACCGAGCCTCTGTGGGGCGGAGGCCAGGTCCGTGTTAGGGAGGTAAGTATAACTACTCTCGTGAAAAAAGAAATCCATGATTTCGTTTATTTCACTTCAAGAGATATACTTACCTCCCTAACACTCTATGATATTGCCAGAATTCGTAAGAGAATTTGGCAGGAGGGAGGTGAGGTCAAAACACCAACTCATCCTTTGCGCATAAAGCACTAACATCTGAAATTGTGTGATACACACAATCAGGCAATGATTTGAACATCGGATAACACAACCGATGGTGAGAGTAATGACCGTATGTCAAATGTGCTCCCCCCTCATTTTTGGAAAGGAGAATCTATGGCCTCAATGTCCAATACGCTCTCTTGGTACTGGTGCTAAGTACTAAGGGACACGAGACGAAAGATTTCATTTCGTATACTCTCAATAAATGAACCACATAATACACAGGTACCATTACATTCTTATTAAGTAAGGGTAATACATTGTGACAATAAATTATGTAACAACAAAAGGCAGTACTAACCTTATGCAAGTAAGCTGTATCCATCCAGTCCACATCAGTGAAGGAAATATGACACACAACAATGCGGTTGTTTCCACATTTAAAATGTGCTGTCTGAAGACAGCAAGTGCAACTTATCTACAATATATACACCTGATCATCTTTTGAATATCGATAAGGCAAGAGGATTAGTGGTGTCACGGAGGTAATGGTCGGTAAAACTTGGCTCACACTGCCACTGAGCTACCGACATAATGTCATCCACCGGCACCCCATTAAACAGGGCGGTGGACGCGACTATGCCATGGACACTGAGCCTTGGCTAAGTCAACTTGTTTACCAGTGGCAAAATTGAATACATTCCACAATCCACCTAGATATAGTGTCTTTTGACGGCAGGCGATGGGGTTCAATATAAGAAAACCATAATGAGGATGGGTCTGTCCGTCATTCCTGTGTACGTTGTTTGTACCTCTTTAATGCGTGGACTGGGCACCATGCTTTTGAATTAGGATCAAACCTACTCAAAGCTGGTAAAATAATTGCTTGACCTGGATATTTCAGACTGGTTCTTAGCCTTGAAATTTATCCTAGCCCTAGACCTTCACCTGTAACCACATAATGGTCTGCCTCGGCGGATAAAGCATGAATCTCACTTCTCCGTCTTGCGGAGGCCACAGCAATTAGAAATACAGTACTGTTTTAAGTGTCAACATTTTCATAGAAATGGAACTTAGTGGTTCAAAGGGTTTATCTGCTAGAACTTGAAGTACTAGAAATAAACTCCAAGACGGAATCGCTTGAGGATTTCTCGGTCTTAGATTACCCATGCCTTTTATTAGTGTTTAATGAACAGACTTTGTCACTTCCCCTATCAGCCAAGCAAGGGATAACTGACATTAAAGCGGACTTTTAGCCAGCAATAGAGTTAGGCTTGAGGCTATAGGCATCATACAGGTGACAGAGGAAATCGGCTACTACCTGAATACATGCATCTATTGGATTAACATCTCTGTTTGAGCACCATTCTGCAAATCTATTGATTTTATAGTTATATGCTCTGGAGGTTAACATACACATGTAAACATGGCTGCTTGCTCAGAAAAGCCCTCCTTAACTTTAGATTCCTTGACAACATCCACGCAGTCAATTGGAACATTGACAGGTTGTTGTGAAGGGACTTGCCCTGGAAAATAATATTGTCCATCAGAGGCAGAGGAACTGGATTGCAGACCAGAAAGTCCAGCAGATCCATATACCATGATCGGCTTGTCCAATTTCGGGTGATCAGAAGCACTTGGCACTCCTTCTGCCTGATTTTCTGAAGAACCTTTGGAATCAGGATTGCTGGTGGGAATGCGTATGCATACATTCCTTCAAACTGATAGTTAACGCATCTGTTGCGTAAGCGCGTGGATCTAGAATCGGAGAGATGTACATGTACGTCGTCATCTTCGCATTCTTGTTCATTGCGAACAAATCTATGTTGGGTTCCCCCAGTGGTCAAACAGATGATCCACCACACATTGATTTAGTTGCCATTCCATAGGCAAAACACTCATCCTTCGGCTCAATGAGTCTGTTAACAGATTTAGCCTTTCCGGAATGTGAACTGTCTTTAAGGTGATCATATGATCTAGACACCAGCAAACCAGTTTCCAAGTCATCAAACAGAGACTGGATGACTTCGTTCCACCTTGGCGGTTTATGTAAGTCACTACTGTTGAGATATCTGATCGAACTAGAACAATCTTGCCATGAACTTTCTTTAAATGTTCCAGGCCCAGAACTACTGCTCATAAGTACAGTACATTTATATGTTCCTGTGACTGATCCAGATTCCAAATCCCTGATACTGTGGCTTCTTCCTATCTCTAGATCGAAGAACATACCAGGTAAACAAATTTCTGGGATGGAGTCAGCTCTGATTTCTGAAAGTTTAATATCCAGCTTAAGTCTGTGGGTTTTCAAAACTATCTCCAGATTTGCTGCTAGACCCTTCCTAATTGTGTGCTTTTAACAGCAAATCATCTACGTGTGGACTGCTATGCTTCTCCTGTGGCGGTATGCGGTTATTGCATGAACCACCATGGTGAAGACCCGAGGAGCCGTGGCAATTCTGAATGGTAAAACTTTGAATTCCCAGTCGGCCCTGGAATGCGAATCTCAGGTACCGATGAACTCTTCGCAATTGGAATGTGGAAATAAGCATCCTTCAGATCTATTGACGCCGTCCATGTTCCTTTCTCCAACCCTGCCAACACCATTTCCATCTTGAAACTCGGTGTGTCTATGAACTTGTTCAATGGCTTGAGGGTGAGAATTGGTCTCGACCCTCCAGTGCTCTTTTTCACTAGAAACATGGTTGAATAGAATCCCGGGAAATTTTGCGCTGGTTGAATTGCTCCTTTTTGTATGAGGGAATTTATCTCTTCCTCTATATACAAACGTTGATCTGGATCTCTTGGAATTTGAGTCCAGATCGGAACCAGAGACAGGTGCAATGGTGGGCCTATCGCCCAGTTGGGCTGGTACCCGGCTGAAAGCCATTGCAAGACTAAGCGGTCCTGGGTTAACCGCTCGCACTCCTGCTTAAGGTCAATTGACCTCCCACGGGTCCACCTAGGGAGAGAGAGGTGGACATAAGCAGTGCAAGACTAGGACTGTCTCTGGTTCTAGCATTGGTTTGGTTCCTCGCGCGCCATGGCTCACAGCGTGTGTGCCATGGCTCGCGCCTCACGCACCTCGGTGTGTGGGCAGCTGCCGGGCTGGCTGCGCTTGAGGAGCCTGTGGTCCCCCCCAACTCCAGGCCAGTGATGGCGTGGTCGTGGCCTACGCTGCGCCGGTGACTGCCTCTGACCTGACCAACGCCACTGTGGGCCTGCTGTGGATGGTATGCAGTGGGCGCTGCGCGAATGTGCTCCGTACAAAGCACCTCAAATTGTTCATGTAGCGTCCTCTCATTGGTGACTAGAGTGACTGTCTCCTGGAGGTCTCTACATCCCACACCCCCAATGAGACCAGGACCTGACATAGGTGTCCGCAGCAGCCTGTTTCAAAAATCCTGGGACGGAGAGCAAATGTGCATCTTGCCCTGACACTTCTAGTCACTGCCCTAGCCAGGTTAATACCATCCCGGATGGCTCTCTGAACTGAGACAGGGCTTGTGAGGCATGATGCAGACACTGCTACCACACCCTGTAACAGCTGAGACATGCGAGAGCGCCGCTATAGACGTTATCGAACTCTCCTCTGCATCGCACGTGGTGCGCTCGAGCACAGCGCTCCTGTGTCAGAACGGGAGCCTGGTCGCATGTCCTCAACAAGCGCTGCGCGATCAGCGCTCGGCTTTGGCACTGTACCGTATGACTGGTATTGGCCAGCAATGATACGACACCGCCTGGCCACCTCGCGGGGGGGGGGGGGGGGGGGGGGGGGCCTTCGCAAGCCGTCCATTAGGCTTAATGGATGTCTCTGCCGCTGTGAACATATCAACTATACATGTATGTTCTGCTAATGGCAGAGATGGCATAGCGGTAACTGCTGGCTTTCCAGCCAACCACGGGCGCTGGTCCCGCTGGCTTACTGACTGTTCTACACAGTGCGCTGGCCTAACACTTACAGCCATTGGCATGTGTTAGACCAGTCCTCCTCTGTGGCCACCTGTGAGTGCTTGACAAGGCGTGGGCCTTCATCATCCTCTACAGCACTCGCAGGTGTAAATGTGGCTGGAGCCGTGGATACCCCTGGCAGACTGTGGAAAACATGCGGGCCCGAAAGAGCAGTCATGTCTTGCGACACAGTCAAAAAGCCAAGAGCCGGCGCCATGGAAGCGTGCGGGTGTAATTCACCACACCATGGCCCGGACCAGCCGCTGTCATATCCTTGGCAAGTGGGAGTAGTTCCATGGAAAAAATTGGCCGTCCTCCCCACGAGGGGTGCACGATCGACCGTTTCCATGTCCACGGCTTCAACGGGTGAACCCAGCAGAAAATCATCTTCGTCCTAGCCATCATAAACTGCCTCTGAGCTAGCAGAGTGCTAGACTGGGATGGCCAGGGAAGGTACCGTAAGAAGAGGCGGTACCTTTTGGGTGCGGACTCACCAGGCGTGAACCTGGCTCCAGCGGCCCCGGTCCAAGATCAATCGACAAGGCAAGCCTCCAGCCGGGATCATTTAGGCCTGCTCCAGGATCCATTGTCAAGGCGGCAGCCTCTTCCAAGATCTAATGAAGCCACCACTGATTCTGAACTATTTTCGGACCACGACGGAAACCAGAATCAGCGGTGGGGATTTTCTGCTCGGGGCCAGATGAAGACAATAAAGTACTCGGCCCAGGGAGCATGCTGCGAAGCAGCTCTGGTACCAAACCGTTTATTCTCTTTTTCATCTCCCCCATCGTTTCCAACCTGAAAGTCTCCATTTCCGAAGAAACAGAGCCCTTTCCGAAGAAACAGAGCCCTTTCTCTTACCCTTGCCACTTACACTCTTCTTCGCACACTTCTCCTCCTCCGACGCCTTATCCTTCGCCTGTAACGACAAGAATTCAGAGAATAAATCGCCCCCACCACTGTTTACAGACATCACATTTTAATAATGGACCGCAAGGTGAACATTTTACACACAAGTGGAGAAAACTTGGGCTTGATAGAGCAGTTACAACCAACACAAGAAGGCTTCTGAAAAAAGGCACAAGGTGACGACAATGAGTTAAAGATTCTTTATAATTAAATAACTCATAAAGGAGATAGAATTCACCTATAGGCCTAAACAGGATGGTGAATAAGGAAGATTATGACATCATAATATCCATAAATAGAAACAGACGAACAACATCCAGGTGTAAGATGAATTGTATAAATACAAGAGCATACTGAACAGTAAATGAACACAGTAATAGCTCATGATAATGATACAGATAAACAGTATGACTGAAAAAAATATTGGCAGCAAATAATCACAAATATTTTCAAATATTTTAGTGCCATAAAGCATAACTAGAGTACCTGCGTCTTTAGCAAAAGCATACCACCGTCCTGCTCTTGGAAGCTCCACCAGACAACCACTCTTCATCACCACTAACTTACTTATAAAGGGAAGGGTGGGACCAGAGGGAAGAATGACAAGCTCTCTCTTATAGGAGCTTATATCACTCTGGGCAGTCTTTTTTCCTAACATTTCTAGGGAAATAGAGACAAACCTCTTTAGATGTGTACAAACCTCCTTACAGGAACCTGTGGACACAAGCATAAAGAGAGATTAGCATTTTATGGCACCAGATGATAAAGTTACCAGTTTTCTGAGTGCCTATAACGTCTATACCACATCACAGAAATACAAATGTAGGTGATGACATGTAATTAAGACGTAATTAAGACATAATTGTAGTAGAGATCACCTGATAACTCAGTGGCCTCAGATGGAATATGATGATCAGACATGATAATCAAGACTCTACAACAACTTTTAGATAGAAAATTGAGCAAAAACTAAGCAAGTAGTAAAAAACACAAGCATGTGGTTTAGGCCAATAGTCAAGAAAGAGGCAGTGACAGTCTGCGCATGCGCGAGGTTGGGGCCGGCATCCAGCTGACTCTCACCTGTATACCTGCCCAGTAAGGGCACCTATCTTTTTTAATCTGGGGCTATTGAGTGAAGGTCAATATTTAGGAAATATCATAGTGTTAAAGGTGTACATGTATATCTCTTGAAGTGAAATTTTCTTATTATAGAACAAGAGCTCCGCAAATGCCACAAAATACCCTGCCATGATAACAAACCAATGAATGACAGCTATTAGAAAATATTTATTTCTCCTTCAGTCCCAGACCAGTCATCCTGTGTCAAAGTGATCTGTTAAATGGTCAAGGAGGTATTGTCCGGAAACCAATTTTCAAGATGGTCACTGAACTGGTGGCCATATCGGATTTTGGATTATCGTAAATTTCGATAGTTTCTTCACCAGACATATTCCAACCACCCTATGAAGTGATCCGAAAATGGTAATAGAGATATTATCCAGAAACCAACTTTCAAGACGGCAGCCCTTGGCTGGCAGCCATCCTGGAGTTCGGATCATCGTCAATCTTGACATGTTTCTTCTCCAGACCGAGTCCAACCACCCTATGAAATTTAAAGTGATCAGATAAATGGGAACAGGGTTAACACCTGAAAACCAATTTTCTAGATGGTGGATGGTGGCCATCTTAGATTTCGGATCATTATCAATTTCGAAAGGTTTCTTCCTCAGACCTAGTCCAACCACTCTATGAAGTTTCAAAGCAATCCGATAAATGATGAAAGAGTTATCATCCGGAAACCAATTTTCAAGATAGCCGCCGGTGGCTGGTGGCCATCTTGGATTTCGGATCACCATTGATTTTGATAGGTTTCTTCCCCAGGCCTAGTCCAACCACTCTATGAAGTTTCAAAGTGATTCAATAAACGGTAACGGAGTTATCGTCCGGAAACCAATATTCAAGATGGCCGCCGGTTGCTGACAGCCATCTTGGATGTCGGATCAGTCGATTTCGATAGATTTCTTCCCCACACCTAGTCCACCCACCCTATGGAGTTTCAATGCGATCCAACAAACGGTCATGGAGTTATCATCCGGAAACCATCCCGCTCGGACGGATGGCGCCATTACATAACCCACCACATTTTTTGGCGGGGTAGAAAAATCAGATAGAAACAATCTTTTTACCATGCACCGAAGATTATTTTGAATATTTTGTAATCAATTTTTCTTTCTTTGTGAATATCCATTTACAGGGTAGATTTTGGGTTTCGATTGCTAAATTTTCAACAATAGTTTTCTCTTGGCCTGTAAATGGGCATTCCTCAAGTCCACTCCAAAGGCCAGTTCTGGCTGGCTAAGCCACCATACGGTTAATATATATTATCTTGAATATTTTGTAACTAATTTGACTGGGAGATGTTGCTGCAAATTTCTGCAACTGGTTCATATCTAATTAATTACCCTCAAATTATTCAACAGCTTACTTGTATGAATGTACTGAAATTATGATTCAGTGACTGTAAGTGTTCTATTGGTTAGGATAAGATTAACATTAAAATGATATTTACCATTACCGCGCAATGGGAAGAGGGTATTGCAAGTGTGTGCGTGCGTGCATGCGAGTGTATGTCTGTCTGGAGCTGTATCTCAAAAACTACTTATCAGATTAAATTTTAACACAACTAATGCCATGAAAGAGGATTTCCAAACTTTGGTCGCGATTACGGTAAAATAATGTAGGTCTGGATCGGATAAAATTATGGGTCTGTGGTTAGCTCAGAAACTACTAGTCCGATTTAACTCAAATTTTATCATGCGGAAGAGTGTGATCATACACTAGCATTCCACTAATTTGGATGTGATTTGAAAAAATGGGGAAAACCTGAAGGAATTTTTGGACAATCTGAAAAAAATCTGGAAAATTCGAAAACTTTACAATGTGACAAAAACGCGGGTCTGGATTTCTCTTGTTAAGTTATCAATTTGGTATTAATTTGAATAACATCTGAAAAAAATCTATGTTCAAGAAAATGTATTTGATTTGAAAATCACCCACTTCCCATGCCAAAATACTTATTACTACACATGTATATACCTCTGATATGTCCTGTTCTTCAATAGTTATTAGGCGCTCCTGCACTGCAGCTGCTTCTTGTTGAAGTGCTGACAGTTCTTGTTCTAAGTCTGATCTGTGAACACAGTAAATCAATGACCAAAAACAGTATGGAGCCATAGATGAATAGATGGCGAGTCACAGGCATCACTTTAAACCTTTAACAGGGTTCCCAGCAGTTTTTCAAAACACGACTCAATGATATTTCCCCGAGAAATTTCCAAAATTCCATGAGAAATATTTTCACTTTAACGAGGTTGTTGGGAAGTCAAGAGGTGTTTACAGCAAAGAAACTACAATAGCGACAATATATACAACAGAGTGGTAGCCTCTGTCATATGTCTGCATACAATCATTTTAATTTATTTCCATTTTCAGTGAATGGACACAACTTGGATATACGACACAAGACGTGACACAAGATGCACCTACATCAAATTGGCAAAATGTGAAACCTTGCCTTCTGGCAGACTATTAAATTCCCTGAGTTTTTCCTGTTTTTTCCAAATTCCCTGAGTTTTCCCTCACTAGAACAAGAGGTATCAGAAGATACCAAATATCTCACATTTTTAAATTGCTGCGGGATCCGGCTGCCGCAGGACCCAGTCTGCCCAGGACTCTGGTGCTTATCTAGCAAAAATTCTAGTGTGGTTGCAATTCAAATTCTCTTCAAAATTGACATGAAGTCAAGTCACTACAGGACCCATAAGATCACCAAGTTTTGGCAGCCATTTAAAAAAAAAATTGGTTTTTTTTCTCCATTTGTCCTTTTGAGTTCATTTCTGGAAAAAAATTTTGGGGGGTATTTTGACCCCAAAAGGTGCTCCTGGTCATAAGTTTGAAAAAAAGAAAAAAGTTAATTTCTACCAAATTTTTTTTTGGGACCCCAAAAGGTACATCTAGTCGTAATTTTGAAAAAAATTATTTTTTAATATATTTTTCAAAATTTTTCATTCCGAGTTGATTTCTGCAAAACCAAAACTGGTATTTTTGTCCAAAGTTTTTTCATGGTGCCCATTTTGGAAAAAATATTTTTTCTTGAAACTTGAAACTTTGGGGATGATTGCACAAAGAGGAGTTTATTACAATCGATTGGTGCCCACTTTTGACCCCGCCTCTACCCTCAGTTTGACCGAAGATCAAAATAATACCGTGTACTGCAGTCTACTCATCATTGGCTTTACCCCTGGGGTCATACCAAAATTCCAAGTGTCATGCACATCCGTGGCCATATGTGCAATCATCCCCAAAGTTTCTCAAGTTTCTATCTGAAATGGTCTAGGATGATTTGCATTACAATCGATTGGTGCCCACCTTTGACATTTTGACCCCCACCCCCTACCCTCAGTTTGACCCAAGATCAAAATAATTCCTTTTACTGTAGACTACTTATCATTAGCTTGAAAATGATATGCAACATGACAACCTTTGGAAAAATTTAATTTTGATCCCACATTTCCCACCCCCAGGGGCAGGCCAAAATTCCAAGTGTCATGCACATCCCTGTCCATATGTGCAATCATCCCCAATGATTCAAGTTTCTATCTGAAATGGTCTAGGAGGAGTTGCATTACAATCGATAATTACTGGCCAATTTTGATCTTTTGATCCCTGGGCCCGGCCCCGGGGGGTCAGAACAAAATTCCAAAAGTGTCATGCACATCCTTGCCCATATGTATAATCATCCCCAAAGTTTCAAGTTTCAAAAGCAAGTCTTTGCTGATTAAATTGTCATTTGAAAAATCCTTAACCACAGCATAATACATATAACCTGAATGTAAATCAGCCATAAAATTATCAAAGTTCAAATGCCGCAAAAGTACGGAAAGATTTTGAAAGTCAATATATTTTTTATGTAGACAAGTCCTAAGAATCGTATGGTGCCCTGCAAATTTCCGCTTCATGAAGCGATTGCAGTGGGAGCATAATGTATCCGGCAGGGATTTGCCCTGCCCCTTCACTTTCTGCGAACACAGAATAAGAATAAGAATTAAAATGCTGCACATGATAAGATGATGACGAGCAACACGCACAATTTACTTGATTGTAATTTTAAAACATTAACTTTCTCTTAAATTAATGATAATCAAGTTCTAGGCAGGAAATATTTGAAAATTTTTAGAGTGAAAATTTTGTAAACACGACTTGGTACTTAACTAACGGTAAAATAGGCAAGAAATTAAGACTGATCGCTACAAACACCCTCGACAATGAAGCGAGAGCTAATGATCGGCTTAAAACTGAGTGCATAGACATGCCAAGCCAAAACAAAACAATAATCATGGGTGCCACCATCTTGGCTAAGGGTGCATCCAGGAACGCAGGGAGTCGAGGATCCTCACCAAAATGAATTAAGATCTGGTCGCGCAACATCGACCGCAAGCTGTGTGCAGATTCCTTCTGTCAGAGGCAGACTTCAGCTGTTCTCAAACCAGTGGGAACAGGTCGTGCAAGATTGTTTAGTCTGTCATTGCCTAAGAAATGGCTATGAACCGGACTGGCTCATCCATCAATTGTTAGTTCCGTTAACGTCGACTCCAGTATGGTCTCCTGTTCCAAGGGAATCCAATCGTCTAGATGTTATTTGCTCAAAATCAAAGATCTTCAACGAAAGAATGCGATTCATTTAGTCCGCAATCAGTCCTCCCTGGGCTTTTATTCGATAATTTTCCTCGTTCCGAAACGCAACGGAGGTTGGAGATCGATTCTCAACCTCAAACCGCTGAACAAATTCATTCTTTCACCAAAATTCCAGATGGAGACGGTGGCAGCGGTGATGACAGGGCTGAGAAAAGGCATGTGGGCAGTATCCATAGATCTGAAGGACGCATATTTTTATATTCCAATGTAAATTCCTTTTCAGAAATACCTTCGCTTTGCGTTCCAAGACAATGTCTGGGAGTTCAATGCGCTATCGTTCAGTCTGACCACATCCCCAAGGGTCTTTACCAAAGTGGTTCTCGCCATGACTTCTTATCTTTGCAGGAGAAACATAGCTGTTCATACTTACATAGACGACTGGCTGCTGAAGGCGGGGAATCCAGTCACTCTTCAGGTAGTCCTGGCCATACTAAAGGAGCTATGATGGATTGTGAATCTAGAGAAATCAGAATTGACTCTATCCCAGGAGTTTGTGTTTCTGGGAATTCTTTTCAATCTCAGGTACAGTGTGGCTTTTCCGACGGAAAGCAAAGTCAAGAGCTTGATTTCAGTTCTGGGGTCAATTTCTCTAGGAGCCTATCTGATGCGCATCAATTTCTCAGAATACTGGGTTTACTAGTATCCCTGGAAAAGGTGGTTCCTTATGCAGCACTCAGGGGCAGGCCAATTCAAATGTACTTAATGTCATTCTGGTTTCAGAGAACGGATCCGTTATATCTGAGGATTCCAGTAAAAGAATCATTGATATTCCATCTTCAGTGGTGGTTATCAGAACAGAATCACCTGCGAGGTGTTCCTCTACAACCTCCTCAACCGCAGATGTCCATTTTCACAGATGCGTTGACAACAGATTGGGGGGCAGTATAGGACGATCTGACAGTGTCAGGGGAATGGGATCGGACCAATGCGCAGGAACATGTAAATGTTCTCGAATTATTAGCTGTGGCATTAAAACTTCGAAAATTTGAGACCTTAATCCGAGACAAGATTGTCCTAATAAGGACAGACAACACCACAATGGTGTCTTATCTGAACCGCCAAGGCGGGACGAGATCACCGGAGTTGTGTATGAGAAAGATTGAACAACCTAGCGGATGCTCTCAGTCGAAGGACTGTTTGTCGCCCAACGGAATGGTAACTCAAACAATCGGTAGCGAAGGTTATATTCAAACATTGGGGCAAGACAGGAATGAGCAATCTGCGACCTAGACAGCCAATTTCTATCCCAGCATGGAATCTATCTCTTGTTCTATAGGTTTTAGGGCATGCTCCCTTTGAACCAATTAGATATATTAATATTAAACTGTTAACTATTAAGTCAGTTTTCTTGGTTGCAGCAGCATCCGTGAGGAGAAGCGAAATTCATGCGCTTTCTGCCGAACAAGACTGCTTTGTCATTACGAGTGAAAGTTTAAGACTATTACCACGTCTTTGTTTCCTGGCAAAGAATCAGTCACTTAAATATCCAGGACAGCCGATCAATTTGCCAAGTTTAATTAGACATGACCCAAGCTCTTCTGCTGACCCAAGCTCTTCTGCTTGGTGTCCTGTCAGATGTCTGAAGATGTATAAGAAACGTACTGAGGAGTGGAGATGACCCGAAATCTCTGTGGTTATGTCTCAAAGCTCCTCATCTTCGCGCCTCGAAAGACACCATTACTCGTTGGATAGTCGATGATATTCAGATATCGCATAAAACCGCAACAGGAAAGCAGATTGATCGTGCGATCACCCATCAAGTCCGAGCACTAGCAGCAGCATCGGCCCTTTATAAGGGTGTCTCTTTAGAGCAGGTGATGTCTGTAGCACAATGGCATGTCGAGTCGTCATTTACTGATTTCTACCTTCGCGATATCTCCAGCGCACTTAATCTGGTAGCCGTTGCCAATTTATTGAATCTCACTTAAAGCCACGTCCGACCACTGTTTACGCATACATCGTAGGGTTCTTCCACAGGCACTGGCGATGTACATGATTCGTGAACGACCATGGATTGGGCGATGCTCCTGCGATGATCAAGATAGACCAAGCACTCAGAATGGTGAGTTTTTTCTTAATTTAAGTGACTAATATTAATTTACTTAGTCGAATTCCCAGACTGATTAGGTAAAAGTCTGGTTCAAGAAAAAACCCAGACAATAGACTCATTCAAATTTGAAAATCTAATTGATATACTGAGTTTTTTCAAAATTAGAAGTTGTAGTAGCTTCTTTGCACTCTCCATAGCTGAGACTTGGGGCTGACACGGGTCTGGTGGGTGTTGCCTCCCCTTTTGACAGCCCTCTGGAATTTGTGCGGACAAATGAGGGGGGGGGGGGGGAGGAGCGCGCTCTACACCATGAAGTTTAGCACTCTATGAGTCAGATGGCGGGACCCAAGCGTATGCTGGGGTTCAAGTCTCTTCACAACCTTCTCTGTCGGATGGTAGTTGAGAGCTGTTTCGAGCCTCACCTCCTCCCACCGGAGTTTCTTGGCTGTCGAAATCCGGAGTTTATCATAATAGTACATCTGGTAAGTATTATTCGAAGTAGAATAAAAAATCAGATATACATACATCGTAGCTAAACTGTAGTTGTGATGACATTTTGAAATGATTGCCAGAGATGGACTAATTGAGGGACAGATTGACACACATACATTCTATACAGATGCATGGATGTACAGGCATATGGATAGCACATGCACATCTTCAAATGGTAATGAGAATCCTTATTAAGTTTCAATAGAATCACAGCTAAATTGTAGGAGTTGTGTTGACAAGAAATGATTGGTACTGCAGTTTAAGTATCGGCTTAAAGGTATTTAAAGGGAGATAACGCTGTGATGAATAATTTTCTGGCTGCGAAAAAAGCACATGCACATCTTCGGATGGTAATGACTAGATTTCCCATGTTTCAAAAGAATTGTAACTAAACTGTACGAGTTGCATTGACAAGGATGGACCGACAGACGAACATACATTTTGGACAGATGGATGGATGTAAACGTATATGGATATCACATGCACATCTTCATGTCATAATGATAACACTTTCCAAGTTTCAAAAGAATAGCCACTAAACTGTAGGAGTTGCGTTGACAAATGATTGGCAATGCAGTTTCTGTATCGGCTTTAAGATATTAAAAGGGTGACACTGTAATGAATAATTTTTTGCCCACGAATAAAGCACATGTACATCTGCACATGATACTGATAATGTGAACAAAATTTTAAGTTAATCCACTGAGACCTCTAGGAGGAGTTGCATTGACAAGAAATGATTGTCAGAGATGGATGGACTGACAGATGAACATACATATATTTTGGACAGACGGATGGATGTACAGCTATACGGATAACACATGATACTGATAATGTGGACAAAATTTAAAGTTAATCCATTGAGACCTCTAGGAGGAGTTGCGTTAACAAGAAATGATTGTCAGAGATGAATGGACCAACAGACAGACATACATACATTTTGGACAGACGGATGGACATACAGGTATACGGATAGCACATGCACACCTTCACGTGGTAATGATAGTACGTACAAATTTTCAAAAGAATCGGGAGCTAAACTGTAGGAGGAGTTGACAAAAAATGATTGGCAATGCAGTTTATGTATCGGCTTTAAGATATTTAAAGGGGGATAACTCTGTAATGAAAATTTTGTCAGTCGCGAAAAAAGCACATGCACATCTGCACATGCTACTGACAATGTTGACAAAATTTTAAGTTAATCCATTGAGACCTCTAGGAAGAGTTGCGTTGACAATAAATGATTGGCAATGCAGTTTATGTATCGGCTTCAAGATATTTAAAGGGGGATAACTCTGTAATGAACAAATTGTTGGCCGCGAAAAAAAGCACATGCACATCTGCACATGATACTGATAATGTCGACGAAATTTAAAGTTAATCCATTGAGACCTCTAGGAGTTGCGTTAACAAGAAATGATTGACTGACAGACGAACATACATACATTTTGGGCAGACGGATGGATGTACAGGTACACCTACACGTGGTAATGATAACACGTACCAATTTTCAAAAGAATCGGAGCTAAACTCTAGGAGTTGCGTTGACAAGAAATGATTGGCAATGCAGTTTATGTATCGGCTTTAAGATATTTAAAGGGAAATAACTCTGTAATGAACAATTTTTTGGACGCGAAAAAAGCACATGCACATCCGCACATGATACTGATAATGTGGATGAAATTTTAAGTTAAGCCATTGAGAAATCTAGCAGTTGCGTAGACAAGACAGGGACAGATGGACGGATGGACGGACGGACATGCTGATCGCTATATCCCCCCCACCACCCCCGCCCCCACCCCCCCCCCCCCCACCCCGTCTTCCAGACCGGGGGGGGGGGGGCGAGATAAAAATGGACAACTCTATTGCCTACAGAGAGACCCAAACACATAGCCATTAATTTCTGTATAAGCACTTACTTCTCTGTGGCTAGTTGATTAATGCGTGAATCCCTCCTTCCAAGATCTGTTTGTAAACTGGCCACGGCTGTCTGAAGCTGAGTATGAGAGGTCATCAGAGAGTCGAGAGTACTGGTCAGCTCACGGCTATTCGCCTTGGTATTGTCCAGATTCTTCTGGCATTCTTCTAACTAAGAACACAAAAGTATAATAAAGCAATGGACCTTTCCAGTTTACCCATCAAGCATATGACTTCATAATTAAATATCTGAAGTGTAGGCTGATGTTATAATCAATAATGTCATGGATGGCGTCTAGATAAGTTTGCTATGATAGGTAGCAACAGCAACCAGTTAAATCAGCTTCAAAATATTCAACAGCTTACCCGCATAGTTCCCTGGAAATTTATAGTCAGGGAGTTCAGGGATCCAGCACAGCTTTCTCAGTTCCTTTTATACCAAAATTGGCAGCCATCCCGTTATTTTGGAGGCATTTGACTGGTTAGGAAAGACTGCTAAAGGAGATCGCAATATTGATTGGTGAGAATTTGCAAACAATCGGAAACGTTTTTGTCAAAATTTGTTTAAAACATTTTTTTGTTGTTTCACATACGGTTGCTTACACAGTAGAATTATTAGTTTGTTAATTTTTTCTCAATTTTCTGAAGAATTAATTTTAGGAATATGAGATGATAGATGCAAGCATTTTTTGGTTCAGACTTTTGCTAATAGCTATATATATATATATATATATATATATATATATATATATATATATATATATATATATATATAGCACATTGCAGCGACACGAGGAAACTGCGACACGAAAGCGATTAGCTACCAGTTGCTAATCGCCTCATCTCCGTCGCACTGCTATACCTAGTAGACGAGACCTACTCGATAGCGACATAGCAATTCTGAGCTTAGGCGTACAAAATCAGATGACGAGCAACTCTTGTCAGTTGTTAGTTAGATTCCCAGCCACCAGCGCCTCGAGAATAACAGACATGGCAGACAAATTTTAAAACATGTTCATTCAGTTTCACAAGCGATGTGAGGTGATCAGTCTCTTTCTGGGATCATCACTGCAAGTTTTGCCCGCACACTGCGATGAGGTGACAATGATTTCCAAAATGTTGTCGTGTCACCCTCGTCGCAGTGTGCTATCTGATTGTTAGGCAGAAAGGTTTTCTAATCTAATTATATTTAAAATATTCAACAGTATGTTTTATTTTGGTTTTGAAACATTTAAAGTTATTTTTTAGCCGTACTATACAGTCAAAACTGCTCTAAAGACCACCTGAATTCTGGTGGCATTAGGCAAAAGGTGCCAAAAGGCAGTGGTTCTTTAAGACAGGTGATCAGAAGACGACATGTCGTAACCCTTGAATTTGTTCAAGAAAATTTAAATCTTCTCTCATAGAAAATGTCAATTTTCAGACCATGAGAAGACTATTTTTGAAAGTTTACCACTGGAATGACTGGCTCGGTTATCGAGCCAGTCATTCCAGTGGCAAATTTCCAAAACAGCTAGTCAAATTAATTTCAAAATATTCAAGGTTTTCCTGTATGGTAGTATTGAGAATGAGATATGGGTAATTAATTGGTGAAAGGATTGAATGATTATCTGACTATGTTGATTAATAGAAGGATCCCGATCTAGCTATGCCCCGCCCATTTCTAGCTAAGCTCCGCCCACCTATTAGACATGTTGGGGTCGATCGAGCAGTCAATTTTCAGAATCTCAATGTCATGGCAACTATACAGCTAACCTGTTGAATATTTTGAAACTACTTTGACTAGGGGGGGGGGGGGGGGCCAGTCAAATTAGTTTCAAAATATTCAACAGAATGTTCAGTAAATAGTAAAGCCATACAGTTCATACAACTCACGGACTATTCCAGGTTCATTATAGAGTATTTCTGTCAATTATGATTGTGATGTCAGACTACATGTGACGTAATTGATTATGACATCGTATATTTGACTGACAGATCGGATTCATTAATTGTTTGAGCTCCTAGAGCTGATAGCTTAAGACATGTTTCAAAGCCCAGATGACATTTATTGCATGCCATAGGTAAATTCCTGTTGATCTTTAGTTGCATCTTGCATCTAGTATAAGTCTGCCTGTCTCAGTGCCTGCCTGTCTGTCTCTGATTGTCAGATTTTTGACAGTATTTTCAAAGCTACCTAAGTTGCATGCACATTTGTTTTTAGAATCATCTGACTGAAAATAGTTCCCAAAATCTTCAACAGTATTGTAAGGATGCAGAATGAAATTGGTTAAACTTTGACCCCTAGAGTTTTAGAAGCGCAATTTCGAGACAATTATGTACATGATAAAGGTTGAATATTTTCAAATTACTTTGACTGGAACATATTGCTGCTGCAGGTAGCACTAAATTCCAGCTAAATTATTTTCTAAATATACAACATAATAATGATTAAATCATAAATGATATTCCACCATATTTAGTGTTTCAGGTAGAACGGGATTAGTCAAACATACTTGAATTCTTTGGACAGATGTTGGTGGCTTTTGAAGAAATTGTTGTTTTAAGAAACTAGAAATAGATGGAATAATTTCTAGTTAGTTCCCGCCCATTTATAGTTAAGCCCTGCACACTTTACACGTATGTTGGAATTGATTTGAAACTTCGAAACATCACTTTCCAGAATCTAAATTTCAATGTACATAGCTCTACAGGTAAGCTCCTGACTATTTTAAAATTAATTTGACTGGGGACTGTTTCTGCCTATTTCAAAATATTCAACAGAAAGAATGCTTATTAAGACATGGCACAATTCGTACTCTATCGTGAGACTTTTCACTTTTCTCATGACAAAGCTATGTCATTTTGATTGTCATGATAGTTACCAGGTGATGTATTTGATAAGGATGTCAAATAACATCCTTCCATTC
Organism: Chaetoderma sp. LZ-2023a; assembly: GCA_034401795.1. Lineage (NCBI taxonomy): Eukaryota > Metazoa > Mollusca > Caudofoveata > Chaetodermatida > Chaetodermatidae > Chaetoderma > Chaetoderma sp. LZ-2023a. The sequence goes on from CM067359.1 coordinate 126,092,686, forward strand.
AATACAGACTACATCTACTTTTACTGCTCACGAAAGCACCCGTTTAACTGTCTCACTGCTGAATTTCTCCAGACTGTATTTTCCATGGAGTTAAACTCTGGACCTGCTAAATATCTTGAAAACAATTTGACTGAAAGTTGTTGGTGGCTTATATTTACCTTGATCATTTCTTTTTCTTCAGCCTGACGTAGCTTCTCTTGCAATATCCCACTTTCACGGGTCGCCTCATCACGAGCATGGAGTGCTAGAGTGAAATCTTTTTCTTGTTGTTCTGCAGTTTGCTTGAGCTGGATGACTTGATTGTCTGACCTTTGTAGCTTGACTTTGAGATCACTCACCGCTTTGTGAGACTAAGAAGTCAAGAATGCGGGCAAAGAGAAGATAATTTTCTTAATGTAACACTGGAATGAATGGCTATCTTATCGAGCACGAGAATAGTTCTATTAATATCACCTGTCATTGTTTAAAATTGATTTGCATGTCTGCATCCATGAATGAATGGAGGAATGAGGAATCCAGTTTTAGGCATGGCGCCGCTCATCTCTAGCTAAGCTCCACCCACGCTTTGCTCGCATTGGGAGCAACACATTCAGAATCTCAATTTCCTGAAAACTATACAACTAATCTGTTGAATATTTTGAACCTACCAGTAATTTGACTGGGCTGTTGCTGCCTGTACACCATGTTTATTAAATAGTAGTCATACAATTCGTACAACAACACTTAGTTGATAAACTTAGCAGTTGACTATCATGTCAACGTAATGTCATGTAGTTGATTATGACATATGATTGATGGATGAACCGGATACCTCCGTTGTGTGTAATCATTTGTTACTTGCTTTAATACTCCTGCCACGGTCTGATTACTAAACCACAAACTCATGTACAGAGTAAGTTTTTTAGTATCTGAGAAGGAATCCTAATCAGTCTTATTTAAAGTATCCATATATACCCAGAATGTTAGTGGCTTCCTAGCAGATATGGACAATAGCACAAGTCTATTATACTACAAAGGATGGTGTTAAATCTATTAACATAACACTCTACCATTAACCCGTAAATAGCATAGGTGGCAAAAACAGCTTCTGTTTCCGTGGGAAATATACATTTGCAGAACTGTTTTTGAAAATTCACAACATGAATGACTGGCTAAAAAACGAGCCAGTCATTCGTGGTAAATTTTCAAAAACAAGCGTTCTGTAAGTATTGCTTTGCAATACATGTCCCCTACCTGGTGATATAAATCTTTAGAGATTGACAATCAAACATTTCATTAAAAATTATCAAAAAGAGCTGAAGCTCGAACATGATCTGTAACTTCTCATAACATAGCAATAAACCAAGTCACAGTTATATATGGTGAAGGAGAAGCAGTCTTGAAAGCTGATATGTTTGTATTTCTTAAGTCGAAAGGGTGCATAACTTCATCAAAGATTTACGCATTCGCCTGAAACTCGAACTTGGTCTGTAACTTCTCATAACAAAGCAATGTAGAAATTCTCAGTATAATATCTTGAAAGACTGCGAAAAATAGTGAGGAAAACTAATATTTTTCATATTGCACGTCAAAAGGGGGCATAACTACATGAAACATTGACAAAAATGTCTGAAACTCGAACTTGCTCTGTAACTCCTTATAGTAAAGTGATGCACCAATTTTCGCCTAAATATCTTGAAGGAGTGCGAAAAAAGTCCGGAGAGCTGATATTTTTTGTATTTTTTAAGTCGAAAGGGGGCATAACTCCATAAAAAATGTATGCATATGCCTGAAACTCCAACTTGTTCTGTAACTTCTCATAACAAAGCAATGTAGTAGTTCTCAGTATAATATCTTGAGACTGCGAAAATAGTGTGGTAAACTTATATATTTTGTATTTCATAAGTCGAAAGGGGGCACAACTCCATGAAAAATTAACGAAAATGTCTGAAACTCGAGCTTGTTCTGTAACCCCTTATACTAAAGCGATGGAACCAATTTTTCCTTAAAAATCTTGGAGTGCGAAAAAAAAAGTGTGGAAAGCTGATATTTTTCATATTTCCTAAGTCGAAAGGGAGCATAACTCCATCAAAAATTTACGCATACATCTGAAACTCGAACTTGGTATGTAACTTCTCAGCCATGTAGCAATTCTCAGTATAATATCTTGAAAGACTGCGAAAAAGGTGCGGAAACTAATATTTTTCGTATTTCATAAGTCGAAAGGGGGCATAACTCCATGAAAAATTGATGAAAATGTCTGAAACTCGAACTTGCTCTGTAACTGCTTATACTAAAGCGATGCACCGATTTTCGCTTAAATATCTTGAAGGATTGGGAAAAAAGTGTGGAAAACTAATATTTTTCGTATTTCATAAGTCGAAAGGGGGCATAACTCCATAAAAAATTGACGCATACACCTGAAACTCAAACTTGTTCTGTAACTTCTTATACCAAAGCAATAAACCAATTCTCAGTTGAATACCTTGAAGGACTGCGAAAAAAAGTGCAGAAAACCAAACGCGACAGATGGACGGACGGATGGACATTCAGACGGACAGAGAGTGCAACCCTATAGTCCCCCCGGTTTTACCGGTAGGGGAATAATAATCTTCCCCTGGTCTGCAAATGGACATTTTCTATGAGAAAATTTTAATTTTCTTAAACAAATTTTGGGATTAAAGGGTTAGGTATTTAAGGAATTGTACATTACACTCGCTACATTATGCAAGCAATTACATCTTGTTACTCACAGGAGAGGACGTCATTGCATATATCTGCTAAGCGTGCTACGAGGTGACCTCAAGAAAGCAGGACTCAGTACACTCAAGTCAAGAATGGACCTGAGGAAGCTAAGGATTTCGGCTGAGGACAAGACACAGTGGGCAAAAGCTGAGAATGACTGATTGCAGCTGTAGGATGTTTCTACTACTACAGCCGCAGAATACAGTAATCATACATACTCACAGCAAAGAAATCTGTTGCTTAAGCAAGCACAAACCAAGGCAAAATTTAATACCTTTTTGTATTTTTCTTGTATAGATGTATTTAGTTTCTGAAGCTTGATGATTTCTGGTCCCTGAGCTGTCGTCCAATCGCTATGCTGCTTGTTCAGTTGTTCAACACAATTTTCCAGAACGCCTTTATCATATGCCAGAGAATTCTTCTCGTCTGTCAAGCTCTTCAGAGTTAGCCCTAGCTTATCATGTGTTTTCTGTAAGGTAAAAGATATAATGGTATTGGGAACAAAAGCGCTGCAAATGGCGCATACTACCGCGGCCCAGTCCTGATGACAAACCAATGATTAGAGCTTTCAGAAAATAGCGATTTCTAACTCAGAGCTATACCTGTCATCCTATGAAGTTTCAAAGTGATCCGCTAAATGGTCATGGAGTTATTGTCCGGAAAACCAATTTTCAAGATGCCCTCATGGGAATGCCAGCCATATTGGATTTCGGATCATCTTCTAGTTCAATAGGTTTCCTCCTCAGATGAAATGGAGGAAATGGAATTGTCATTCGGAAACCTACTGCTGGTGGCCATATTAGATTTAGGATCATCATCGATTTCAATAAGTTTATTCCTCAGATCTAGTCCAGTCATCCTATGAAGCTTCAAATCAATTCAATAAATAGTAATGGAGTTATCACCCGGAAACCAATTTTTAAGATGGCCGCCGGTGGCTAGCGGCCATCTTGGATTTCGGATCAGCGTCAATTTTGACAGATTTCTTCCCCAGGCCTAGTCCAACCACCATATGAAGTTTCAAATCGATCCGATAAATGCTAACAGAGTTACCATTCAGAAACCACTTGTCAAGATGGCCGCACTTGGTTGGCGGCCATCTGGGGATTTCGGATCATCATCAATTTCGAGAGGTTTCTTCCCCAGCTCTAGTCCAACCATCTTATGAAGTTTCAACGTGATTCAATAAACGGTAATGGAGTTATCATCCAGAATAAACGAAATCACAGATTTCTTTTTTCACGAGAGTTGATACTTACCTCCCTAACACTCTTTGATATTCCCAAATATCGACTTTCACTAAATAAACACTCAGATTAAAAAAGTTAGGTGCCCCTACCGGCCAGGTAGTCAGATGACAGATGCCAGCCCCAACTTCGCGCATGCACAGACTAGCACTTCCTCTGACTAATTTATTGGCTGACACAATGCAACTTAAGAAAGCCTGAAGACCGAGCCTCTGTGGGGTGGAGAAGACGGGTCTGTGTCAAGTAAGGTAAGTATCAACTCTCGTGAAAAAAGAAATCTGATTTCGTTTATTTCACTTCAAGAGTATACTTACCTCCCTAGCACTCTTTCATTTAGCCAGAATTCATAAGAGAATTTTGCAGGAGGGAGACGAGGTCAAAAGATCAGCTCTTCCCTATGCGCTTTTCTGCGCTTAAGGCACTTAAAGTTATGAAATTGTGTGAAAACACAACCAGGGAATGACTTGAACATCGGATAACACAACCGATGGTTATGAGAAGACCATGTCATATGCGCTCCCCGGCCCCCTCCTTTTCTTGGGAGGGAGACAGAATGACCCCAATGTTCCATACACTCTCTAAGTACATGTGCCATGTACTATAGGACATAAGACGAAGACTCCATTTTCGAATACTCTCAAAAATGAACCACATAAAACATGTACCATCACCATATTAGAACGAAGGGTTACGTAACAAATACAATCAACAATGAACAACATATAGACAAGACTGACCTTGTGAATTGCTTGTTGCTGTCATCATCTCCCCATTATTGAAGACTGATACAGTTCTGACAAGTGGTTGTTTCCATTGATAAATTGTGATGTATATAAAAAATGAGAAAATCTCATCAAAAATTGTACACCTAAATAATTTTTTGAAAATCGATAAGACGAGAGGATTCGAGGTGTCATGGAGGTATATGTACAGTAATGGTTGGTGAAACTCGACTCACAGTGCCATGTGGCTACCGAGATAATGTCGTCCACAGGGACCCCATTAAATAAGGCAGTGGAAGCCACTACGCCGCGAAATACTGTGAGCCTTGGTAAAGTCAACTTGTTTAACTGTGATGGATTTATGACAAAATTGAATACATTCTACAATCCACCTGGAAATGGTGTCCTTGGAAGCCCTACCATGAGGTTCAATATACGACAACCATAACGCTGTTGGCTTCGCCCATCCGCCATGCCTGGGTACGTTGTTTGTACCTGTTTAATGCGCAGACTGGACACCATGTTTTTTAATTAGGATCATATCTCGTCAAAGTTGGTAAAAATATGAGTTGACCAAGATATTTCAAAGACTTGTTTTTAGCCAGGAAATTTATCTTATGTAGAAGCTTAAGGCCTTCTCCTGTAACCACATAACGGTCTGCTTTGACTGATAAGGCATGAATTTCACGTCTGCACCTAGCCGAGGGCGCAGCAATTAAAAATACGGTTTTAAGTGTCAACATTTTCATAGAAATGGAACTTAGTGGTTCAAATGGATTATCAGCTAATACCTGAAGCATTATTGATAAACTCCAAGACGGAATCACAGGGGGATTCCTTAGTCTTAGATTGCCCATGCCTTTAATTAAAGTATTTAATGTACTTACTTTATCATTTCCCCTATTAGACAAGCAAGGGATAACTGTCATTAAAGCTGACTTCTAGCCAGAATAGAGTTAGGCTTGAGGCTATAGGCATCATACAGGTGACAGGGGAAATCGGCTACTACATGAATAGATGAATTCATTGGATTAATAAATCCTTTTGAGCACCATTCTGCAAATCTGTTGATTTTATAGTTATATATGCTCTGGAGGTTGACCCCCTTCTGGCTTTTGCCATAAACATGGTTGCTTGCTCAGAAAAGCCCTCCTTAATTCTTGATTCCTTGACAACATCCACGCAGTCAATTTGAACATTGACAGATTGTTGTGAAGGGCCTTGCCCTGGAAGATAATATTGTCCATCAGAGGCAGAGGAACCGGATTGCAGACCAGAAGGTCCAGCAGATCTGTATACCATGATCGGCTTGGCCAATTTGGGGTGATCAGAAGCACTTGGCACTCCTCCGGACTGATTTTCTGAAGAATCTTTTGAATCAGGATTGCTGGAGGGAATGTATGCATACAATCCCACCCAGCTGATAGCCAACGCATCTGTTGGGACAGCCCTCAGATCTGGAATCGGAGAGACATACGTCGTCATCTTCGCATTCTTCTTCGTTGCGAATAAATCTATGTTGGGTTTCCCCCAGTGCTTGAACAGACGATCCGCCACACATTGATTTAGTTGCCATTCCATAGGCATCCTTCGGCTCAATGAGTCTGCTAGAAGATGTATTTTTCCCGGAATATGAACTGCTTTCAAGGTGATCCTGTGATCCAGGCACCAGCAAAGCTATTTCCATGTCATCATACAGAGACTGGGTGACTTCGTTCTACCCTGGCGGTTTATGTAAGTCACTACTGTTGAATTGTCTGATCGAACCAGAACAATCTTGCCCTGAACTTTCATTAAGAAATGTTCCAGATCATAATTCCAGTAGATTAATATGTTCTTGTGACTGATCCAGATTCCAAAGCCCTGATACTGTGGCTTCTTCCAGGCAAGCTCCCCATCCCTCCATTGATGCCTCTGGATACATCGTTATGTGAGGGTGGGGAGGGGTGAGAGGTGGACATGAGCAATGCAAGAGTGGCACTGTCTCTGGACCCAGAAGCACTGGAATGGTCCTTACTGCGGAAACCGGCCCATCAGGCACTGTTACCACAACCCGATCCTCGCTCGCACCTAGGTGCATGGGCGGCTGCCTGGCTGGCTGCGCTGGAGCCTGTGACACCCTCACTGCTGGCCAGAGCGTGCGCGGCCGTGGCTGCGCTGGTGGCTGGGCTCTGATGTGGCCACTGCCACCCCTTGCCTGCTAAGGATGGTATGCAGGGGGTGCTGCGCGAACGCACTCTATTCTGCGGAGCACTTCAAATTGCTCGCGCAGAGCCCTCTGGTTATTCACCAGGGTGACCATCTCTTGGAGGTGCTTACATCCCTCCGCCCCAAAGAGACCTGGACCTGTCATAGGTATACACAGAAGCCTGTTGTACAGGTCCTGGGATGGGCACAGATTGTCAAGTGCAAACGTGCGCCACATCCGGACACTCCTGGTAACTGACTGGGTTAAACAGTCCAGAGCCAAGTTAATACCATCCTGGATGGCTCTCTGGACTGTTACCGAACTTAGCTGGCACCATGCGGATGCTGTTACTATCCACTGTAACAGCTGGGAGACATGCGAGAGCACCGCGATTGACGCTCTCGAACTCTCCTCTACATCGCGCAACATGGGCTTGCGCGATTTCGCGATTTAATCAAGATCGCGATTTTCTACAATGTAATTGAAAATAAATCGAAAAATTGTGAAAAAATTGAGCAGACTAAGATTTTAAAACTCACCATTCAGCAATAAAATACAGTTATAATCCATTCACGCATGTATCCATTGTTTTTTCTGTTCACTACATGTAAGTCCTAATCAAAACACAAAGCTCTATGGTAAACAAGCTAACAATAGCGAGGTAACACCTTTGTCATTGAGAAAACCAGCTAGTTACTCCGTCAAATCGCCATATAATTTTCTTTCTTTCGCTGCAGACCCCGAGTCTGTCGTGAAATACCAAGTATATACTTAGTTGCAGAGTATTATGCAATAATACCTGAACATAATTCTTTTTAATTCTTTTAACAATTTCAGGTGGTGTACTAATTTTTCCTTTTTGATTCGGTTGTTATGCCTAATTAAAGAAAATAACGCATTAGCATTCCAGATTGTTGTATTTTGAACTGTGCGTTCTGTTGATCACTCTTAAATGTAAATCGTACATTCTGAAAGCAACTATAAACTGCACTATAGGACAAGTTTACGCCGTTACTATCGTAGCTACGCAAAGCTACCATCCTTTGTATATGGATTGCGCAGTATCTCCCCGGGTACTAATATTAGCTTCTTCCTTGAGGCTATCACCAAAGGTAAGCTGCCACAACTTGAAGAAGCACTACAAACCATCAAATGCTTTCGGATAGCATTGCAGTGGATCCCCTCACACTGTGGAGTCCAAGGAAATGAGGAAGCAGACAAGATGGCGAGGGTGGGTGCAGAACAGAATCAGACAGAAAACATGGTTACCCATACAGAGATGAAGACTATCATCAAGTCACTCTATAGAACACCTCAGTCAGAGGATGCCTACCATCATCTCTCGAGGCCAGAGCAAGTGACCATTTTTCGTCTCAGAACTGGACACAACAGACTAAACCAACACATGTACAGGCGGTTCCACCTTACGACATCGCCCGCTTGTCCTTGTGGAGAAGCAGAACAGACGACAGAGCACATACTTCAATGTTGCAGTACGTATCAGCTGCTGAGAGAAGATATCTGGCCTTTGTCAACCTCTTTTCTTGAAAAGCTGTATGGGCCTGTGGAAGAACTGCAGAAAACCACATATTTCATCTTGAGAACGGCTCTCCAAGTGTGATACCAGCGATCAAAAAGAAGAAGAAGAAGAAGAAGAAGAAGAAGAAGAAGAAGAAGAAGAAGAAGAAGCAGAAGCCGGTACATGTGATTTATACTTCTTCTCGACGAAATTTTATGTCAAATTTTAATGAAATGAACAATGTTTATTAAACTATACACAATATTTAGGCGGTCCCAATTAATAATTTCACTCCCGCGATGATGGATATAAGGTATACATTAAGCATAGACGTAGGATAGTACCAATTTGTTGCATGAAATTGTGTTCTAATTTCGTGCTATTTTTGTATCATTTATTTCAACTTTTTCTAGAAATTCCAAGTCTCAGTTTTCATGACTTGTTTATACTTTTGGGAATGTGGACATACGATTTAATCGAAAATCGCGATTTTTTATATAAAATCGATCGCGATATTTCAAAGCAAAAATCGTGCAAGCCTAGCGCAACGCGGTGTTTGCTGAGCGCTGCCAAATCGATTCAGAGGTGGGGATTATTTGCTCCGGAGTAGAAGACAACAAAGGATTTGGTACAGGGAGCATGCCACGAAGTATCTCTGGAACCAAATCCTTTATTGTCTTCTTCATCTCCCCCATCACCTCAAGACGGAAGGTTTCCATATCCATGGAAGTGGATGCCTTCCTTTTACCCTTCTTACTTACATTCTCCTGCGCCTTCTTTGAGCGCTTCTCATCCTCTGACGCCTTATCCTTAGCTTGAAGCAACAAAAAGAAGTCAGATATTAGAACGCGCCCTCCCCCCACCCCACTCCACTGTTTACATACATCACAGTTTAACAGTGGCCCACAAGAACTGCAATTAAATCATGAGTGAGTGGCAAATCCAGGCTTGGTGAAGCGACCACAGTTGGATCAACCCAGTTTCTGAAAGGCCACAAGACAAAGACAATGAGTATTTTAGTTAATGAATTAGTAAAACTCAAACCACAAAATAAATCAGGAGCGGACTAATGGCCATAAAGACCACTACAACAATAAATAGCCAGCGTTGGACAAAACAATTTTTGTTAATAATGAGTGCAAGGCTGATTATGACATCATAACTTAAAAAATAAGATGGCAAGCCAACTGGAAAACAATATCCAGGTATACGGATGAATTGTATTCAAAATCCAAATCATAAAACTGAAAAGGATAGTGATACAAGCCATGTAAACATCAGATAGTAATAAAATTGGCAGCAGATTTCAGAAATATTTCTGAATAAATTGAAGTGCCTAATATAACAAGCATTCTGTAGGTATTGCTTTGCAATACATGTCCCCTAACTGGTGATATAAATCTTTAGAGATAGACAGTCAAAAATTTCATTAAAAATTGTCAAAAGCAGCTGAAACTCAAACTTGATCTGTAACTTCTCATAACATAGCAATAAACCAAGTCTCAGTTATACATGGTGAAGGAGAAGGAAAGTCTTGAAAGCTGATATGTTTGTATTTCATAAGTCAAAAGGGGATTTCATAAGTCAAAAGGGGGCATAACTCCATCAAAAATTGACGCATATGCCTGAAACTCGAACTTGATCTGTAACTTCTCATAATAAAGCAATATAACAATTCTCAGTTGAATACCTTGAAAGACTGCAAAAAAAAAGTGCGGAAAACCAACTGCGACAGACGAACAGATGGACGGACAGACAGACGGAGTGCAAACCTATAGTACCCCCCCCCCACCCCGGTTTTACCGGTAGGGGACTAATAACACTAGAATACCTGCTTCTTTAGCATAGACACTACCTGATCTCACGAACTGGATACTCCACCATTCTCTATGACCTCTTAAATCTCTCCTCCATAAGAGGAAGGGAAATGGACCAAGAGGGCAGTGAGAAGATCTTCTTAGGAGACCTACAAATCACTGGACATAGATTTTGTTCCTAACATGTTAGTGGGAAATGGAACCCTGGTGGAGAGAATAACAAACCCTCTGAAGATGTGCTGTCCTTTTCAATCATAGATAGATACCTGTGGACACAAACACAGAGATTAGTGTTTCATAGCACCAGATGTAAATAAATCAGTTTTAATGGCGACTATTAGGTCTAACCACGAATCTCAGAAACACATTACACACAGGATTAAAATGCTAAATTAGACAAATATGTAATTGAAATCACCTGATAACTCAGTCCCTGTACATCCTCAGCCGACTTAGTGTGCTCAGACATAGTAATCCAGATGAATTTCAATCAAACGAGTGAAGAAGAAACTTTAGTATATTGAAAATTTGCATGTGTTTCTTTTGCCAATAAATTGGAAAAGAGGTAGTGCTAGTCTGCACATGCGTGAGGTGGGGGCTGGCATCCTGCCCAGTTGGGGCACCTAACTTTTTTAATCTGAGTGTTTATTGAGTGAGTCGATGTTTGGGACTATCAGAGTGTTAGGGAGGTAAATATACTCTTGAAGTGAAAACCGCAGACCTAATCCAACAACTCTATGAAGTTTCAAAACAATCAGATACATGGAAGCGCTAACGGAGTTATCATCCGTAAACCAATTTTCAAGATGGGTGCCGGTAGCTGGCAGCCAGCTTGGATTTCTGAGCATCAATTTCAAGAGGTTTCTTCCCCATCCCTAGTCCAACCATCCAATGACGTTTCAACGCGATCCAAGTGTGGCCATCTTAGACTTCAGATCATCATCAATTTTGATAGGTTTCTTCCCCTGACCTAGTTTCAAAGCAATCCGGTAAGCAGTAACTGAGTTATCATCCGGAAACCAATTTTCAAGATGGCCGATGATGGATGGGGGGGGGGGGGGGCATCTTGGATGTAGGATCATAGTCAATTTGAATAGGTTTCTTCCCCAGCGCTAGTCCAACAATCCTATGAAGTTTCAAAATGATCCAATAAATGGTAATGGAGTTATCACCTGGAAGTCAATGTTCAAGATGGACACACTTGGCTGGCGGCCATCTTGGATGTCGGATCATCGTCAATTTTGAGAGCTTTCTGCACCTGATCTAGTCCAATCACCTTATGAAGTTTCAGTGATCCAATAAACGGTAACAGAGTTATCATCCGGAAACCACTTTTCAGGATAGCCGCACTTGGCTGGTGGCCATCTTGGATTTCGGATAATCGTCAATTTCGATAGGTTTCTTCCCGTGACCTACATGTAGTCCTTATGAAGTTTCAAAATGATCAAATAAACGGAAACAGAGTTTATCATCCGGAAACCAATTGTCAAGATGGCCTCCTGTCGCTGGCTGCCATCTTAGATTTCAGATCAACGCAAATTTCGATAGGTTACTTCCCCAGGCCTAATCCAATAACACTATGAAGTTTCAAAGCAATCTGATAAGCAGTAACGGAATTATATGTATCATTTGGAAACCAATTTTCAAGATGGCCGACGGTGGCTGGCAGTCATCTTGGACTTCGGATCATCGTCAATTTCGATACGTTTCTTCCCCTGACCTAGTCCAATCACCGTATGAAGTTTCAAAGTGATCCGAGACACAGTAACCGAGTTATCATCCGGAAACCAATTTTCAAGATGGCTGACGGTGGCTGGCGGCCATCATGGATTTTGGATCATCTTCAATATGGATACGTTTCTTCCCCAGCCCTAGTCCAAACATCCTATAAAGTTTCAAAGCGATCCGATAAACAGTAACGGAGTCATCCGGAAACCACTCTGCCACCCGCCTGCCCGGACCGCATGATTACATACTGTAATAACCCGCCATTCTTTTTGGCAGGGTATAAAAAGGGGTTAAATCACTTACATGAACTGGCATGAATAGATAATTCATGATTAATAAAGGGATCCATTTCTGGCTATGTTATGCCAGGGCCTGCCAACTGTTTATGCGCGTTGTTATTGATTTGAAACTTTGAAACCTGAATTCCCAGATTCGAAATTTCAAGGAAACTATACAGGTAACCTGTTGAGCATTTTGAAACTAATTTGACTGAGGGCTCTTGCTGAAATTGGCAGAAAAAGCTCTGAGTCCAAGTATTTTCAAAATATTCAACAGAATGTTTATTAAATATAAAATTCATTAAAGCCATACAATTCGTACACTTTCATCAAAGACTTTTCAGTTTTCTTGACGGAGCTACATCATCTTGATTATGACATCACCTTTAACACTGAAATTTCAGAATCACCCTTTCAGACTATCATACAAATAAGCCCTCATTTCCTGTAAAACTATTTTCAAAATATCCAACACAATATTGTAATTGATTCTTCCAGAAATTTGGTCTTTCAGGTTCAACGGGTTAATGAACAATTTTGCACATCCGACCCTTTTTGATGATCTTGACATTCAACCTCTTGCCATTTGACTTTTTATCATGTAAATACAAGGATCTCTGGAAGGGCAAACTCCCACCCAGATTGACGATCCCTCCAGTCGGATTAGAACTTGAGTTATCATGCCAGATTCTTTTAAATCATCTTTACCTTTGACCTTTCGCCCTGCAAAATCATGAAGCTTCTTCAGCACCTCAAGGGAAAACTTCCACCAGGGCTTGCACGATTTTTTGATTTAACTGTGAAGTTTGATTTATTCGAAATATCACGATTTTTACGATGTAATGGAGGAAAGTCGGAAAATCATCAAAAATTTTATGTTTGTTTAAAATCTGAAGTGTGTACTTTTCCATCGCATTTTAGCAGCACGTGAGTACAATTATGATCAATTCACGCCTGTGTTCATTGTTTTTATATCCCGCCGTGCCATGCACATGTCGAATAATTACTAATCACAACACAAAGCGGTACGATAAACAAGCTAACAATAGCGAGGTAACGCCTTTCTCATTGAGAAAACCAGTCGAATCGCCATATAATTTTCTTTCTTTAGCTGCAGACACTGAGTCTGTCATGAAATAACAAGTATATACTTAGTTGCAGAATGTTAAGCAATAATCAGCGAACATAATTCTTTTTAATTCTAGAGTTAGCAATTTTAATTAATAAACAAGGTCAGGCGGTATAATAATTTTTCTTTTTTGATTCGTTTGTCATGTCTAATTAAAGAAAATAAAGCAATAACATTCCCAGATTGTTGTATTTTGAACTCTGTGTTCTGTTGATTTTTCTTACATGTTAATCTTACATTCAGAAAGCAACTATAAATTGTGCACGCTTATACAATAATTATTTACATACCTCTCGGTACAGGTTCATTCTGCTAAATGTTGTGACCAATAGTCGAGTATTTGTCAGTCGAGCGCAACTTTTTTGGATTAGGTTATAGTAAGTGTGTTTGACCGGCAGATAGTCATTAGTTAACTATAGTAAACTACATTCATGCGTTGAATGTCGCTGTATTTCGTGGTCGCCATCTTTACCAAATCTAATGTCAAGTAAACTTATAAATTACAGCTCAAATGTCATAATTTACCAACCCCAACAGCAATGCAGATATGAATGGGTATTTCCAATGGAATATTCCTTTATTTAATCAATATAGTAACTGAGCATTTGTGTACCAAGCCCGACTGATGGTGGCCATTACATCATCTTTTACAATTCCTAGTCCCAGTTTTTATGACTTGACACATTACTCTGGTTTATACTTTTGGGAATTTGGACCTACGATTTAATCACAAATCACAATTTTTTTTACATAATCGATCGTGATGTTTCAAAGCAAGGATCACGCAAGCCTACCTTCCACCCAAGATTGATGAAGATCCTTCCAGTAGACAGTTATCACAGCCTGGGTTGACAGCACACACGCGCGCATACATGCACACACTATATTAAAATCCACATCTATATACTTACATGAGGGGATAATTAAGACTAACCATTTTTTGGCTGAGCTCTGATACTTGCTCTAAGAGATACAGCTTATCCTTCTCCAAACCTTCCTTAGTCTGGAACATAACACTGTATTCTGTCCGCATCTTTTCTAGCTGGTACTCCAGTCTGTTCTTCTCATCCATCACACCATCTACCTGCTCATTCACCTACAGTGTTCAAAAACAGTTATTGGTGCCCATGTCACATGGAACTTAGCATAACACAGGCCAGTGCTGTTATGGTAACCTGCTGAAAACGTTCTCATTAAGGTTGCCTTAATTTATTTTAGGGGACCTGAAACGGGTTACCGGCTTAATCTGTTGATTTTAGTATGGACATCAATGAGCTTTCTATGGTTTAGGTTACCATATGTCGCCTTAAAACATATAAGACAACCTATTATGGGTAACCATTGGAAATATTACAGCACAGGCCTGTAATAGAAGGATCTATTTCTAGCTAAGCTACAGACACTTTGTCCATACTATTTAATCACCTTTCCAGAGTATCCATTCATCATTAGACCTCGTATGATGTCATAATCAGCTCAGCGCGTGTATGATGATGTCATAATCATTACGTCACAAAGGGTTCCATATAGACCGGCACCAAATCTCAAATACTCCGACACGTTGTATGAATTGCATGTCTTTGTAATTCTTTGCTATTTAATAAACATGCTGTTGTTAGACAGCAAAAGCACCCAGTCAAATTAGTTTTAAAATATTCAACAGCTTACCTGTGTAGTTTTTCGGAAATTGATAGTCAGGGTGTTCAGAGATCGATCGATCCCAACAAGAGCAAGGTGTGGGTGGAGCTTAGCTAGAGATGGGCGGGGCATAGCTAAAACTGGAAAGGTCAATTGATTTCAACATCTTGAACCATGGATTCCCAGAATCTTAATTTCAGGATAAAATGTCCATTTGGAGGCCAGGCGATTGACTGGAATAAATACATGTAGCTTTGTAAATGAGCCAGTTATTTCATGGGACTTGACATGGTTCAAATCAACCTATGTTAACATGTAATGCTTACTAGGCTTGTGAGATTATTGTTTTGAGTGATCGCGATCGATTATTTAAGAATAATCGTGATTACTCGATTAATCAGCATGGGAACAAATTACACAGACATAACAACAAAAGCATATCAATGACAAAAGCTGCAATTGTGGTTAGGAAAGTCCATTTCGAGGCTAAGAGAAAACTTTTGAAAGTGTATCTCTGGAATGCTTGCCTCAATTCTCGAGCCAGTCATTCTAGTGATACATTTTCAAAAATAGTCTCCTCTTCACCTGCAAATGAATATACATTCAATGAGCAAAATCTCAATTTTTGTGACCGCTCTCATTAAAAGGTAATTAAAAGTTTGAAATTGAAATATTTGACCCAGTAGTAATTATTCACGATTATTTGATTATATAATTTTTAATTATATAAATTCACGATTTAAAAGTCGCGATAGTTGATTTAATCACATAATCATGCAAACTAAGGCTTACCACACCAATATTAACGATATCTAGAGCTAGAAGTAAGGTTGCTATACATGGTGGCAAGACTGGGTTCTGTCGCACACATCTATATCCATTCTTTCGAAAATTAACACCAATTATCACCCGAAAGGAAATTAATTTATGACTAAACTTTCAGAGGTCGAAGGGTTTATCATTGCATTCCCAAAACAATTATAAAGAATGATTTTAAAATAAACAAATGCTAAATGTAAAATTTTTGATCAGTAAACCGGATGAAAATATTGAAAGAAGACCTCATATTTATAAAACACAAATCTGCATCAGTGGTACCTGTTTCATCAAATTTTGCCTTTCGTTCAATACATCATGTCGTTGAAGTTCCGCAGTAGCTAAGTCACGCTTCAGTGAGTTCACTTCCTGTTCTAACCGCATCACTGCCTGTTTAAATTGATGTTCTGTAGCTGTCTGCAAACTCTGCTGTTCTAGCAGCTGGTTCTTCAATTCATCTCTTAAAATAGAAACACAATCAGGACAATATGAGCCAAATGGATGAGACATATCTACGGTTAAGATGGCAATGGAGGGATATCATCATCATTGCAGCACTTTATATCAGTGGAAAATTGTCAAAAATTTATTTTCGTTCCTGTATATTATTACTTGATGTGGTCAACAGTTAATTGAGGAATGCAGCTTTAGCTATGACCCGCCCATCTCTACCTAACTTAGCTCCACCCACGCTTTGTTGGGATCGATCCCTGCACTCCCTGAACATCAATTTCAAGAAAACTAGTCATGTAAGCTGCTGAATATTTTGAAACTAATTTGACAGGGTGCAACAGCGTCCAGTCAAATTAATCGCAAAATATGGATTATAAAAAAATACAGCACATTTATTAAATAGTAGACAAACAATTTGCACAACAACACTTATCCCATCATCAATTAAGCGTTCATGATGACCTTATTCACGTCATTCATGATATAATTGATTATGACATCAGCCTACACGCAGGGGTAAAAATAAGAATTTTGTTTTACATGCACAAAGTGCACTAACATTTGGATTTTACCTGTACAGCAAAAAATCTACATGCACATAAATTAATCCTTTCACCTGACACCTATGAGTTCTCTAGATTTCAGTTTCAACACACGGAAAACTGTTTGAATATCTTGAAATTAATTTGACTGGAAGACATTGCTGCCTTTGGCAGCGGCAGCAATGTCTTCCAGTTAAATTAATTTCAAAATATTCAACAGAAGTTTTATATTTTAAAGAATTTATTTTTTTCAGGGATTTGTCGGAGAGAGTAATACATTATTACTTATCAGCCAGAAATGTACATGCAGCCTGTGCACCCAGTATTAAAAATTTGCCTGCACCAGCCATTTTTTACCTGCATTGTGCATGTAAAAGTGCCGTATTTCGACCCCTGCCTACACGTCACATAGTTGATTATGACGTAATATGATTGATGGATAAACTGGATTCCTCAATTAATCCCTTCAGTAAAAGCTAAGATGAACTACTTACTGTGTTTGTAATGCTTTATCTTTTTCAACCTCCAGACCATGTACTGTTTTTCTCAAACGCTCATTCTCATCATCTGTTCTCCTTTTATCCTGCACACGACCTTGCTCAAGCTAAAACAATAACAGACAGACCTGTAGTGAATGTGAGCATCTATTAGATCACCCATACTATATAACATGGGGGACATACATGTAGCCCCACACTCACACACAGTCATAGATTAAGCAAGAAGCTGATCACTTAGTCGCGTGGGCATTAAACTCAAACTGATTTCATAATACAGAGATGCTAATTGTACTAAAGGCTAAAATATTTTTCTCTTATTATCACCTCTCGTGTGCATTAATATTTCGCATGAAGTAAAATTCAAGAGGTGGAAGAGATGGGGAGGGGGATGAGGATGGGGGAGGATGATGAAGGGGTGAGGAGGATGAGGGGAAGAAGGAAGAGGGCGAGGAGGATGAGGGGAGGGGGGGGGGGGGAAGAGAGGGAGTGGGGGGAGGATGAGAGGAGGATGAGATGGGGGACGAGTTTGAGGAGCTGGGGAATAGGAAGAGCTGGGGAGGAGAAAGACTGGGAGGAGGAAGACAGTTAGGAGGGAGAGGAGGCTCGGGGAGGAGGAAGAGTGGAAGGATGCTGATTGGGAGGTGTGTGGGGGGGGGGGGGTGTCAAGATCAGGAATAGGAAGATGAGCAAGAGGAAGCAGTAGTGTACATCAAGTCACAGAAGCCATAGCAGTGAAAGCAAGACTATTACTAGCATCAGCAATAGTGCTGCTAGCCTGCTACATGTATTTATCTTACAGCTAGCTTTCTCTGATAGTCCAGCCTCTCATTCTCTCTTTCTTGAACCAGCTTGTCCATGGTTTGTTTGAGCACGGTCCTCTTGGACTGAACATTTTCATGAATATCCTGTATGGATGTATACAGTAAAATAGACAGCTGTATGGATGTATACAATAAAATAGACTTCTGTATGGATGCATACAATATAATAGACATCTGTATGGATGCATACATGTACAATAAAATAGACATCTGTATGGATGTATACAATAAAATAGACATCTGTATGGATGTATACAATAAAACAGACATCTGTATGGATGTCTACAATAAAATAGACATCTGTATGGATGTATACAATAAAATAGGCATCTGTATGGATGTATACAATAAAATAGACATCCTGTATGGATGTACACAATAAAATAGACATCTGTATGGATGTATACAATAAAATAGACATCTGTATGGATGTATACAATAAAATAGACATCTGTATGGATGCATACAATAAAATGCACATGATAAATACACCAATAACTACAACTACTATGTCGATATTATTGCATTCTTAGTCACATATAGTTTGCATTGATATTTTATCTGTTTTTCGATATCACTATGCAAAGTCTGAAAGTTGTTATAGAAAATTGTATTAACCCTTTAATGGTCAAATTTGGCCACGAAAATTTAAATATCTGCCTATTAAATGTCCATTTACAGGGCAGTAGAATACAATTCTTGAAAATCTATCATTGGAATCACTGGCTCGGTTATTGAGCCAGTTATTCCAGTGGTAAATTTTCAAAATATTTATCCTCTTGGCCTTTGAATGGACATTCCACTAGACCATAACAGAGGCTGGTATGATCATTAAATGGTTAATATAGAATACAGTGGAAGTATTAGTGCTAAAATGTTACCATAGACACTATAGTGACATACATAGCGCATAAACGTCGTGATACATTGATATACAATAATACATGCATCGCTTACATATTACAATCTTGGAAGACTTTTCACTGAGTGGGTGGTATGTGCCAGGACAAATGTGCATGCATACGTGGTTACATGCATGCATGTATTCATGTGTGTGTTCATTCTTGCGTGTATCTACATGTGTACCCTGCGCAGTCTCTCAAAAATTATTAATCTGATTTGGCTAAAATGTTAACATAAGAAAGGCTTTTAATACAACGGAGGATGTCTACATTCTTGCCATAATCCAAAATAAAAAACATGGATCCGGATTGGATCAAACATCTGGATCTATTGATACATGTATCTTGGAAACAACTATGATTTGGCTTTGAATTCAACACAGTAAATGCTGTGACCATACACTTGACCAGGATCCGAAAAATTAGGCAAATCCGAAATCTTTTAACTATTTAACACTCAAAAGCGGCCAAAAACAGCTCCTGTCATGATCTTGAGAACCATATATTTGTAGAACACGAGAAGACTATTTTTGAAAATTTACCACTGGAATGACTGGCTCGATAACAGAGCCAGTCATTCCAGTGGTAAATTTTCAAAACTAATCTGTTAGTCTGCAAATGGACATTTTCAACGAGAAAATAATTAAAATGTTATTTTACAAATTCGAGCGTTAAATGGTTACGGAAGTGTTCCTGCCGAATGGTGGATCTACATTGGAGGTTATCATTTACCACAAGTCTGACCATCACTCATGTCTCCATTCAGGTACATGTACACGGACACTGGCACATCCCATGTTTAGAAAAACCACACTACCAGTATTTTTAACTTGTCTTACTCTCATACGATTGAAGCACTGAAACCTATCCTATATACATGCACCATACTAAAAACAAACATTTTTTAGGTTTTTACCTTTTGTTCTGTCATGAGTGTTTCCATGGTAGCGAGCTGCTGAAGGAGGTCACTATATTGGTGAGTGAGACGACTGAGTTCCGCAGCCAGAGATTTCCGCTCTTCCATAGACTCTGTCAATAGCTTCTCCTTCGCACCTGTCAATCATACATCAAACATGCATGTAAAGCATAGCATTAACCCTTTAATGGCTAAATTTGATCAAGATGCTTTCTCATAGAAAATGTTAATTTGCAGACCAGTAGAATACTATTTTTGAAAATTTACCACTGGAATAACTGCCATACAGACATTTCAGTGATAAAAATTTCAAAAATCATATTCGCTTGGCTGGCAAATAGATACTCTCCATGACCACTGCAGAGGCAGGTTTTGCCGGCCTCCACCATGAAAAATTCCAGTGTCTTATTTCTGGATACATATAACTATATATAGGAAAGTTGTTGAATATTTTGGAATTAAAATCGACAAAAAATCTGTTGCTGCCAGTCATTGGTGGTAAATTTTCAAAAATAGTCTTCTTTTGGTCTGCAAATGGACATTTTTCAAGATCACTAAAGAGGCCGGTTTTGGCCGGCCGCATCAGGAAAAGGTTAAAGAACCACCATCTTTTGGCCCCAAAAGCAGATGTCCACTAAAGACATGTTTGATATCTTTACATGCTGGTCTATGCAATATACATGTGCACGTACGTGTACTGTTACAGACTTGTTATCATTTCAGCTGCCAGGAACCAGTCTCTCGGTAGTGGGACTGCAGGGATGTGCTCAGGATGGGCGGCGCCGGGCCACATGCCCACCACTCATCAGTGTCTGCCCGGCACTCTGGACAGATTCTCCTCTTTTAACCCCCTCAAAATGCAAGAAATGGCTTCTCAGAGCATCTAGTTTTGAAAAGGACCCCCGGACAAACCGCAACCCCTCCCCCCCACCCCTAGGGACTGGGATCGCCCGGCACTCAACTTTTTCTGGGTACATCCCTGGACTGTAAACGCCTATTACTTTTGTGTCCAAATATTGACACCGTGATTGACAGTTGTGTCGGCGAATAGAATGTGATGCGATAATAATAGAAGGACATCACATCATAAAATTAAAATATGAGGTTGTTTTGATATGATAGGGAATGCCATTGTTATAAAATGGCATCTGACACCATCTCTATGGATATAGCAGGCATCATCAGATTGTCATGACAAGAAATTCCATTGTCATAAACCGATTCAGCCGATCACAGCTGTGGCCAAGTTAGGTGCTTACAAACTCTCACCGAGTGAGAGGCTGGAGATTAGTCTATATATTAACTCACTATACTCCTGAGTGAGCTGTACAGCCGTGAACTCGGCAGCCTTCCTCAATGTCTGTTCTTCCTGCAGGTCCTCAATAGCACGGCGACATTTCAACTTTATGCTCTCAGAAGACCGTGTCAGGTTGTCCACCTACATGTAAATATACAAATCATTAATTACTGTAATACACAGCATAAATCTATAGTCAGGATTACAGAGGAGAAATAATGTGTACATTTAACCCCTAAATTTTTTCAAGAATATTTTAATTTTCTCATAGAAAATATCCATTTACAGACCAAGAGATTATTTTTTAAATCTTATCACTGAAATGACTGGCTCGATTATCGAGCCAGCCATTCCAGTGACAAATTGTCAAAAATAGTCTTCTCTTGGTCTGCAAATGAGCATTCCTGAAGACCACTGCAGAAGCCGTTTGTGGTTGGTATGAGTGTTAGAGTTAAATATCATCTGTCAAAATGGACAACTACATGAACGTGTACTGCAGATATGACTGAGGCCATTTAGCCAGGCGTATCAAGAAAAGAATTGGAATATAAACCTTTAATTTTTAAATTTGTTAAAGAAAAAGAAAAAAATTCACAGAAAATTTCCATTTGTGGACTAAAATATTATTTTTTATTTATTTTTATAATTTATCACTGGAATGACTGGTTCAGTTATCGAGTAACAGTGTCAGTCATTCCAGTGACAAATTCTCAAAATTTGTCTGGCCTGCAGATGGACATTGACTAAAGAACTCTTGCTTTTCTTGACCAATCGTGACAACTAAAGGGCACTTAAATTTGTTCAAGAAAATTCCAATTCGCTCATTCAAAATGTCCATTTGCAGACCAAGAAAACTATTTTTGAAAATTGACCACTGGAATGACTGACTCAGTTATCGAGCCAGTCATTCGCGTGGTTAATTTTCAAAAATAGTCTTCTCTTGGTCTGCAAATTGACATTTCTCAAGACCACTCCAGAAGCCATTTTTGGCTGATATGAGTGTTAAAGAGTTAACAAGATCCTCACCCATCTTGTTTTTATCACATTGTAATGCTTCAGATTTTCCTGATTTTCGGACTTTTTCAGATATCTTATATGCTGTTGAATCCTACATGTAGTGTATGGTCATGCTCTTTCTTGTGCTGAGATCAGAGTCAAATCTGACAGGTAATTTCCGAGATACATGTATCCATAGAATTTGATCTGATTTGCATGATGGTTTTTTAAAGGATACTGGCCAAAGGCTGGAAATCCTCGCTCATGATATGTTCTTTTGTTGTGTTAAAATTTGAGTCAAATCAGATTAGTAGCTTTTTAAACACAGCTCTGGACAGAAAGCCACTCACGCACGCACGCTCGCTCGCATGCACGCACGCACACATATATATGCACGTACGACCTGAATGCAATACCCTCTTCCATGTCTTCTCCTTTTGGGTCGAGGCTATTGTAATAAGAATTAGATACATGTAGTTAACCGCCTGACTGCCCAGTTTCTGCAGACGACATATTCCTGATGTTGTATCTCTGTACCCACCAACTATTTTGAAAACAATTTGACTGAAAGTTGTTGGTGGCTAAGCCACCAACAACTTTCAGTCACATTGTTTTCAAAATATTCTGCAGTTCCAGAGTTATTGCAAATTGAAGTTAACATGTATACAAGATTGTAGATCATTTTTTTCTCTGATAGCTCTACCTACCTGCAGTCTCTCTGTCTCGACGGATATGTCCATATCCCGTATTCTAGCCAGTAATGATGCATGCGATGCCTCAACACTGGACCGGAGACAAATTTCACGTGACAACTCTTCTCTCA
Organism: Chaetoderma sp. LZ-2023a; assembly: GCA_034401795.1. Taxonomy (NCBI): domain Eukaryota; kingdom Metazoa; phylum Mollusca; class Caudofoveata; order Chaetodermatida; family Chaetodermatidae; genus Chaetoderma; species Chaetoderma sp. LZ-2023a. The sequence continues at coordinate 126,115,742 of CM067359.1, forward strand.
GTGTGGATAAACGCTTCTCAAGTTTTTGACGAGTTTCCTCAGCACCCTCTAAGCAAACATCTGATTGTGCCTAGAGAGACAGGAAATTGAAATCAACAAGAAATATATTTGCTTATTATTTAGTTAATCCCTTCTAATCCGAGTTGTTAGCGCCATTTCATTGGAAAAGTAGAGAAATGCAATTATTAGGGCTCTCTTTGTCAAACAGAAATACATGTACAAGTTTACAAAACGCAAACCTTATAGTACATGTAGGTTCGTTAAGTGTGGCATTATACACATTGATGGTATGTAATGGATGAATCCAGTTTTAGCTATGCCCCGCTCATCGCTAGCTACACGTAAGCTCCACCTATGCTTTGTCCATGTGGCGACCAATCGATCCCTGAACTCTCTGAATCTCAATTTCCAGAAGACTATACAAGTGACAGAGGTGAAAGTGGGAAAACATAAAAAAACCTGAACAATTATTTTATACATGACATAGCACCAAAAATCCTACTTGAACACACTTTTAACTATGTAGGATTAGTCTGAAATGTTTATCTAAAAACCTGAATTCAGGCAAAAACCTGAAAACTTTCAACTCCGCTGAAGAACATTTATGAGTGAAAGATTGGCAAAAATCATAAGTCACAGTACAAGTTAGAAATAATGGGAAATGTTTCCAAAACAAACTAAAATGTACTGTTCAATATTTTGAACATACATGTAATTGGACTGGAAGACATTTCTTACATCGTTTTCAAAATTGTAGTAACTACCATAATTCTGTTTTTGATTAAGAAACATATTACCTTATTTAAGAGCTGGACTATATAGTTTTAACCCTTACATGTACCACTCTGATGTCAATATTCTATCTTTTACTGTGTCAATATCAAAGAAACTGGTGTACAGTTTTAAACAATTTTGGTGGAAGATGTTGCTGTCTACGACAGCACCATCTTCCATCAAATTTGTTAAAAAATGTACACTAGTTCATATTTTAATTTAATTTAAAAATTTTAATACCAGAATGACAAGGGTTAATAGTTAATATTTTTTTCAATTGTTTGATTATTAACCCTTTAATGGTGAAAATCTTTGTTCAGTGACTGCCCATTTGCAGGATAAGAGAAGACCAATTTTTCAAAATTTACAACTAGAATAACTGGTTCATTTTCTAGCCCGTCATTCCAGTGACAATTTTTTCAAAAATACTCAAATCTCATTCCTTAATATCATGTTTTGCAGAGGGAATTTTCGGCCAGCTTGACCATTAAAGGGTCAAGGATCACGTTAACTCACCTTCGATGTCTGATATGATGACACTTCATCCTGAAACACCATCAATCGGTCAAGCATGTCCTTCTTGCTAACCTGCTCCTGGGAAAGATCTTCTTTAACACACCGTAATTCTCTCCTTAATGAAGACAGTTTGGCCTCATACACCTGTACAAGCGTCGTTGTTTTATGCTCATATTCCTCACGATGTTTTCTGCAAATGGTTGCCTTGCTTGGGTCTGTACTTTCAGTGCCATCTGGTGGCTGACTTAAACTATACAAATTATGCTTGAGCGTCTTAATGACACTCTCTGTTTTACACATCCGTGACACGAGTGCGTCATAGTTTTGTGATAAATCAGATGAGGTAGATTGTTCTAATTGTGCTTGGCCACACCCGACAATGGGTCTAACATTGCACAGAGCAGCATCTGAGAGTACAGACAGTGTATTACTATCAGACTGGGACGTATCTGGCAAAAGCATGTCTGGTACCTGTTTATGTGAACATCCAAGTCTGTCAATCAATGCCCTCGTGTCCTGTTCTGCTGTCGCCAGTTTCTTTTCCAGTAACTCCCATGTCTCGTGTGAGGGTGAAGGAAAGGGTATTGACAAAGGGGAGATAACTGCTTTGTTACGAAGTGAGTTTATCCTTCGTCCATCATCTCCATCCATAATTGTGTCAGTGTATCATAGAGTCATACATACATGTACGTGAAGCACAAATCTTACTGGGAAGAAACATGGTCTTCACACTGCTGAGTCAAAACCTGAAAATGACAATGTGGTTACAGATACATGTATACCTCAAGGTTGTCATGGAAATAAGCAAAGAAATGTACAGCGAAAAAATAAGTTAACATGTTTCCAAATCAAAGAAAGACACATGTTAGTTAGCAAAAGAAGTTCTGTTGATATTTTGAACATAATTGGATTGGAAAATATCGCTGCCTTAGGCAGTAATGTCTTCCAATCCCCTTATGTTCAATATATTCATCAGTACGTTTTATTTTGTTTTGGAAACATGTTAAGTTATTTCTGAGCAGCACTGTAGGTAGATCAATTGGCTCCCCACAGGGAGATGGTCTATCTCCGGTGCTTTTCACCTGTTACTTTGCTGCTGCACTGAAATCTGTGAGGGCGTTCCACAAGAACAAACAACCCCACCCCCCACCCACAGTGCCAATACTGGGTATGCCGTTAGAGATGGAATATGCCGACGATGTAGACTTCATAGATGAGGAAAAGAAACCTCTTGACGAACTTCTCCCAATAGCTGAACACAAACTAAAAATTGAGAATCTCTTTGTCAATGAATTCAAAACAGAGTTCACCCACATATACATTGTACCTATCTACAAAGCATGAAACTAAAGAAAACGGCGATCAACTTTGTGGCGGCGAACCATGGAGGAAAAGTACAATACTGGGCTCACTGCTTTGCAGTACCGCTGACATTGCTGCACGCTACGTCATGGGGAACATAGCTTTCCAGTCCTTCTGGAAGCTATATGGATTCGTAGATCAAAGATGCCCTTGATAAAGGCTACGTTTACACAATGCAAAATGCGTATCCTTGATGCTCTATATAACTGTAAAACCTGGGCAGCTCCAAAGGCCGCTCTAAACAAACTTGATGCCTGCCACCGCAAACACCTATGCACCATCACAGGACACCAATGGCCAGACAGCAAAATTTCCAATGATGCACTATACAAGATGTGTAAAACGTCGCCGCTGTCAGTAAAAGTCGCCCAACAAAGATGGTCCATGTTTGGCCATGTGCTAAGGATGCTAGAAGAGACACCAGCCTTGGAATTCGCCCTACTCAGAGCCAGAAAATACAAAGCCAGGAGAGGATGTCATTGCATACATCTGTAAAGCGTGCTACGAGGTGACCTCAAGAAAGCAGGACTCTGTACTCGAGTCAAGAATGGACCTGAGGAAGCTACAAATGTAAGGGTTTCGGCTGAGGACAAGAAATAGTGGGCAAAATGGAAGAAGGACTAATTTCAGCTGTAGGATGTTTCTACTACAGCCGCAGAATACAGTAATCATACATACATACTGTAAGTACTGATCGTATAATAATAAATTTCCAATGCAAAACATTATTAACCATTTAATGGTCAAGGCAGCCAAAACCAGCCTCTGCAGTGGTATTGAGGAATGTCCATTTGCAGGTCAGGGGAGAACTATGTTTGGAAATTTATCACTGGAATGACTGAATCGATAACCGAGTCAGTCATTCCAGTTATGAATTTCCTGAAATATGTTCTCTTGGCCGGCAAAGGGACATCCAATAAACAAATATTTTTCGATTTTCTTGACCAAATTTAACCATGAAAGGACTGCGGAAAAATCAATCTGCCAAAAATTCCGCTACACACCCAAATTTAAGGGTTTCCAGGTCTCGATACTTCATCAGGTCTCGATACTTCATCACGTCTCGATACGTCATGGAACTTTTAGGCTCTGGTAGCATGATGATACTGTGTGAGAAAACTCATGGAACACAAAATTTGATCCCGATTTTCATAATTTCCAGTAATTCACCTTTTCAGAGTATCCATCCATCATCTGACCTTGTATGATGTCATAATCAGCTTGGCGCGCGTATGATAACATCACAATCATTAAGTCACAAAGGGTTCCATATAGACCGTCATCAGATCTCAAACAGTCCGACACATTGTATGAATTGTATGTTTTTGTAATTCTTTGCTATTTAATAAACATGCTGTTGAATATTTTGACTAATTTGACTAATTTGACTGGGCACTGCAACAGCACCCAGTCAAATTAGTTTCAAAATATTCAACAAGCTTACGGGTGTAGTTTTTATGAAATTGAGTCAGGGTGTTCAGAGATCAATCGATCCCAACACGAGCGAGGTGTGGGTGGAGCTTAGATAGTGATGGGCGGGGCATGGCTAAAAATGGAAAGGTCCATTGATCTGCGTGGTTTATCCAGGGAATTGAAGTCCAGTTTCCGGTAGGTTCCCAACAACACAGATGATGGAACTCAAAATAGGTTCCGATAAATTCAGAAATATCGAGGCCTGGTTTCATAGTACATACATTATTAACACAATTTACCGACATTGATAATTTTTGATTGAAAATTCGTTATGGTTACAGGGTCGGATCTAGGGGGTTCAAACCCCACTGTGTGCCATTTTGCTTTTGGGTAAAACAGCGACAACTGCCACTCACTCAACCAATAATTTAATACTATGAAATTTTGACACTTGCTAGGCCTCCACTAGCCACCACCGCCTCACCCCCACCCCTAGTCCGAGTATGCTCTGACTCAAACCACCCTTGTGACAGATATTTGGACAGACTGATGAGGCAGGGAGACAGAGCAATTTTCATGTTCAAAAGTATGAGAACTCGAAAATCATGCAAATTCTCCCAAACAAATTCGATCCCGAGAGATTAAATTAAACTGAAAAGTGACTCCTGGGCGCATCCATTTTCTCGCAACGAGAGCGAGAAACCGCGAGATTATGACGTCAACGACACACGTGCAAAACATCGCCAGCGCTTTTAGAGTTACCTGTTTACTTTGCGTTATGAAGGCCGAATATTAATTAACCCTTTAATGACCAAATTCTGTCAGGAAAATCAGAGTATTTCCTTATTGAATGGCCATTTGCAGCCCAAGCGAAGTCTATTTTTTTTAATTGACCACTGGAATGGCGAGTTCGGTTACTGAGACAGTCGTTTTAGTTGTAAATTCTCAAAATAGCCTTCTTTTGACCTGCGTCCTCAACTTGACGATTGCAGAGGCCAGTGCTGGCGTGAAATGGTTAAATCGCATCATGTCCACATGTCAAGCATGGGTTTGTAGTAATAGAAACGATCATGGAACGGGTACGGCAATTCACATTTTCAGATACCGGATCCACAGAAGCATCCGCATGAAAAGGGGCTAACTGAAAGATGGCTTCATAACATCGGCACTGGATGGATATCTTCCACACTTAAATTTGGAAGACACAAGTTTAGAACATATAGTCTGTATAATTTTAAAATAATGTGTCATGCATTTCAAAACAAAAGGCGCGGTACTTAATTTTAATATAACAGAATCAAACTCGACAATTAACGTCGTATTTGTTTGCATCAATTGTAAAATGGGATTTGCAAACCAAAATGAAACGATGTCGCTGACTGCCCGGTCGGTCAATTATAGGCAACCGCTTAGCGGCTTACTTCGTAGACGATAGTAGGTGACAGCTATTAAATAATGACAACCACACTAGACATAATTAGTAATTTAGTGCTTTCACACTTCACAACGTTTACTCCCAATTTTAAAATAACTATGCAGAGTGTTGAATATTCTGAATTAAATTTTCCTGGAATTATGTTGCAGTAGCTTCCAAACTAATTAGTTTCACACAATAGGCCTATGCAGGGTAAATTTTAAGCTTTCTGCTTTTCTGTCCTTGAAAGAGTTAACTAATTGATCCCATATTTTGAAACTGGAATTTGACTGGAAGCAGAAGTTGCAATAGCAACAGCTTTCAGAGAAATTACATTCAACATTTATTCAACTAACATATTTTTCAAGAATTTGTTGTAGCTGGTTGATTGCAAACACGCCCCTGGCATAACCCTTCAATGTTTTTTTAAAAATAGAAATTGCCCATAAGAAAACAATTTTTGACAATTTAGCACTACAATGACTGGCGAGATCATCGGGACACTAATTGCACTTTAATTTCCTCCAAACACTGTGGCAAAGTGTCAGTTGTTTAGCCAGTACGCTAATTATCCACACGATGCAAGATTTACCTCCCCTGGTTACGGCTATCCTCAATCGGGCAAACAGAGTAGGTGTGTCGGTGACGTCAGCTGCTTGTCCAAAATGGCGCCTCTATCTACTGGTTACTTTAGCAGTTTAAATTGAGGATATCATTTTTATTTGTTGACATAAAATTGTGCTCTTGGTCTCAAATTAATGCAGAAAATTAGTATTTTACGTCAGATGCATAAAATCCCCCAGTAGAATATCCCTTTAAATAAGATGTCCAATTATTTAAGCTGCATTTATTATTCTAATTTTACATCCATGGGTGTTTGGGTGTGTGAGGGGGTAGGTGGGATGGAAGGTGGGTGAGTGTATATGTCGGGACGGAGCAACCACCATCCCAATAATAATAATAATAATATCTTTATTTAAAGAGGGTACAAACTCGATCAATAAAATAACTGTTCGTCCCGGAGGCCCTCAATTATTTACATTTGGAAAAAACATATTTACAATCAGAAAATTATATGATTAACTGTACAGCAAAATATAAATATATACAATATTATACAGATATATACAACTATGATGACATGAACAATTTTAATTTCACCATCTTACTGAATGGCTAAAAGATACAGTTAATTAAAGTGAATCTCTGAAACTGGCACCCATCAGACATGACGAAGTCTTTCTGCTGAATTTGTGAAATTAATTTGAATCTAAACCATTATTGCCTAGGCAGCAATGCTTTCAGTCAAATCACTTTCAAATCATTCAATAGCATTCCTGTATGGTTGCCCTTTTTTTTTATTATAAAGCTTTCATCCGTAAAGTGGGTACCAAAAATCTGTATAACAGGTTACCTACTTATGCAACTTGTGTAGAAATTGGCTAGCCTAATTTCTAGGTTACGCAAACTAAACAAGATAGAAGAGCTGACAGTAAATATAATGATATATTTTAAGTAATTACATGGTTACATTGGCAAGAAGTTTCGACCTAAAGGCAGCTAGTGGGCATGTCTCTCGTATATTAAGTGATAGGCTGTTCCAAATTTTAGTACCTGTACAAGCAAAGCCTTGTGTATATACATCAGTTTTAGATCTTGGCATATATAAGTTTGAATTTTGGAGCAGTTAGCCCACACTGAAACACACTAATTCAGATGTGGAAGGACATAACCATTGTAAAACATAATTCAACATTTTTGGTTCATTAATTTAACATTATTTCGCATAAAAGCTAGTAGCCCAGCTATCTTCCTACATAAATTATCTATATGTGTTTTCCAATTTAAATTAGAGTCAACTGTCACACCTAAGTGTTTGAAGGTGGTGAATTGTTCTAGCATGGCATTGCTTAACTGAAGTTGAACGATATGGTTTGTTTCTATTTTTCCTTTGTTACATATGAATAAAGATTTTGTTTTCTTGCAATTGATAAGCATTTTATTCGCATTGCACCAATCTGCAACATCCATAATAGCATCTTGTAGAGATGCACCAAGTTCATCTATAGTTTTCTTGGCAGTATGGATTGTTGTGTCATCTGCATACATATCTAACGAGTAATTAGTAGCAATAAGAGGTAAGTCATTAATAAATATAACAAATAATAAGGGACCTAAAATAGAGCCTTGTGGAACACCGGATTCTAAGGACTGTGGATCAGACATCTTATTTCCAATTGCCACACACTGTCTGTGGTGTATGAGATATATGTATGACCGTAACCAATTAATTGCAGAATCATTTAGGTGATAAATGGCAGCTTTTTTAAGTAAGAGGTCATGGTTCATTAGGTCAAATGCCTTTGTTAGATCAATCAAGATATTACCAACAATCAGCTTGTCATTCAGAGCCTTGCGTCATTGTTCTACAAGATTTAACAGAACAGTTTCACAAGAGCGTTTTGGCCTAAACCCAACATGTGCAGGAGTCAGAATGACAGCAGATTGGGACAATAGCACTACGAACTGCTGTCAGTGAAGCCCACTATTGCTTTACTCGTCACTAGCTCCCACTACACGATCATCTAGTAGATCCTTCCGAGACTTCAGTCGGTGCAGGTGCTGCTGCGACTGAGATACACGCTGGCAGCATACACATTCAAAAGTCAGATACCTCAGTGGTACAGCCTTTTTCCTGCTTATAGTAGCAGAGGCCAGTTCAATTCAGACTCTGGAGATGCCATGTCTCTCTGCATGACTGGAAGCCATCTGCCTGATATTCCTGACACCGCTAGAATCCCTGTGCCTGCAGTAGCTGCTCAACAACACTCCAACCTATTTAGAGGTAGTCGGCAAAGCAGAAATGTCCCTTACCAAACCCTAGATCAAGCTTCATGGCTGTCAGATCAGCTCTAGTGAGGCCAGTCTCTTCAACTGTGTGTGGAAAAGTTCATAGTACTTTGCGATCTGGGTTATGCCTAACTTGCCTCTACAGTGCTATAGAGATGGATATCTCCCGAGTACAGACCAAACTTGTTGAAAGATGCAGACTGAGCAGACCTGATCAGCTCTCTCTCTCTCTCTCAAGGCAGAACACATTCTTTTAACAACCATGTATAACTCAGGGTTAAACGAAGATGCCGGCGGTACAGATTGCTAAGCAATTGCCCAGGAGCCAGCTAAGTCTTCAGAAGGAGATGATGCAGGGCAAAATCCAGATGATACTAATATAGTCTAAGCCCATGGCTGTTCATGTTCAAGCAATGTAGTAATGAATGCTGCCGTGGTCAAGATTACCTGTGGTAGTGAGATTAGGTCATTATCAGGGATGGGGTAATAGTAATATGTAATAGTAATAGGCTATTACAGCAATTTCCATGTAATAGTAATAGTAATAGAAATAGATTTTAAATTTTGTGATGTAATAGTAATAGATTGAAACGTAATAGGTAACAGCCTATTACTTATCTATTCCAAGCGTAAGTTTTAAATTTTAAGAAAATATGAAATGTAGACAGCAACAAATTTCAATCAAATTATCTGCAAAACAATCAGCATGAATTTAATTACATGTATAGTAATAGTATAAAACAATTATCATCTGCAACATACAGGATGAAATATGGTAAATATAGTGGAGTGAAGTTGTTTGCTATGACTGAGGACTATTACTGTTTATCCATTTACAGTACTCCTGAATGGCTGGCATACATATGAAAGAATAGAGAATTTAGGAATTTGAAATTATCTGTGGTCTAGGGGTTAACCATTTAAACTGTCCTAGTGTCTCAATTTGAAAACAACCATACAGTTAAACGGCTGAATATTTTGAAATTAATTTGACTGGAAGCTGTTGCTGCTTTAAGTAGCAAGAGCTTTGAACTAAATTAATTTGGGAATATTTAACAAAATGATTTCTTACAATATAAAGAATATATTTTTGTCTTGCCTTGTCTGTATAGTTGAAAGTGTTAATGCCTTTCACCATTCGAGATCATTATCACACTATGGGACAATTACACAATGGTTGAAACTTTAATTGCGATGACAGTGAGCGCAGAGAGATGTCTGGATGATGAAAGAGTGTATACAAAATGAATAAACTCAATCAAGCATACATAATCTATCTAAGCTTAAATAGTTCTACCCCGCTATTAGCGCACCTGAGAAACCATTTGCTGCCTAAAACAACACAATCTATTTATTAACATTTGAAATATTATGGAATTTTTCCCATTTCATACAGATAAACGTGCAGGATATTTTGAACAGTTTTGATAGGTTATATCACCTATAACATGTCGAGTGAAATGTAAACGATTGAAATAAGAGAATAGCATTTAACCATTTCAACCCTATATACCAGATACAACAAATTATGATGAAAAATGTCAAATTATTTCTAAATATTCAACAGTTTAGCTGTATGGTTGATGTAAAATTGAGATACTGGGATTGTAATGTTGAAAGGGTTAATAATGGGTTTTTTGGAATTGTAGACTAACTATTCATGGACTGATGGAACAATTTAAAACATCTATTTTGCTCGTGTGTGAGTGTGTCCATGTGATCTGGAAATGTAATAGTAATAGATAGGCCGAGTGCATCCCAAAGTTCTATGGAAGCAGATGTGTTCAGTCTGACAATAGCCGCCACGGCTAAAATCATTGTGACCTACCTCGGGCCGATTATTGCAGTGAATTTGCGTAATAATAGGTGATATGAGATGTGGGTTATAAATTTTAGTGTAATGAATTGGCATGCGGAAGTCGAAACCATGTAGGCCTACTGATCCGGTGCATCGGAAGTACCAAATATATATTACAATTACGTTTTCTCACTTATATACAATTTCAAGCTCACACAGGCATACACTTACTGGCGACATCCACACGCACCCATGCACGCACGCACGCACACACACACACACGTAGGCACCAGCACATGAATTATTATAAATATTTGTACAATATGTGATGCGGTGTATGTTCATCATATAGGCATATGGCTATATATGATTATGATAACGCTATACGTACGAGAGAGAGAGAGAGAGAGAGAGAGAGAGAGAGAGAGAGAGAGAGAGAGAGAGCGAAAGCGAGAGAGAGAGAGAGAGAGAGAGAGAGAGAGAGAGAGAGAGAGAGAGAGAGAAAGAGAGAGGAGGAAAAGGTTTTTTTGAGAAGCAACAACCACTGAAGTGGTCCACTAAAGTTAAGAACTGCCAGAATTTGTCATATGTCAAAGAATCCTGTTGCTGACTCACATAAACATGATTTAGTGGTCCACCAATCCATTAATTGGTGGTCCTATATAGTTAGCTAATTAACCTCCTTTCACCATCATCATACATCAGTATTTATTTAGATTGGTGGGGGGGGGGGGGGGTCCCAGACAGTAATAGGAAACTGTATGAATGTTTTAGAACCACCACACGAATGGCTCACTTAACCCTTTCACCGACAACTTCATGAAAAAGTAAATTCTTCACCGGATAAAATATATTCTGCCTAAGGCAGCAACAGCTTCAAGTCCAATTAATTTCTAAATATTCAACCGTTCCTTTCTGTATGATGGATTGTTAGTTGTAGGAAACTTCGATTCTGAGCTGTAATTTAACCGTCGGTTTTTGGATATTTCTTTATACTTTAATTACAGTTCAATTTCGTTGTTTATTTCAGAATTATTTGAAATAAAGAAGTGATATAAATTACTGCTGTTGTTGTTATTATTATCATTATTATTAACCTTTTGAACATTAGAGGGTAATCTCCCTTCTAATCAACAAATATGTTTCAATTGTAATATTAGATTTACTAATTACGCTGAACACTATTTGTTTTGATCTCTTTTCTTGTTATTATTAATCCAAAAAGTTCATTATCACATTGCTAGTTACTCCGTTAAAACACTACTCAGCTTATGCCTTCTTTTCAAGTTAAATCTGAGGAGGTTTTGGCTCACACCCAGTTTTCATTGGATCAATCCTTTACCCACAAAACAATTTTGTTGGGTACAAGTAAAGGTTTCATTTTGAAAAGGGCTGATCAAACTGGGTTTGTTGAGTATTGGTGTAAATGCGATGGTACTACACAGGACCTGGTTAATATTTTGCAGTCGAGAATAGCCAACGCCGTTCAGAAATTTCACCGTATCATTTTCTATATCTGGGCCGGAACGTGCGACCTTAACGAGAAACGAGGCGACGGTTTTGTCTATTTAAGGATGGCCGATGATGAACTCGCGGTAGACCGCATTTGCCAACACTATCAACGTGCGATAGACATAGTAAGTCATTACGGCCAAACGGTGAAATTTATCGATATCCTGGAGTATTCTCTGGTCCTGTATAATGAGCAACTTCACCATTTGAATCCCTGTTCCTTCAAAGACCAAGAGCTGCAACTGCATGACCAACTCTCTCTTCTCAATGATAGAATTGAGAAAATTAATGCAGATATTGGTGTACACACCATCAAATGCAGTGTAGAGTTAATACTCCATAAAAAATCTAGTGCACGTAAACACGTCCGTTATCATTATACTTTCGAGTTTCTGAAGGATGGTTTGCATGCAGGTACGCTACTGAATCTGGTTTGGCTTCGGAAGATTCATTTAGACGTTCTCCGGAGTTGCACCACCATCACTACTCAGTGAGTTATATTTTTCAGTAAGCATACCCTTACAACTTATTTCAGTAAGTGATATCACATTTTTAGCGAATATTAATTTCACTTCCTTGGTATAAATCAACATAATGACGAAACCTTTGTGTATTAACACTGCAACCGTGGAGGAACTTAGTGCACTCCATAATATTGGTAAAATTCGAGCTGCTGGCATAGTAAGTTTTCATAAGTCCAGAGGAGGTTCCATATCTCTGGCCGACATTAAGGCAGATCCTGATCTGCCTGCCACAGCTACAGTCCTTGCACGATTGCTCCATGCTGGGGACGTCGTATTCGACATCAATAATGAAGGCGCTGTTGGTGGGGTCGACTCGCACCCAAGGGAAGAATCCCTAGAAGAGCAAGTAGCTAGACTGAACATAGAACTGCTAGCTCAAGGTATCAAATACAAGGCACTCCTTAACTCAACTAGTCAACAAATGGGTGATCAGACCCTAGTTGATAACCTGGCCCCTAGGGGGGTACATACCCCTAGAGAACCTAAGAGGGAGTTGCGATCAGTTTCTCACCATGACACTAGGACGTCATCACCAGTTCGTAGAGCTTACATGGATGGCTCTTCGTACAATGACTCTAGAATGTCATCACCCGGTCGTAGAAGCTACTTTGATGGCCCTCCTCCACCTAAAATGTCAACTTTTGATGGAAAATGTGAGTGGAAACCATTTTTCATACAGTTTGAGCATACTGCTTCAAGGTACCGTTGGTCTGATACATATAAATTAGACATGCTCATCTCAGCTTTAAGGGACAAGGCCTTAAAGTTTTACTGCATCTGTTCTGTGCAAGTCCACAATGATTACTTTAGTTTATGCGACAAATTAAGGTTGCGATTCGGGAAGAAAGATCTGCCCCACATCATCAGAAAAAAAATGCAAGATATTCGACAAGAGGGTAACTCTTTAGAAGAATTTGCAGATATCATTCAGGAGCTCACTTTAGATGGCTACCCTGATGCTTCAGAGAGTTTGGGCGAGACAATTGCCATTGATGCATTCCTACAGGGTGTTAAGCATAAACGAGCCGCTCTGATAGCTATGGATAAAGATCTGAGCACCCTGGAGGAGGCTGTACAAATGGTCAATGCAGCTATCCATAATCAAAGATTGATCATGGGTTCCAGAAGACCCGAGGCTCGAAAGGTCCGTTTTCCGGACGATGCTTAGAACTGGTTTGATGGAGGCAGATAATCCTGAGGCATAACGGCTCCCAGCAGGATAGATAAATTGGAGAAAGATGTCGAAGGATATGGCGGAGATGAAGGTAGATGTTGCTAAGATTTTGAATCTTATATCTGGTCAATTCGGTCGAGGTCGGTCTCCTCCAAGAAGGAAGGTCGTTCCATTGCGCTCCCCTTCTCCTCCTCTCAGATCGGGAAAGTGCTTTAATTGCAATTTAGAGGGGCATTTTTCCCGTGAGTGTCCAGAACCGAGGCGTACACGGTCGCCATCACCTTCTGCTTCACCGAGGTCTTCGCCTGTGCGATCATATGATGTTCGCATGTATGACTTTAATCGTGACCCTATGACACTGGTCATTCCCATTAAAGTAAATTGTGTTTCCGTTGATGCAGTGGTGGACACTGCGGCACAAGTGACAGTAACTGGCAATTTCTTTGCAAATAAATTACCTTACCCTTTAAAGAAGTTGGAGTCTATTTCATTGAAAGGTGCAGGTAGAGACAATATTATCCCTGCGGAAAGTGTTGAGCCAGTCACTATTGCATTAGGCTCTATGATGTTCAACTGGCCAGTCCTTGCCAATATTAATGATCCGATTATATTAGGCCTGGATTGCTTGAAGGCACACAAGGCCACCATTGATCTGACTAGACTTGTCTGACAATTAATGGAGAACCGGATCAAGCATCAATGTTGAGAGCTCATGGGAAGGAAGCCCAAGTAGCTCGGGTAACATTGAAGCAGAAAGTGGTCGTTGGTCCTTTTGAGGCTGTGAAGACCACAGGCGTTCTGGATCAGGAGGTACAGAATGATGTTGTGCTCCAGCCCTCATCTAAACTGGAGGGTCTGGTTACACCTCATACAATGGCCACTACCAAAGATTCGCAGATTCCTATTTTGTTATGGAACCTGTCGGCCCAATATATTACTCTGGAACAAGACCACAACCTTGGTATTGACACAGAAATTGAGGAGGTTTAAGACCCTAGAACAGAATTTCAACTTGCTGGTAACCCCATAAACCAGGACGTTTAGACTTCTACAGCCACTGAGGTGGACATCCCTGTGTTCTTACAGGATCTGTATGAGAGGTCGACATCGGGTTTATCGGAGATGCAGTCTTTGCAAGTTAAATCCATGTTAATCGAGTATCAGGATGCATTTGCAAAAGATGATCTTGATTTGAGTTTGTTCAAGGGGATAGGACATAAGGTTGACACAGGTAATGCACAACCTGTTCGTTCTAAACTTAGACGAACTCCTCTTGGTTTTGAGAATGAGGAAGAGAAACACATTGCGGAAATGTTAGAGAAAGGTATCATAGTTCCGTCAAAATCTGAGTGGTCATCAGCCGCGGTATTAGTTCAGAAGAAAGACGGTACCATGCGGTACTGCGTCGATTTTTTAGCTTTGAACAGTCTAACTCGCAAAGACCTTTACCCCCTACCAAACATTGAGACATGTCTGGATGCACTTGGTGGTGCTAAGTTCATCAGCACACTTGATATGGCAGCCGGGTATTGGCAGGTCGAGGTTGACCCAGAGGACCGCCACAAGCTCGCATTTATCACAAGATATGGGCTCTTTGAATTTGTCCGGATGCCATTTGGTAAGTGCAACAGCCCGGCTACCTTTCAGAGGGTTGTTCAGCTGGTGTTGCAAGGTCTTAACTGGTGCGAGTGTCTTGCGTATTTAGATGATGTCGTAGTGACAGGGACTGACTTTGACAGTCATATGACCAACTTGAAAGCTGTCCTTTCCCGATTCCTGTTGCACAACCTTAAATTAAAACCTAAGAAGTGTAATTTGTTCTGTACAGAACTCTGTTTCTTAGGTAAGTTGGTGAGTGATAAGGGAAACGCTGTTAAGCCAAACAATATGGAAAGCGTCGCTAATTGGCCTGTTCCTAAGACCAGGAAAGAGCTGGAATCTTTCCTAGGGTTCATGAATTACCACCGAGAGCACATACAGGGTTTTGCTGGTATTTCTGCTCCTCTCTCTGCACTTACCAGTTCCAAAGCAGAGTATGACTGGACTCTAGAGCATCAGGTAGCTTTCGAAACACTTCAGGGTGCTATGGCCAACCCTGCAGTGTTAGGTTATCCGACACCGGATGGTACCTTCATACTGGATATTGATGCTTCGGAGGCTGCTATTGGTGCAGAGTTATCCCAAATTCAGAATGGGAAAGAGGTGCTTATTGGTTTTGCGAGCCGAACGTTGACACCGGCTCAGCGTAAATATTGTGTTACACGCAGAGTTGCTAGCCGTGGTAGCATTTACTAGGCAGTACCGTATGTACTTGCTAGGATGGTCATTTATTGTGCGGACTGGCCATCACAGTCTCACGTGGCTGCTCAGTTTCAAGCACATCGAAGGACAACTAGCTAGATGGCTAGAAGAACTGTCCCAATATAATATGACGATGCAGTACAGGCCCGGTAAACAGCACTCTAATGCTGATGGTCTATCACGAGTTCCAAGTGATTCTTCACCTTGCCACTGTTATAAAGCTGGCCAATCTCTTAGTTCGTTACCATGTGGTGGGTGCAACTATTGTACCAAGCTTCAGCAGCAATGGTCTCAATTTAAACAAGATGTTGATGATGTAATTCCTTTGGCTTTTCAAACCATAAGGGCCCTTCAACTGAGTAATGATAACCTATCACACAGTGACACAGACAGCGATGATCCAGATGGACTGCTGAATGGTGTCCCCCCAAACAGACCAGGTTATCGGAAGGTCAAACTGGTTAGACGCATTCTCTTCGGAAGATCTAAGGGTGCGTCAGTTGGAGGATCCTGATCTGAAGACAGTTGTATCATGGATTGAGCAGTTACACACACCTTCTGACACGGAGCTATATTTAGCTAGTCCAGCTGTCAAGTTTTGGTGGGCTCGTTGTGATCAATTGATTTTTGTCGATAGCATTTTGCACTATCTCTGAGCAAAAGCAAATACCACACAGAATCTGCTGGTAGTCCCAAAGTCTCTCCAGAAGATGGTTGTGGAAAATTGTCATGATTCCAAGCTTGCCAGTCACATGGGTGAGCAGAAGACATTAGAGAGAGTGAAGGCTAAGTATATCTGGCACGGATACTCTCGTGATGTGGTGGCATATGTGAAATCCTGTCGGATTTGTAGCTGTAGCAAAAAAGCTTCCATCCGACCTAGAGCTGCTCTGGGCGAGTTCCATGTTGGTTTTCCCTTGGAACGGGTACATATGGACATTTTGGGCCCCTTTATCACATCTGCACTGGGAAATAGATATGTGTTGATGATCATAGATCAGTTCACTAAATGGGTTGAGTGCTATGCGCTCCCTGAACAAGGGGCAGAACTGGTAGCCAAAACGTATGTGGAGCGTTTTGTCACCACATTTGGCTGTTCATATTTCTTACACACCGACCAGGGTCATAACTTTGAGAGCAGCCTATTTAATGAACTGTGCCATTTACTGGAGATTTCAAAAATATGCACCACAGCTTATAGACCATGTTCAAATGGACAGATTGAACGTATAAACCGTACTGTCTTGCAGTGTATACAGTGTTACCTGCAAGAGCATGACAGACAGAAAGATTGGGACAAGTGTATTCCTTTCATCACTGCAGCTATACGATCTACTGTAAGCTGACAGATGGGGTATACTCCCAACATGATATGCTTGGTCGAGAAGTGCTACAGCCTATTGACATAATGTGCAAATGTCCCGTGTCTGCGACTACAGAGGATGCCCCTTCAGATGCCAGTGACTTCGTCCAGCAGTTACAGCAAACATTGCATGAAACTCATGAGATAGCACGGGATAACCTTAAAATGGCTCAGAAGCGCCAGAAAAAAAGAGTATGATCTACGTTTGCATGAGCGTGCCTATCATGTTGGTGATGTAGTTTATCTTGCTAATTCTGCAACTAAAATAGGTCAGTCCAGTAAACTACAACCTCCTTGGACTGGTCCATTTATTATTTATAAAAAGTTGTCAGAAGCACTGTTTGGTATCAAAAACCAACGCCGGGAACAAGTTGTTCACCATGATAGATTAAAGATATGCAGAGATCGTGATTTACCTCTCTGGATATTGCGAATGAGACGTGCTATAAGCTCTGAAGATCATGGCGATGATGATGACTTATTATCCCCCCGATAATGGCCGTAGGTTATCTGATGATAACCGTGTTTCCATTTTTGAAGAGGATTTGGATGAAACCATTCCATATGGTATTGATCCATCCTCATCAATTCTGCATAATGATCTAGATGCTGTTTTGACAGATGACCTGGATTTCGACTCTGTTTTACCCGTCCCACAAACACAGCATCACTCTCCTAGGCACATGAGGTGTCAGGTCCGAGGAGAAACGCATAACACTTCCCTTAGGCGCATGAGGTGTCAGGTCCGAGGGGAACCGCATCACACTTTTTCCCCATGGCGCATGAGGTGCCAGGTCCGAGGGGAAATACATTGCACATCCCCTAGAGATGACCAACTCCAAACTCACACCATTCAGAGTCGAACAGGAAGGCAGTGCCGTCTTCCCAACAGGTTCCTAGATTATGAAATGTATTAGAATGATCTTTAAGCATTCGTGAATTAGACTATGTAAGTCTTTATGGACCCTACTTGTCCACCTGAATAAATGTTCCTCTGGTTTTGTTTTATTTCGGATTCATCTGTTCATGGTATTGTTGCGGACTGCAGTTAGCTTTTCGGTCGTAGTACAGTACTACAATAGTAATGTGATAATGTACAATGGTAACAGTAATTCAACATTAAAAGAATTACTGTAATCCAGATGGTATGAAATTATGACTTCAAATTTTAACATTCTGCATGACACTGAAGACATTCAACTTGTCTGGAAAACATTTTTAATCATTGGCTTATGTTCCATTTCCATCTTAGCTTTAGTTTCAGCAACAGCAAAATCGTGATGTTCTATGTTCTAAATTAGTTGGACACATAAGCACATAGTGGCTTTTTTCCCAGCAATAATACTCCTTGAGATACCAAAAACCGACAGGGGTCCATCGCTGTATGACTCACAGAACGCATTATTATAATTACGCTTTTTTTCAAATGACGTGTGAATAATTGCGCGTAGTAATGCGTGGTTATATTTACGCATTTCTTGATCACACATTACAAATATGCATTGTCAAATGATGTGTAAATTGTTACGCATTAATCATACGCATTGTATTGTTAACTGTATTTATTGTCCGTCATGACGTGTGGTTATAATAATGCTCTCTGTTTATGTGTATATGGATTAAATCCATGTACACACTTTTATAAGTATATGCATCATATGTTATGATGCAAACTCATCTATGTATAGTGAAATTCAGTTTATGTTAGCTATTTAATGCCAGTTCTACATTTGTCAGCTCAGATATTTTATAGGGTAGCTCAAAATATATTATATTTAGTTTTATTAGGTTAGCACAGATATTTTATAGGATAGCCCAGGTATATTAATTCTACATAGGTCAGTTCAGATATTTTATATTAGGCCAACATATTATATACTGCCATACCTAGGTATTTCATTTATTAAACGTGTAGCAATTAAATGTTAAAATGATGCATTATTACTCTATAATGCATAACTCATGCATATTTATAATGTGCATTACTCTATAATGCAGAAGTCTTGCATATGCCAGCATATTGATAATATGCATTTAGCAAAGACTGAATAAATCGTACAGATGCATTTCTTGCGCTTACCATTTCATAATGCGTGAAGTAATTGGCGCATTAGTCATAGCGCAAATTCATATGTTTCTTTCTTCTGCTGTATTATCCGTTCCGTTTTAGCTTCATTCAGATATCTTTATTGTGATAGGGATAGTGGTTTTCCGGATTTCCTAAATTTGTGGATTCAGATCCGTTTCAATTATATAAGAGGTATATCATAAATGTTAAGGTTAAAAATGTTCACTAAATTAAAAAATATGCCATATTCATAGGTTTTCCTCGAATCTCACATATGTTAATTTCAGATAACACTTCCACTAAATTCATGTGAGATTATTTTTATTACTTCTTTATCAATTCGGCAATTCCGTAAATTCTGTCAGTTTTTTGCTGTGGTGGAAAACCACTGTCCTTAATTTTAGTTAGGATGCTATGCTATTTTAAAATCTGTAACGATGGCCCTCGTCCGGCAGCTGTTGATCTGCTCTATCCATCTGTTTTATTATTAACAGCTCATACTTTCTGGATGGATCGACACCTATGGGAAAAATTTTTTAATTGGTAAATTCAAATTCTACCTTTAGCAGTTGAGTGTCAATGCCTGTGTGTTTTTTATGGTATGTAAATTTTTAAAGATTAGATTTTTAAATACAATTTTTAATTAAATAACCATGTTTTTATAAACGGGGGAGAGTGTGGTGCTGGCGGGATCCCGCAATTCCGTGTTTCGCGGCTGCCGGGCTAGCTGATTCCCGCCGTTGCTACGGACGCCCGGCAGTCGTACCTTGGAATCCGAACTGCGCACATCTGCCGCTGGTTCCACTGGCCGATTCGAGACCTCTGTTGGGTGAGTAACCTTTTATACCTAGCTAAGTTACTACAATAAGATTCACGTCCAGCAAGATCAGTTTACTTTATCATGTCAGTGAATGCTTGGCGGCCAGGCTTTCCCCGTTCTAAAGATAATGATGTAATGGCGTCACGAAAAAACCTCCTATATATTGAAATGTCTTAAAAGACGAGCTCCATATAATAATCATATATGACCTTTAAGTTACCAGTTTTAGTAGGAGTGATAGAAAGATGATATCGCTCCATATTCTGCATGTGCACACATCTACAAACTAGCAGAATCTTCAGCAAGTTAAAGGAGGCTAGTCAACAGGAAGAAGAGAAGAAAATGATTGGGTTCGAAAACTGGTGACAAAAATCTTCTCTAGCAACAGCATGCGTATGTACATGGGACAAACAGAGCAAACTAGGTTTGAAGGAAGATATGATCACTTAATCGAATAAAAGGTATTGTCACAAGTGTAAGCTTAATAGAATATTTATAAATTCAAATCTTAAACTTGCTTCTACTTGTTGTTAATGAAACTTTTTCTTCTTATTCTTGTTGCGTAAATTCGACCCTCGCAGACAAACATCATCTAAATCTCTCAGATCACACTGCTGTGGGAATAACAATTTCAGTAACATTACAGCCACAGTCACCATTACAGTAAAAGCAATGTAAATAACCTGATACCAACAGTTGTACGATGGAATACATGTCATACAACACTTTACAAAAATCTACTGAATGTTTCTCTAAAAGAAGACACTCCTAAGATTAGTTCAACCCTTGCTGCTGATCTACTTGTCCGGAAACTTTCAACTTTGATGCATAGTGCCTCAATCACAGCAACTGGCCAGTCTAGAAATCGAAAGAAATCAAGAAAGGGCATCAAAACATGGACTCCACATATAGCTAGTTTAATACACAAGAGAAGAAGGCACATTATCTATTGAACATCAATGGTAGACCTAACAGCAACAACAGCAATATCAATAATAACCGTAAAGAAGCTCGTCAGAAGCTGAGACTGGCAATGCGACTACTAAACTTTGAAACGAGAACATCATTGCATAACAAGATCACGGAGGCTCATGAAAATGACAAGGAGACATTTTTCATGTTGATAGCAAAGCAGCGCATAACTCGTCAAAGAGGGATGCATCGGCTTATTATTGATGGCGAAATATGCAATGATGATGCTGGCATCTTGAGCGAATTCAAGAACCATTTTGGTTCACTCGCCATCCCCTGGTAGAACAAGCCTTTGATGAAGTGCACAAGAGTATTGTGGAACTTGATGTCCAGATAATTGAAGACGTGTGTAGCAATCATACTACTGGGACAGAATGTGAATCTGTAACTGAAGCAGAGATCCGAAAGATCATTGCAGGATCTAAGAATAACAAATCAGCAGACCCGCATGGGCTAACAGCAGAACACTTAAAGCATGCACCAACTGTGGTAACACATCATCTCGTAAAGCTAATGAATTATGTAATCAGTACAGGCTACATTCCATCTGATATGAAGCAAATAATCTTAACTCCAGTATTAAAGAAGGGTAAGGATGAAAAACAGCCTATCAATTACAGAGGAATAACAGTCCTTTCAATTGTAGGCACGATCTTAGAAAAAGTAATTTTACAACGGAGAAAGCAACAGCATGATAATGTTCAGGCAAAGCTGCAAAGAGGTTTCACTGAAAGATCATCATCAGTAAACACAGCACTTATTATTTCAGCAGTGATCAATGAAGGTAAAGACAATCATCAGCAGCTCAGTATGGTAACCTTAGATGCTTGCAAAGCATTTGACGTAGTGTGACATGCGTCCTCACTCCGAAAGATCTACAACATTGGAATTGAAGGATCATTATGGTGAACCATCAAAGAGATATATACTGATGCTCAATCCACCGTCAAGATGAATAGAACCCTCTCAGACCCATTTGTGATACGCCAAGGAGTACGCCAAGGTGGAATTCTCTCAACAATCCATTACAAACTCTTCAACAACAACCTTCTCAAAATAAATTGAAGATGTAAATATTGGTGTTAAAATTGGGCACATTAACTGCAGTGCACCAACATGTGCGGATGACATAGCCCTATTAGCTCAAGACACTGATCACCTACAGGAGCTCTTAAACATAGTTCATCAATACACACTTCAAGAGCACTACACTATAAACCCTGGTAAAAGTGCATTGATTTCTCTAAACAAGTGAACTAAATCTGCTCCAGTCATTCATCTAGGAGACAGACAGATCTTTGAATCTAAATGTGAAACTCACTTAAGCATAGAATGGTCAACAAATGGGAAAGGCAATGTAGAAAAACGCATTCAAGCAACAAGAAGAACAGTCTATTCACTGATCGGAGCTGGACTTCATGGAAATGGTGGACTTACCCCATTAACTTCAGCGCATATATGGAACGTCTACTGTCATCCAAGATTACTGTTTGGTCTAGAGGTCATTCAGATGACAAAGGCTGAGATTAGTGCATTGGAACTATTCCAACTGTCAATTCTTAAACAATTACAGTCCCTTCCAAAGAATACAACATCATCAGCAACACCATGCCTGCTAGGAATAAGACCCATCCAAGCAGAGATAGACTCCAGAAAACTAAAACTACTAGGAAACATCCTCAGAAATGACGATACTGTAGAATTCCAGATAGCAGCCAGACAACTTGCTGTAAAGAATATTAAGAGCAATAGTTGGTTTATGAAATGCCAAGAAACGCTTCATAAGTATCAGTTCCCAAGTGTCTGCCAACTAATTAACAGCATGCCTGCAAAGTTAGCGTGGAAGGCGCAAGTAGAGAAGCACACCAACTGTGCTGTACACAACGTCTGGAAAGAAGACATTGGCATGAAGACATCAACAAAATACTTAAATGTCAAGGTATGCACTGTAAACAACGTTCACCACTGTTGGAACTCACTTGACAACACAACCAGCAGTGGTAGCTCGCCGGGTAGTGTCGGGGCGTTCTGGTGTATTATGTCGACTCGCCGTGCCCCATGACGAGTGATAACGCTGGTTAGCATCCGGTCTCGGGGTGACGGACCTTGTACGAGACTGTCTTGCGGGTAACAAAAACCGGCTCCTACGGCCAGTGGAACTCAATCGTTCCGGTGGGGCCGTGCAACAATCGTCGCAAACATTAAACACAACTGTCTCATCCCAAGAATTTGTGTCACCAGTATGTCTGTCAATAGCAATTTCGTGATCTATGGACTTACAAGATTTGATTTGGTGACCTAAAAATATAAGACTTTACTTTTAACCATGGGGCTCCCCAGAGGTACCACGCAGACTCGTAGATCCACAGAGGTATCCCCGCAAGGGAGACCCCCGCACACGAGACATAACCACTTAACTTAATATAAGTTATTATACCTCTAAGCCGAAAGGAAGAAGGTTATCTTGGACGAAAAGTTAGGTGCCTCATGCGGGCACTACTCCTAGTGCTAGTTTGGGTGAGGAGTATTATCCTTGCGTGGACCATCGTCGCTCAATCCTTGCGAGAGGCAAGTGCCTCGCGCGGGCCTCCGTCTCGGGAAGGTGTCGCCACTGCTTAAAGCGGGAGAAGAGTAGTAGGCAAAAATGGGCCCACTCTAATATTTCAACCAAAAATGCTTGGGAAAGAAAAGACCATACCTAGTGAGATTATGACTATAGGGTTGCGTGCTGTTTTACGTGAAGACGGAGTGAGCGATTCCTGATGGATTCTCCCGTCACCGTCTTATGTAATTCTTAGAATGATGAATTAGTAGTTGCCGCTTTCTTTCTGCAGGCCTTCTGGTTTGCTTAATTAGATGTTTTTAAAACAAGATCTATTTTTGGCCACAAATGGCTGGTATCTACCTAGTTATTAGACATGACTGCCACTGAGAATAGATTCCCTAAGACATCAATACTGAAGACAGTGCTCATACATGTTACGTAGTAAGATTTCCGAACTGGATAAGAATCCGGACATCCTGCTCCGTAACCACATAAAACGTTACAAGACATAGGTTACTTTTCACGAAAGCATTATTAGACCATTGTCCTATCGTTATGGAGGGTGTGAGAGAGACGAATACCCACCGCAAATGTCCTTCCTATAAGGGCATGGCAGATCTTAAATATCATGCCCAGATATTCTGATGGAATTTGGTGGGGATACACATCTCGCCCGTCACCGGGTCCTATGGAACTAACCGTTTGACCTGGCATTAGGTTTATCTACAAGTTGCCCTGTTTTGCACTGTGGTGCGGGAGGTCCGTTCAGTAAATGAAATAATAATTAATATGTTTTCGCAGTGCTTTCCTACATTGGCTAAAGTACTAACTACTAAGTATCCAGAGATACATGGGGAATGTATATGATACCGCACCCTGGCCATCACCGCTTAGAAACCCCAACAGTTTCCCAGAGTCGGATCAGCCCATGGTGCGGATGGGTACATCCAAACAATTAAGAAGCCACAAGGCTGAGTGGAGCATGAAGAGAGACAAAATCTTGGCGTTATGAGGCTTACTGGAGTGCGGGCTAGATTATCACACTGCCGGAAGAGAAGAGTACATTACTGAGTAGGTAATGAAGAAAGTGTCTCTAATCATTTTGAATCTATCCTATCAAGCTGAATAGAAAAGGTTTAGTCAGTGGCATGCTGGGCTAAACAGAGTTATAGCACGGACAGCGACCTCAGTGAAAATTGTTGGTGGCGGGAGAAAGTGCTGTATATATAAGTGTTGCTATATAGTGTTTCCTACGTGCACTGCAGTCCTATATTTTCTATAGATAAGCAAAACATATGAACGGATGGCCACTGGCCATATATACACCTGTGCAAAAGTTAAGCACCACCCTATTTTTACGCACATGCGAGGGTATATTCATGTGCTATGAAGAAAGCAATAGCATAAACATTTATGTACCCATCCATCTTAGTGCAAGAGGTAATAATGCAACTAGAGGAATGCTGATTATGATGGTGGGGAAACACTGTATGTTTTTGTTTGAACTTGAAAACGAGGCCTGAATATGGTTACGTTGACACAATTGACAACTATTGCCCTACAGTTGACACACGTAGGTAGATTGTCATTAATGTGTCTGAAAACCAAGTTTAACATCTGTGCACGAGTTTGAAACTGTCATTATTAATACCGGGTATATCCACCTTGTGCCTGGATGACGGCCTGGACACGACGTCTCATGCTGGTCACCAACCGACTGATACGCCATTGTGGTATTCGTTGCCATTCAAGATGGAGTGCGTCTGTTAATTCCTGTAGGTTCTGCACAGGAGGATCCCTCCTTCTCACCATGTTTCCCAGAATGTCCCAGATATGCTCAATAGGGTTCATGTCAGGGCTCCTTGCTGGCCATGGTAGGGTTTCGATGGCATTCTGGCGGAGGTATTCATGCACAGCTCTAGCACGATGTGGTCGGGCGTTGTCATCCATGAATATAGGGTGGGTTCCAGGTGCATGATTTACAAAATGAGGGACCACAACTCTATCCAGTATGGAATCTTGATATCTTTGTCCATTTAGTGTTCCAGGTACAGTCAACAGATCCAGCTTACAATCAAATGAGATACACCCCCATATCATAACGGAACCTCCACCAAATGGAACTTCTTCCATGATGTTACGTTGGTCGTACGCCGTGCGTCTGGACCTCCATACACAAGTTCGACCATCTGTGGCATGAAGCAGGAACCGACTTTCATCGGACCAGTGTACCCGTCTCCAGGATCTCATGTTCCAGTGTCTTCTTTAGTTGCACCACCTCAGACGCTCCTCTTTGTGGTGTGCAGTGAGGAGAGGACGTCTGACAGGTCTCCTAGCTTTCATGCCAGCAGCATACAGTCTCCTTTTGACGGTAGACATTGACACTCTATTGCGCGTTTCCCATTGCTGGCTGAGCACTCTGCTGTTGGTGAATGGAGATCTCCTAACAAGGCGTACTAGGGCTCGATCATCACGGGCAGTAGTCTTCTTCGGTCTTCCAGATCTAGGCCTGTCCTTCACCTCGTTAGTTTGCCCATGTTTTGCAATCAAATGACTGATTACAGTATGGTTAATGTTCAGCTGTCTGCCAATCTCTCTGCATGACATACCAGTGGTATGGATGCATATGATTTGCCATTTCACACGATCACTTAACCTTTGTCTTGCCATAGCGGTTCACAATCAAGAGCTAATTCTCTCTGTACAAATAAACCACGGTCATGAACACAAAATTCCTAATGTTGTCGCCTAAATCTGTATGTAATGTTCTACACCTCAAACTGGACTTTTACATAACTGAACACGTGTGCTGTGTCCCGCCACGCACGGACATCAAGCGGCGTGAAGTCATGCATGCATGTGCATTTCGTACTTGGAATTATGTCAGCTAACGCGGGGACAAAAAGTATGGCAGCCTAGTTGTACCATCATGTTTCTACGTTCTATTGTTTTTGCTGGTGCTTAACTTTTGCACATGTGTATATATACATAATCTAACCAGAAGAATCAATACGGTATCAAATGATCAAAGTTATATACATAAATTAGTACAGGTTAACGAACCTACTATAGTGCGGTTAGCAACACGTTGAGGAAAATAAGAATAACTATAAACAAATACAGAAATTATAACTAGCGGTCCTAAGACCGTTATGGTTCCTTTTAGTCATCTGGACCGTTCTTACAGATACAATATAATTAACGAAATACATATAGGGAAATAATTAAACTGTGAAGCATAGTTACTTGAATATTCGGTAGTCATTCTTAAGTTAGGCTACTGTGTTACTGAAATTGATACGTCATTCCGTAGTCGACGTGCAATGATGCGCTTGCAGGAATCTGGAAAGTTCCTGCAGGTTGGTTCTCGCAAGCTGTTTTCCGCAAACAAGATTTCCGCAAGAACACTCATGGCGGGACTACATCGCCAGCACTGTAAGCCTAATAGGATGTCTAACGAGCAGTCAGTAAAAGATACGATAGTACTACTGTGTGGTGAAGAAAGTTCCCGTACACCGATGTCACGGATGGAAGTTGTAAACAACCCGATCACAAGCGGGGGTTGTCAGATGCGAATGAATATACAAAACAAAGCTTTACAGTGCTGGGTACGTCAGCCAGCTCTGAAGACACAGCGGGCAGAGTTTACTTGCTGCGGTCGAAAGTCAGAAGAAACTACACAGTATTAGTGCAGGGGCAGTTGAAATACCACTTTTAGGCGTGGCCAGCAGATCTGGCGAGTCATCCATCAAAGAACATCCTGCCTCTACATCTGTAGAATCACATATTCAGGCCGTAAAGGCCTCCCCACAAATTCGTGTTCCGAAGTAGATATTGATATTCGTGAACAATAATCAGAAAGTTCCAAATTACTCCCGTAAGTGGGGAGTTTAAAAATTGTTTTAGTGTGGTGGGTTGGGCAACTGCCAGCTACTGGAGAAAAACCTGACACATAGCGAAGTAATACATGTGTTGTATGTCATGCTGATAGTAGCTGGTACAGATCCAACCTCTTCGGCCCCTGGCCGAGGATGGTCTCGATCTCTGGATCGCGTCTCCTTTTATACTCCTCGTGATGTCACAGGCGCAGGCTCCAACCAATCATCGTTCGAGCAACAGCCAATCAGCGCGTAGCTAATAATAGCGCAGCCGAATGTTCTAGAACATTCTAGAAGTTCTGCGTCCACGTGGTTATGACGTCATAGCAATATTTTGAAGATAATCAAGAAGGGTTTTCCGTGGATAACTCAGCCATTTCTATACCGATTTTGAAATGGTTTACAGATTTAAAAAGCCCGTTGAATTCAACGGGAACAGGCAATCAATAAGGATTACAGGGTACCATCTCGGTACACTAAAAGCGCCATCCCATCTTGGTCGTAACTACATTGTCTATCAAAACAGCATCTTGACGCGTGCATGCGCATCATGCGCTCTAATGAACGTAGTCGTTTTCGCAACGCGATCTCTCTCATAGGCTCCCATACGCTTATGGCTCTACCCAGGGGGGGGGGGTGCGTGCTCAGGAAACGAATCCAGGACGGGCGGTACGTACCCAGCCTAGCTGGTACGGCCGGTATCCGACCGGTCAATTTGAACTACACAGTAATAAGGGCAAAGATTCTGACTGGCTCATACATCTTGCAAGCAAATCATGCCCGTTTCAATCAATATGTTGTCTCTGACAAGTGTTTACTTTGCCATTCAGCAGCCGAGGACAGGAATCACTTCATTATATTATGTACAGCATTGGAAGAGTCAAGGAAACCATATTTGAAGAGTTTTCTCACCACCATGTACCTAGAAAATGACTCAGTCATCATCAACACGTTATTAGCTGATCCCAAAAATACAACTCAGCTGATACTTGATCATACAATGGTGATATCCAGATTGAACATTAAGCTGTCCCCAGCAAATTCTCTCAAATTTGCGAAAACTACACGTTTTCTCTGCTATGCCATGCACCTCAAACGTACACAATTGATTGAGGCAATTTGTTGCTAAACAACACCTTGAACATTCTCAGGCGGAACATCAATGTAAATAATTCACAAATCAAAGAGCAAGCCTACAAAACCCTTGTCTGACCATCTCTCAAGTTTAGTCAAACCGTCTGGGACCCATATAGCAATGAACTGGCCAAGAAGCTAGAATCAGTCCAATGATGTGCCACTCGTTATATGCTAAATAGGTACCGACAGAAATCCGGCGTCGGCAAAATGTTCATGGAGCTAGACCGGCCATCTCTGGCAGAGACGTAGAATCGCAAGACTCATCATGTTCCTCAAAATCCACAACCATCTTGTCACAACAGCCATGGTGCTGGCATCAAAGACCCAGTCATACCAAATTCCTATGTCATCATGTGACTATCATCGTATTTCATTCTTCCCACGTACAACTAGAGACCGGAATATCTTGCCAGAAAGCACTGTCTCAGCAAAACTATTGAAGCATTCAGAAGTGCGATCCAACTGTCACCATAGTTCCACCAGAGCACCAGGTACTCCACTGGAATCCAGTGTCAGGGAGCCGCACCCCTTTAATATTTTAACCTCATGTGTCCTGAAGCGCATGTACACCACAATTCAGAGCCAAAGTCTTCAATTTAATGAAGTTGGTGCTTTCACCAAAACAGACACGGAGAAAGCAGAAGAACTGAATACATACTTCACAAATGTATTTAGTAGAATACAACAGCTTGCCAGTAACTTAACAAACAGCCAAACATTGGACCAAATCTGAATCATAGAAACTGATGTGCATAAAAGACTCGAGAGACATGCAGTGTCAAAATCCCAAGTACCGGATGAAATCTCCCAGAGAATTCTAAAAGAGATCAGCCATTTCATCGCTAAACCATTGACAATGCTGTTTAACCAATCCCTCATTGAAAGAACGCCCCCGCAAGACTGGAAAATGGACAGATCTCAACAATCTTCAAGAAAGATAACAAATCATCAGCAGGCAATTACAGAGCAGTAAGCTTAACATCAGTGGTATGCAAAATTATGGAATACTTCATCCGCGACGCACTAACAAAGCACATGTCCAGCTTCATGTCAAACCACCAACATTGTTTCTTAAATGGATGGTCCTGCACCACACAGCTTATAGACACACTAGATTAGTGTACGAAAGCTGTTGACAACGGTGATGCAGTCGATGTCATCTGCCTTGATTTCCCTAAAGCATTTGACACTGTTCCACACCAAAGGCTACTGAGCAAACTCCACAGCTATGGAATTAGTGTTGACACTCTCAGAAGGATACAGGTATTCCTAACCAACAAAAAGCAACGAGTATCCATCAGTGGATCATGCTCCAATTGGACTCCAGCATTAAGTGGCATTCCACAGGGCACTGTGCTTGGACCAGTACCATTCATCTGTTTCATTAATGGCATGCCAGGAGCAGTAGAAACCATGATCAAGCTATTTGCAGATGACACTAAGCTATACACGCGAGTTAACTCCAGAACTAACCATGATGCACTCCAAAAAGATTTGAAACGCTTACAAAACTGGTAAGATACATGGCAGCTTCGTTTTAATGCAACTAAGTGCAAAGTTATTCACCTAGGTAGATCTAACGATAAATTCCAATACAGCATGCAGGAAAGTGACCAGCCAGTTGTACTAGAGGAGAGCACTTGTGAGAAGGACCTAGGAGTGTACGTAGACAATTCTCTAACGTTCAATCAGCATGCGGAAAAGGCAGCCAATAAGGCCACCATGGTCAGACGATCATTCGACTACATAGATCCTGGCACATTTGTCCTGTTGTACAAGAGCCTAGCCCGACCACAATTAGAATATGCCGATGTCGTCTGGTCCCTCTTATACAAGAAAAACATAAGATACCTGGAAAATGTTCGATGTTGAGCCACGAAATCTGTTCCAGGACTCAAGCAAATGTTTTCCCAAGAGTGCCTTAAATCACTCAAACTGCCGAGCCTAGTGCACAGACGTTTGCGGGTTGACCTAATAGAAGTGTACACATATCTACATGATGTGTACAACGTAGACCACGAAGCAATTCTACCACTCGACAAAGGTGACAGGACAAGAGGACACAGCTTCAAAAGTGCAGAAAAAACATTTCAACACAGACACAAGGAAGCGTTTCTTCAGCATTAGAGCAACTAACCACTGGAACAGTCTACCAGAGTCAGTAGTGACAGCTCCATCCAACAACTCATTCAAGGCAAGGCTAGACAGACACTACAGCAAGGCCATATACACGATAGATTCCCCGATCATGCCCATCCACACCAACATATAAGTTCAACAGGTGCAGAATCTGACCACCGCTAAAGATAGTGAAGACCTGCTACAGGCTGCATAGCTTAACAAGCAGAAGACGACTATGTAACTATGTACTATGTAACAATCGAATTGAACCCAGAAATACGTCATCTCTTAACAAGCCTATAACGCAGCTTACTGGGCCGATCTTGTAACTTCATCATCATCATCATCATCATCATCATCATCATCATCATTATCATCATCATCATCATCATCATCATCTTTTTACAAGGCATAAGCCATTGGTTTGTTATGGCCTCAGTGTTATTTGTTATAGCAAGCTTGCTCAGTCCAATTCAAAGACCTTTCTCTGAAGTAGATTATACCTAGTTTGCTCTTGAATGATTTGACTGTTGTCACTTAATAGAGTCTCCTCGAAACCTTCAGTATATCAGTGACATTAGATTTAAGACTTTAGCTCTGTTTTGTGGAAATGCTGTGATGCAGATGGGTGTTCCCCGCGTCAGCTT
Source organism: Chaetoderma sp. LZ-2023a (assembly GCA_034401795.1). Taxonomy (NCBI): domain Eukaryota; kingdom Metazoa; phylum Mollusca; class Caudofoveata; order Chaetodermatida; family Chaetodermatidae; genus Chaetoderma; species Chaetoderma sp. LZ-2023a. Next base: position 126,146,931 of record CM067359.1, read on the forward strand.
CCCATAACATAACAAGCATACAGCGTATTAGGACTTTTACATTCTATATAAGCCGGTATATAAAGTATAAGTTTTAATGTATGGTGATTTTCGGGTGATTTGGCTTATCTAATGCTCTATAGTTGCAGTGCACTGGGGGTGTTATGCAGATTTTGTCTATTCTAGTTTTGAATGAGCTTCTTGTAGGCACGTCAACGACTGTTTCTGGTAATGCATTCCACCAGTCTATGATTCTGTTGGAGAAAAAATTAGGTCTATTGTTACTATTCGCTCTATTTTTTCAAAGTTTGAACCTGTGGCCACGTATACATCTTGATTTAATGTGAATAGTTTGCTGAGATTTACTGAGTAGATATTATTAAGATACTTAAAAACACTTATGAGATTGCCTCGTATTCCTCTATAGATTATTGGTAAGTTTAGATTTCGAAGATGATTTTCATAGGCATGTTTTGCAAAGCTGGTACCATTTTAGTGGCTCGTTTCTGGACTTTTTTAATTGTTCAGCAAATTTCCATGTGTGTGTGGAGAAAATGGTTAACAATATAGGGAGACACCGCAGGTAATAATAGCAGGAACCATACGGCTATAGGAATAGGCCGGGCTATAACCTGGCAGCTGTTATTGATCTACTGACGGCTGTTTTCGTCATACACTGTTGAGTCAGAGTGAGTTAGGGGCTGCATAGCTCAGAGGTCTAGAGCATTACATCTGCCGTGAGAATCGAATCCAAATCTTACAGGTTCGATCCGGCACTCAGGCATGTGGATAGGTGTAAAAACCTGCGCAGTTCCCGTCATTCGAAGGGGACCCAAAGCCACCAGTCCTGTCTTGTGTGGTGTCTGTGCCATGGGGCACATAAAAGAACTCACTCTGAGTGTCAGGCCCTGTATCGGGAGCTCAGTTGTGAATACGCTCTGATAGGAAAGTCAGTTGTGAGACATGTAGGCTCAGGTTTAAAGCATGCAGATGATGGATACTACCTGATAGTGGCTGCCTGGCATGTCTGACGGCATGGACTCACACTACGTTGAAGTTGTCATCTCTGATCTCAATGACATCCTGATGTGGTAAATGGTGATGGTAGGTGATGGTAAATAAATTAATAAAATAGTACTGGGCACACCACTGAGAGTTAAAGAGATGACAGCCTAGACGGTTCTCCTATATAGGAGGTTAAGATAAGTTACAAGTTACAAGGACCAAACGGGACCAGCATACTGCAGATGAGGGCGTATTAAACTTTGGTACAGCATCTTAAACTGTCTGTAGTAATGAAATGAAACATTCTCCATATAAGCCCTGTAATTCTGCTAGCTTTTGATATGATGTTATTTATATAGGTTTCAAATGTTAAGCTTGAATCGATTATTATACCCAGATCATTGCTCTCACCCAGATCATTGATCTCGCCCTCCTCCTTTAGGGCTACTGTTTTATCATTATCAAGGAGTTTGTACTTGAAACTAGTGGCACTTGGTTTGAGGCCAATGGGCATAACTAAGCTTTTCTTTGTGTTAAACATGCCAATTTTGGGGCCGGTTTTGAACGGCCTCTAGAAGACTTTTGCAGGACTTCACAATCACTTGCATCAGTTATTGAATTAAACAGTTTAGTATCGTCTGTGAAAAGATAGAGTCTGGATTTTATGTTTCATGGCATGTCGTTTACGTATATAACAAACAGCAGTGGACCAAGTACACTGCCCTGTGGGACACCGATTATAACCCTGGCTCAATCTGAGGCTGCCCCATTAACCACTGCTCTCTGCATTCTTCCTATTAGAAATGACTTAATCCATTCTAGGAGTTTCCCGGAGATACCATATGCTTTTAACTTGATTAACAATCGCTTGTGTGGTACAGAGTCAAAAGACTTCAAGATAAATTCCATCAATTGATTACTTATTATCCAAAGCATTTGCCCATTCGTCTATAACTTCTAGCATTTGGGTTACAGTTGATCTCCACCCCCCCCCCCCCCACCCCCACCCCCCCCCCACCCCCATAGGAGCCCATGTTTGCATTCAGTAATTATTTTACTTTTCTTCATATACTTTATCAGCTTGTCCCCCACTATGCTTTTAAGTACTTTGGATGGAGCTGAGGTTAGACTGATTGGTCTGTAATTGTTCGGAGCCCTCTTTGGTCCTTTATTATGTATGGGTATAACATTAGCACATTTTCAGTCACAGGGATAGCCCCATCTGATAAGGACTTTTTTTTATTATAAATTATGCTAAGTGGTTCAGATAATACATCTTTACATGTAAAGTCTTGGATTCAGGCCATCAGGCCCAGCCGATTTATTTGTCTTTAAATTTGCAAGTTTATTTCTGATGTCTTCAACAGAGACAGTAACATTGTTTCTTGTTGTTGTGGTCTCTGTTATAAATGTTGGGATACTATCCAGGTTCTCATTGGTGAAGGTACTAGAGAAAAAGCAATTTAGTTGTTGACTTTTTCTTTCATTTATGGTTATTAAATTGCCATCACGGTCTTCTAAAACATTATCTTTGGACTTGAGCTGGCTATCTACATAATCTCAGAATGACCTTGGATTAGATTTGCTGTTTTTAGCTACAGTTTCCTCATATTTTTAACTGCCTGTTTTAAAGAATTGGTTCACTTTCAATATTGTGTATACTAGCATATTTGTTGTAATCTGTTTATGTTTTTGTTTGCAAATACGTTTTCCACTTCCTTTCTTTTTTTCGTACTAACCTGAGGGCCTTTCTGTCTAACCAGGCTGGTCTATTATTTTTAACCTGTTTGGTTGGAATATGGTCTTTCATGAATTTATTTACAAGATTTTTGAAATTTAGAAAACATTCTTCGGGGCATTTGTTGTGGAAAAGTACTTTCCCATTAATACATAGAGCTGATTGTTGTGCAGAATAGTCACCTTTGTCATAAGCCAATTTATTAGTCATATTCTGCTGTGGTTCAGCATAAATGCATATATGGTTACTTTTACCAAGGGCTGGCAGAGGGATTATGTTGTCAATCATTTCTTCCTCATTAGTGAATACTAAATCTATGATACCAGGCTCATGATTTAGTATATATCTTGTGGGAAATGAGATATGTTGGTGCAGGAAAGCGTCGCCTACAGCATCTAGAAAGGAATCAGCTTGCTGTGATTGTTTTGAGAGAATATCACCTGCTTTCCAGCAAATTTCTGAAAATTTAAAATCGCCAGTTATTAGTAGATTGGAATGTTTTCTTCAGTTGAATTTGGACTGCGATAAACTGCCAGGATTTGCAATGTGTCTGACCCCCCCCCCTCCCCCCCCCCCCCTCACTTAACGTCTACTCCAACTACTTCCTCAGGTAGATTACTGAGAGTTGATAATGCTTCTGTGGGATTTAGTGATGATGCAACTTGACCACTTATTCCACCGACATTGTGTGTGTCTATATTGGTGAATATAACATAGCCATTGATTTGCAGCTCTTCTTTTTAACGGTATATCTTAGATGTTTTGGGTTTGTTCTTGTTATTATAATTATATGATGGGATAGCTGCGATATCCTTATTTGTAGCTCCTGTCTCTTATTTAAAACTGAGTGTGCGTTGGTGTAAAATACTTTGAGTTTGTTGGAATTATTCACATTACATTGAGACTTCTGGGTAGCACTAGTTGTTTTATTTGGTCCTTTGTGTAGTAGACCCGGTTTCTTGTCTATGGTCTAATTTAGTATTAAGTGTGATTTTGTTCTCATGTTTCCAATTGGCTGTTTGAGAAATGCACAGTTGCTAACACGTTTACAAGTTTCTTCATGTACAATGGTTTTGTTATGTTTGACTGGGTTTATTGTACGGTGATTATTCTTGAAAATGCTGTTTGGTTGTGTAATTATTTGTTTGTGGGGCTCTGGCTGAAATAGGTTGTATGCTTTATCGATACCTGTTGTATTGATAAGTGAACATATGTTGGTTAGCCGGTGATATCTGTTTGCTAATGAAATTGGTTTGGGCTGTGTTCTGCTTGTCATATGTTTAATGAGGCTACAGTTGCCCCACCATAAGAACGGACAGTTACATTAGTTGTTTCAGATGACATGTACATTCTGCTGAACTTTCTCAGAGTAGAACCTCCAATAATTGCACATTTTGTGATATTTTGTTCTTTTGATAAGTATTTGCATGACGAGCTTGGCCCTGATCAATATTGTTGTTATATGTGTGGTCAGAAGGTTTGCTTGATAACTTGCCAGCAGATTGCTTCACATTGTGGTTGTTAATATGTGTGTATCTAGAGCAGGACCGGGTGGGGTGGGGTGGGTGGGGTGGGGTTGGGGTATGAAGTTTCTACGACATTGTTGTTGTTAGCAGCGACCTGGCTGTAACTTCTAGTCCCAGGCTTAATAGTGTTGCTACGTATGTAGTGGTTCATTTGTAGACAACTCTGGTCAGGTATCTGCCTAGGTCGTCTGTTTGGGTGTATTGCATTTGTTAATTGCACTTTGATGGTTACCTGTCCCAACTGGGGTGCATCTCGTCTATTCATTGTCTGTATAATGTGTTGGGCCATTCTGGGTTCTAGTGATATCCATGGAGGTGGGAGCAGAAACACCTTCAGCGACTGTATGTTTGTGCTGTACTAGTAGCTCTTTGGGTCTTGTTAGATTAATATGGTTAGACATATGGGTATGGTCAATAGTTATCTCATTTTGCTTACTCATCTGCAATTCTTGTACTTGTATATTTAGAGCAGCATACTCATTTCGGATCTGTCTGATCTCTTCCAGGACTTCACTGAGGATCTCACTACAAGAGTCATCTGAGGGTTTTTATTTAGTATGATCACCCAGGCTTATTTCAGTGTATGCATCACACACACATGTGTTTCCACGTGGTTAACATTATTAGTGGCAGGTTTTAAATGAAGCTTTGATTGGGTATGAGGTTCATTGGACGAACTGCAGAAAACTACAGATTTCATCTTGGGAACGGCTCTCCAAGTGTGATACCAGCGATCGAAAAGAAGAAGAAGGTTCATTGACTTCTGCTGAGATTGCACAATTTTGCTCTATATGTTGTGTGTTGTTTGTGTCCTCATTTGTTGACCTGAGTGGGCTATCTTTCATAACTTCTATTGAGACTGCATTTGTTATCTCTATAAGTGGTATGTTGGTCGACTCACTATTATCTATTTGATTTGACACTTTGTCATTTGTTGTGTGGACTAGTGATGTTTTGAGCATAATTTCGTTTGCATTTCCCATATATTTCTTATCAAATGTTTGTTCATACCATGACAGCCACTATAGTATGTGGCTAGAGATGGGTGTGCAGAAACTACATGATTATTTGCGCGCTGATGTTGTGAGAGCAGCTAGCATGGATGGGGGTAGATTTGAGCAGTTGTAATGCAAGCATGCTTTGCAAACTTGACACCTTATCATATATGGGTTATTTGGCTCACCGCGCTGGCATGCACCTTCCTTTAAGTCATTGGCATGGTCATGCTTGTTTGGGATTTTATTGGTCGGTGTATGCTTCGTGGGGGTCACCATTTTAGATGTGGCTAGAACATTTGCATGATCCTATAGGTTAGTTGTTGTTGTAGTAGTGTTTGTAGGTGTTGCTGCGGTATTAACTTGATTTGTGGTTTCTGCCAAAAAATATTTCATGCGGACCTCTTCCTCCCTTATACTATCACATTCTTAGCAGAGCCAATAACGAGATGACATGTATTGAGTCTGCTTTGCAGGATCTTTACAATCCTCGCACACCATAGTTCTTTATTCCACAAATCAACAGGTTAGATGTTTGCTTGATAGTAATAAATAAATGTTGTTTGATTACAAATCAGTCGAATAGTTATGATTAGAGTAATATCCCCAGTTGCAGGCTAATATAGCTTCAATGTGCAAATGACACCACACACAGGATAGAATTATATACAAATATATTAGTAAGAAAATATGAGTGTTAGGTTCTCCGCCCCGCGGCCACTCGGGGAAAGAATATAACACAGGGGCAGCCGGAGGATTGAAAGAACATACAAATAAATGTTAGTTAAGATGGACAGCCAAGAGAGGCAAACACAAGTGCATAATAACTTGAACACATTATTTTGCCAAATTATATATTGTTATTTATTTATTTTTATATTTATTTTAGTATATATTTCTCCCTGGTGAAATATTTCTTTTTGTTCACCTGGCCAGGAATTAAAAAAAAAATTTCTACCCAGGATAAATGCTAAAACATCCATACATTTGTCAAACTATACAAATTACAATGTTTTTAATGACATTAATATACGATGTGAATCCCTTTTGCTAATTGTGACATGAAAAACATGACATTTGACAATTACAACCATATTTAATGGACATCTAGTTAAATATCTGAAAAACAAATATGTATGACCTTTCTAAAATAAATTAATTGGAAAAGAAAATATCCCCTCCCTACTAGTCTTTCCCCACCAGGTTTGCAGGAAACAAATTTTTTTATGGATGGGCTCAGGTTGGACTATGGTTGGGGTAGAATGTAAAAGTTGGCAAAAGCGTAGGGATTTGTGATGGCATGCCATCGACTGCGCATTCTAATTTTGTATTATAGTTAACCAAATTTTGTGTGTGTGCGTGCGTGCGTGCGTGCGTGCATGTGTGTGCGTGCGTGCGTGCGTGTGCGTGCACGGTTGTGTACGTATACATATAGTACTGGTAACAAGGATGTGTGTTACTCATTGTGGTTAAATCTCATACTTTGTCATTATATATATATATATATATATATATATATATATATATATATATATATATATATATATATATATATATATATATATATATATATATATATATATATATATATATATATATACCTGTGCAAAAGTTAAGCACCACCATATTTTTACGCACATGCGAGGGTATATTCATGTGCTATGAAGAAAGCAATAGCAGAAACATTTATGTACCCATCCATCTTAGTGCAAGAGGTAATAATGCAACTAGAAGAATGCTGATTATGATGGTGGGGAAACACTGTATGTTTTTGTTTGAACTTGAAAACGAGGCCTGAATATGGTTACGTTGACACAACTGACAACTATTGCCCTACAGTTGACACACGTGGCTAGATTGTCATTAATGGTGTCTGAAAACGAAGTTTAACATCTGTGCACGAGTTTGAGACTGTCATTATTAATACCGGGTATATCCACCTTGTGCCTGGATGACGGCCTGGACACGACGTCTCATGCTGGTCACCAACCGACTGATACGCCATTGTGGTATTCGTTGCCATTCAAGATGGAGTGCGTCTGTTAATTCCTGTAGGTTCTGCACTGGAGGATCCCTCCTTCTCACCATGTTTCCCAGAATGTCCCAGATATGCTCAATAGGGTTCATGTCAGGGCTCCTTGCTAGCCATGGTAGGGTTTCGATGGCATTCTGGCGGAGGTATTCATGCACAGCTCTAGCACGATGTGGTCGGGCGTTGTCATCCATGAATATAGGGTGGGTTCCAGGTGCATGATTTACAAAATGAGGGACCACAACTCTATCCAGTATGGAATCTTGATATCTTTGTCCATTTAGTGTTCCAGGTACAGTCAACAGATCCAGCTTACAATCAAATGAGATGCACCCCCATATCATAACGGAACCTCCACCAAATGGAACTTCTTCCATGATGTTACGTTGGTCGTACGCCGTGCGTCTGGACCTCCATACACGAGTTCGACCATCTGTGGCATGAAGCAGGAACTGACTTTCATCGGACCAGTGTACCCGTCTCCAGGATCTCATGTTCCAGTGTCTTCTTTCGTTGCACCACCTCAGACGCTCCTCTTTGTGGTGTGCCGTGAGGAGAGGACGTCTGACAGGTCTCCTAGCTTTCATGCCAGCAGCATACAGTCTCCTTTTGACGGTAGACATTGACACTCTATTGCGCGTTTCCCATTGCTGGCTGAGCACTCTGCTGTTGGTGAATGGAGATCTCCTAACAACGCGTACTAGGGCTCGATCATCACGGGCAGTAGTCTTCTTCGGTCTTCCAGATCTAGGCCTGTCCTTCACCTCGTTAGTTTGCCCATGTTTTGCAATCAAACGACTGATTACAGTATGGTTAATGTTCAGCTCTCTGCCAATCTCTCTGCATGACATACCAGTGGTATGCATGCCTATGATTTGCCATTTCACACGATCACTTAACCTTCGTCTTGCCATAGCGGTTCACAATCAAGAGCTAATTCTCTCTGTACAAATAAACCACGGTCATGAACACAAAATTCCTAATCTTGTCGCCTAAATCTGTATGTAATGTTCTACACCTCAAACTGGACTTTTACATAACTGAACACGTGTGCTGTTTCCCGCCACGCACGGACATCAAGCGGCGTGAAGTCATGCATGCATGTGCATTTCGTACTTGGAATTATGTCAGCTAACGCGGGGACAAAAAGCATGGCAGCCTAGTTGTACCATCATGTTTCTACGTTCTATTGTTTTTGCTGGTGCTTAACCTTTGCACAGGTGTATATATATATATATGTAGCAATGCAGTGATCATAGCTACCTTTGTTCTCTTCACATATTCCACAAACAAGATATTATATATATGCAACATTAATACCTAGCATTAACATTTCACTTATGTTATTTTAGAAATATTTGACAATGGCTTGTAGAACTGTCGACCGGTACACATATTTCATATTTTTTAACTCGAAGGCCTCACAGTGGCAATATTTTCCATACCTTTTGGACCTTCGGGTCGCACTTTCTCAAACACTCCCTTTAGTTCCTTGTCCCATTCTTCATTAGAAAAGTCATACAATGGAACATAACCAGGCCTTATGTTAATAACCCTTTAACCCTCGAATTTGTTCAAATTTTTTTTGATTTTCTCATGGAAAATGTCCATTCGCAGACCAAGCGAAAACACTATTTGTTAAACTTTACCACTGGAATGACTGGCTCGGCTGTCGAGCCAATTATTTCAGTGGTTAATTTTCAAAAACAGGCTTTTCTTAGTCTGTAAATGGACATTACTCAAGACCACTGCAGAAGCCGTTTTTGGCTGATATGGGTGTTAAAGGATTAAAACAAAGCTCACAAAAACTGGCTGTGGTCTTGATGAATGGCCATTTGCAGGCTAAGAGAAAACTGTTTTGGAAAATTGACCACTGGAATGAATGGTAAATTTTCAAATATAGTCTTCTCTTGGCGTGTAAATGGACTTATAACCCTTTAACCCTTGAATTTCTCATAGAAAATGTCCATTTGCAGACCAAGACTATTTTTGAAAATTTACGACTGGAATCACTGGCTCGGTTATCGACCCAGTCATTTCGGTGATAAATTTTCAAAAATAGTCTTATTCGCTTGGTCTGCAAATGGACATTTCTCAAGGCCACTGCAGAAGCCGTTTTTGGCTGATATGAATGTTAAACGGTTAATTCAATGTTATGAAGTTCTTGACCAAGTTTAGCCATTAAATGGTTAATGAAGTACGGTGAATGTATTTCTTATCTTTAACTTAGCTTAAACTGTCCTCGGTTATTTCATGAAATTCGTAGAAACAATTTTGAAAATAGTTTTGCTGAAAACTGTAGCTTCCTTCAGCAGCAACGGGTACTGGTCAAATTATATCGAGTCTTGACATTGGGGCTGCCAGTTTAGAAGCGCAGTCCTTTGATTGTTACACTGTCGTGTCCTTCAAAGAAGAAACCTATCAACGGTGAATTTGACAAGGAGCTGTTCGCATTTACACAATGTTTTACAATTTGTAGAAAGAAGGGTCAAGTGCCGTTATAAAATGTTCATCCATCTATCCACCAATCCATTCAGCACATCTGTTCATAAATTCAACTAAAATGAGGTGATTAATTTAAACTAAACTTTTCTGGAAGCATACTTGTGTGATTAGCTTTCATTCCTCCATTCACAAATTTAATTGGTCAATTTGATTAGCCGTCTTATAAATCAGTTACCAAATTCTTGGATCCACTACGAGGCCTGCACTCGCCACGCCGCATGCGATTCTGGGATGCATCAAAATAAACAATATGTAAGGCGTCAATGGCAAAGAAATTGGTGTAGATTTGTCATCAATTTTTGTGGATGACAGCAACATCTTCCACCAAATCTTTTGATAAATGAACACGATTTAATCTTTTAATTTAATTTGGAAATTGAAAATTTCGACATCGGAGTGGTAGGAGTTAATTGTTTGCTAGTAAAAATTGGTGAAGAAAGAATTTTCAAAAATACTGGCCATCTACTCTTGGCCTGGAAAAGGGCATCTCTCAAGGTGACTGATGTGGTCAGTCTTGACAGACTTCACCATTAACCCTTTCAGGACGAAGCCGGCCAAGACCAGCCTCTGCAGGGGTCTTGAGAAATATCCATTTGCAGGCCAAGAGAAGACTAGTTTAGAAAATTTACCACTGGAATAACTGGCTCGATAACCGAGCCAGCCATTCCAGTGGTAAATTTTCAAAAATAGTCTTCTCTTGGCCTGCAAATGGGCATTCAATAAGTAAATATTTACATTTTTTGAATTAATTTAGTCATTAAAGGATTATTAGATAATTAATAGATATGGCTGGTTAATAGATAATTAGTATTTTGATATATTGTTAAGATTTTATAATGGATTATACTTTTAACCATTACCACTCTGATGTCAATATTCTATCTTTTACCAGGTCAATAACGAAGAAGCGCAGTGTACATTTTTCAACAACTTTAGTGGACGATGTTGCTGTCTACGACAGCAACATCTTCCACCAAATTTGTTGAAAAATGAACACGAGTTCATATTTTAATTTAATTTGAAATTTAAAACTTTTGACATCAGAGTGCTAAGGGTTAAAAGTCAACTCTTTCGCACTCATGCTGGACAAAACGGGTCCTGCTTTGATCTTAAGAAATGTCAATTTGCAGACCACGAGATTATTTTTGAAAATGTACTACTGGAATGACTGGTTCAATAACCAAGCCAGACATTCCAGTTGTAAATTTAAAAATAAGTTTTTTCTTAGCCTGTAAATGGACAAGCAAAAGCAAAAAAGACCGAAAATTGAATTTCTTGACCTTTAACCCATTAATGGTCAAGCCGGCCAACGTGACAGTCTGTCCATCCTCCAGTGGTCTAGACGAATATTCAATTACAGGGCAACAGAAGTTTATTTTTGCAAAATTCCAGTGGTAAAATTACAAAACGTGTCTTCTCTTGGTCTGCAAAAGTTAAATATTATTGTTTACAGATGATTAGAATATATAGCAACAATGACTATGTCTGTAGAATTTCGATCAGAAAAGTACATCTATGAATTTCAAAATCAACTAATTCGTATATCCGCAAGAATTGGTAATATCTCGTATGTTAATACTAGGCTTAATGATATTGAATTAAAAAATAAAATTACTAATATTTTTATATATCCTCTATGATAATTTCTGTTTTATTTTCACCATGATTTGATTGTTATAAGTGGTCTATCCTGAGATTGATTACTTATATTTCTGCTTACAGTGTTCATTCTACGCGTGATAAAAATATATGGCCAATACAATGGCCCTACCTGTTCGAAATGTGGGGATAATAAAGGAATTTGATCTGGCAGACACATATCTGACCTCATAATCAGATGTGTCACATGTTAACTTACTTGACATTCAAAATGGTGCATATCTGTCACAAAGGTGAATGAATTGTATGTCTTACGTGAATTTATAATTTAATAAACATTCTGTAGAGTATTTTGAAACTAAGCTGACTGGGAGCTGTTGTTGCGCAGTGATCTTGTGGTCTGGAGAATACATAATAAAATGACATCATATTTGACCGTTAAATATATACAGTGTTATCCCTTTCAACCTAAAACACAAAATACCAAACTCCATTTATAACATAAGAATATTGTGTTGAATATTTTGAAACTAATTTGTCTGGGACGTAGTTGTGTCATAGGCAGGAGGTGTTTCTGCCATAGGCAGCAACAGATTCCAGTCAAACTACATGTAGTTTCAAAATACAGCTTTCCTGTATAGTGGTTCTTCAGAAGCTAAAGGTTTATATAAAGAGGTTAAAACAAGCTTTTGTCTTGTGAATTATTGGCGAAATCTGGTGACTCTATTAGATTAATCAGTTCTTTGCCACTTTACTGGACTTCCTAGCATTAACAGTTTTCTTTCGCATTTACCAGAAACCTAGTGTGACTGAGAACGTTATAAAACCACAGTATATTTTGAAAACAACATACTATCCGTTATTGGACTTCTTTTATAATTCTAAACACTATGATTCCTTTCAAAATAATCAGCAGAAGTCAATCGTAGATATTGTCGATAATCCCTAGATGGATACGGGTTCTAATGCATGGAAGGATAATGGTTCTAATGCATGGAAGGATATATTAAATTCAGTAAATGCCAGCAAATTGGGACTCTGAAAGTGAACAACGTCATTCAGTTGACATTAAATATCTTGTACATGAATGAATTCCTACAAACAAAAGAGTCTATGCATCTGTATGTATGATTACTGTATTCTGCGGCTGTAGCAGTGGAAAGATCCTACAGCTGCAATCAGCCCTTCTTCATTTTTGGCCACTATGTCTTGTCCTCAGACGTAATTCTTAGTTCCCTTAGGTCCATTCTTGACTTGGGTGTACCGAGTCCTGCTCTCCTGAGGTCAGCGTAGCACGCTTAGCAGATTTATGCAATGACGTCCTCTCCTGGCTTTGTATTTGCTGGCTCCGAGAAGGGAGAATTCCAAGGCTCTCTGCGCTGGTATCTCTTCTTGCATCCTTAGCACATGGCCAAACATGGACCATCTTTCCTGGCCGACCTTTACAGACAGCGGAGGCGTATTACACATCGTTGGAAATTATGCTGTCTGACCATCGGTGTCCAGTGATTGTGCGTAGGTGTTTGCGGTGGCAGGCATCGAGTTTGTCTAGATGTGCCTTTGGAGCTGCCCAGCTGTTACAGTTATACAGCATCAAGGATACACAGGTTGCATTGTATAAACGTAGCCTTTTAGTCAAGGGCATCTTTGATCTACGAATCCATAGCTTCCAGAAGGACTAAAAGCTATGTTCCCCATGACCCAGCGTGCAGCAATGCCAGCAGTACTGCAAAGCAGTGAGCCCGGGATTCTACTTTTCCTCCATGGTTCGCCGTCACGAAACTGATCGTCATTTTCTTTAGTTTCATGCTTTGTAGATAGGTATATGTGGATGAATTGTGTTTTGGATTCATTAATGAAGCGATTCTCAATTTTTAGTTTGCTTGCAGCTATTGGGAGAAGTTCGTCAAGGGGGTTCTTTTCGTCATCTATGGAATCTGTACTACATATAAAATACCTACGTATAAAAAGAATTTAAGAACCTTTCCTTGTCATTTTACTATTTTAATCAAAGATTAAAAAGAGTAACATACGTCACGCCATTCCGTCAAACACATTCACCCGTTTGAAATGCTACCCATACTACTTTCAAGTAATATTTTCCACGAGGAAGTAGACTCATTTGCAGTGCCAATATATCTATTTTCTTTTTAAAATAGAACACATTGACCAATTTGAGATTATATTTCATTGATAACATTTTAGATTTCTCTATTAGAATTTCCGTCAAAAATTTTGAATCACATATGTCATCCGAAAGTTATTGATAACTCAGTTTTAGCATACATCATCCAAGGTTTAACCCTTTCACCGACAAATCCCTGAAAAAGTATATTCTTTACAATATAAAACATATTCTGTTGAATATTTTGACATTAATTTGACCGGAAGCCGTTGCTGTCTTAAACAGCAATGGCGTCCAGACTTAGTCAAATTGATTTCAAAATATTCAACAGTTCCTGTATTGTATCGTTGAATATGAGATATGGGGAATTCATTGGGGAAAGGGTTATTGATAACTCGGGTTTTAGGACATAAACATCAGTCAGTATTATAGGGGAGGTTTAATAAAACTTAACCCCTTAACCATAATGGCTTCTACAGCGGTCTTGGGAAATGTCCATTCGCAGACCCAAGAGAAGAGTATTTTTGAAAATTTATCACTGGAATAATTGGCTCAGTAAAAGAGCCAACCATTCAAGTGGTACATTTTAAAAAAAATAGTCATTTTAATGGCAAAATTGAAGTTTCCTTGAACAAATTTGAGGGTTAAATGTTTAACCCTTTAACACTCATATCAGCCAAAAACGGCTTTTGTAGTTGTCTTGAGAAAGACCAATTTTCAGACTAAGCGAAGACTATTTTTGACAATTTACCACTGGAATGACTGGCTCGATGACCTGCATGGGCATGAAGTTCTAAACAGAAATTTGTTTAACAAATCTTTTTTTTAAATTACCATCAATCTCAATTCCCAATTCCAATTACCCCAACCCTGGACCAATTACAATGTAACGCTTGGCAGTCATATTGTGTTATTAATGGATGAGTTTGGAGAAAATTGCTTTATTTATGTTTATTGGTATGTTGATGTCAAGATGGCCACGGTTTCTCTTCCTTGGCTATCGATGACCCTTTCTGGGTTATCAGTGTACTCAGTTTAGTTTTTTAGATGGCTACGTAGCATACTTAGCAGGTTTGTGCAGTGGCATACTCTACGAGCTTTGCATATGCTGGCCCCGAGCACATCACATTTCACGGCCTTCTGTGCAGTAGTGTCTTGTAGCAGCAATAACTGGAATGCACTCGAGGGAGGTGCTAACTCACGCCATTTGCGGTCTGTCATAGCAATGCACTTAGTGAAGTGAGCCCATAACCTAGATAGTTGATCCATTGACCTCAAACTCCAAGCAATAATAGTGTCGTAAGGTGTGTGCTAAATCTGGCGATTCTGCCTTTTTGCACTCCAGAGTTATGGCTAAAAATCTGTATTCCGGTACACACTTCCTGACACCGTGGCCTAGATATTTGAAGCTTTGTCCTGAAACACATAGAAATTCTAGACATCTGTAGTGTGAATGGATGTGGCAAAGTTGGTGATTTTATCTACTTGCGTTCCCGACGTATGGCTAAAATGTGTATGAATGTATGTTGCCGATTTAATGAGTCTACCTTCTTGCATCGCATGACATCGATTTTCTACCGTTTGACCCCAAACTAAAGGGTTTTCTTGCAACTCATAATATGAATGTATGTACCAAATTTGGTAATTCGACCTCATAGGATTGCCGAGATTTACCTCGGATGGACATACAGACACAAACACGCGACACTGTCAGTGACCAACCGCAATACTCACATCGGTGTAAGGAAGAGTAAGGACGTGTTTCAAATTGATCCTGGTCTGCACAGACAATAGATTAAATGAATTTGGTGTCCAATAGTTACCACGATAATGGAGTCAGGGCATTGAATGCTGGGTAAATTGAACAGAAATCAATGGACATCTCTTATTGTGTGCTTAAGTGTCTATGTTTAATGGGACACGAGAACTTTAAAGCAAGCCAATTACAAGACAATAAATGGCCTTGATAAATCATACAAGCAAAATTCTACTCTGAAGGCCAAACCGTAGAGTGACCAACTGTAAAGTGACCTGCTAGAGAAGCAGGTGGCGTACAGGAATCAGAAAGGCACTCTGGGTATGCTAACTGGCCTCCAAAATACGGCGTTCTCGGCATTCATCACCTTTATTGACTAATCGAAAACATTTGACACAGTAAATCACACCAGTCGTTAAGATCAGCCGCGTGATGGGATTTTCTAAACACTACTTAATAATATATTATGTATTCCTTCTGCATGAACCGAAGAGCGACAGTGAAAAACGGCGAAAACAAGCAACATTCCATTTCGGAAGAGGGGTGCGTCAAGGCTGCATGTGTAATCTCAACACACGCGCAACACACACAATCACTCCCCTGTTTAAGACTATATGCTCGGCCTCAACGTGGCGCAGGGGTGTAACCCACTGGGTGTCAATCCAGACATTTGGAGGGGCTAACCAGATCATTATGCACAACGCTAATTGACACTTGGAGATCGAATCAACCGAAATGGTGCTCGCCCTGTGAGGATCCGCCAGGCAGATGCAGCGCCGGGCTTCACGCCTCGAAGGAGCCCACCCTCAGCTACTGGAGGTCTCATCAACTCGTCTTGTTGAGCCAGTGGACGAGGATGGAGAGCTACTGGCCAACTGAAAGAGAAGACCAAACCCAAAGAGAATCCCAGTATCAACATCATGCACTGGAACGCAGAAGGGGTTACCAACAAGAAATCAGAGCTCGAACAGTTCCTGTACGAAAACAACATTGATATCTGCTGCATCCAAGAGATACACCTGCAAGAAGGAAAACCATTTAAGATCAGAGGCTACCAGATTTTCCGGTGTGATCGAAGAGGATGACAGAAAGGCGGGGTGATCACCTTGGTCCGAAACAGCGTGAATGCCAGCCAGATCAAAACCTTTATGGAAGAGGCAGAATATATCAAGATCACGGTAACAACCAGCAACTCTGTGATTGACATTGTCAATTATTACTGCCCTAATGACAAGAATATCTCACTTGACACAATCCAGGTCTCAGACTGCCACTTCCTCATTGCAGGAGACTTTAATAGCCAGTCCCAGAGCTGGGGATACCGAACACTTGATAAACGAGGAGAAGACATTGAAGCATGGCAAGATGAAAAGCACCTTTTACTTGTCAACGATCCCACAGATCCCCCTACCTTCTACTCGCGCCGGTGGCACTCGACAACAACGCCGGACTTGGCATTTTGTACAGAAGACATTCACAGAAACCTCAGTAGAGTGGTCGGATCGCAGTTAGGAGGAAGCGACCACCGCCCAGTCCTCCTCTCTCTTTCTGGAAGTATTTCGACAAGTTCACCTCAACATCCAAGGTGGAACTACCAAAAGGCAAATTGGAGTCTGTTCGGCATTCGTCCCAATGAGCTTACCCAAAATATAGCAGTAGAAGGGAGAAACATCAACAATGTGGTCAAGGAATTTAATTCAAGTATCCTCAAGGCTGCCAACGAAGCGATTCCTCGAGAGTTCAGGAAAAACTACCGCCCCTACTGGACAACAGAACTGCAAGCAGCACATGATAAACTAGACAAGGCCAGAGACGATGCAGAGGGTAATCCCTGTCATGAAAACCACTTCACGCTACAACAAACTAAAGCCAGGTATCTAAAGACCAAGCTGGAGGCCAAAAGAAGAAGCTGGAGGGAAAAGACGGCAGGGTTTAATTTAGAGAGAGACACCACAAAGCTATGGAGACTGACTAAAGCACTGAATGATGAGGGTGTCGGGGGAGAGAAGATTACTCTTGAAGAAGATGGACAAACACTGACAGGAAAGATGGCTGCAGATGCCCTTGCGAAGGCATATGCAAAAGCAAGCAACATTTCTATACCACGAATGCGTCAAAAAGAGGTTAGAAAAGAGCAAAAGGAAAGAACAGACACCAACATTCATGATGCAATTAGTTGAAATTAGTTTAGCAGAACTGAAGAAGGCTATCCACCAATTGAAGAAGAAGAAGAAATCTCCCGGGCCAGATGGCATTACGAATGAAATGATCCAACACCTTGGTAATGCATCTTTCCGCAAGTTGCTAGACATCTTTAATCTCAGTTGGACCAATGGA
This sequence comes from Chaetoderma sp. LZ-2023a, assembly GCA_034401795.1. Classification (NCBI taxonomy): domain Eukaryota; kingdom Metazoa; phylum Mollusca; class Caudofoveata; order Chaetodermatida; family Chaetodermatidae; genus Chaetoderma; species Chaetoderma sp. LZ-2023a. The sequence continues at coordinate 126,164,528 of CM067359.1, forward strand.
GAGGTTCCTCAGTGCTGGAAGGAAGCCAGAATGACCCCTATTCTGAAAAAAATGGAAGGACAAGACGAAAGTGCTGAGCTACCTGGAGTCGGAGAACATTATAGTTTCAGAGCAGGCCGGCTTCAGAAGATACAGGAGCACAGAAGAGCAAACAACACATCTTGCACAGGTCATAGAGGACACTTTTCAAGCCAAGAAGGTGATGCTAGCTGCCTTTATCGATCTGCAGAAGGCATTTGACAAGGTGTGGAAGGATGGCCTCCTCGTGAAGCTCCGGCGCACAGGCATCGGTGGCAACATGTTCCGATGGGCCAACTCATACCTACACAATCGCAGAGCTAGGGTGCTGGTGGATGGACAATCTGGGCAGAATGTATTGCTGAGACAAGGGGTGCCACAAGGCGGAGTATTATCACCAACTCTGTTCATACTCTTCATTAATGACATTGTAGCAGAGCTGCCCAATGGGATCCATGCAGCCCTCTATGCAGATGACCTCGTACTTTTGTGCACCGAGGAGTACACAACGACTGCCACGTACAGAATGCAGCTCGCCTTGGACAGAATTACAGCTTGGGCCAATCGCTGGTGTATTACCATCAACAAAGAAAAATCATCAGCCATGCTATTCTCACTGTCTACCAAAACCAAGGTTGGCAATCTGACACTGAGTGGTACTCCACTCGAGTATGAGGAACAGCGGACATACCTGGGAGTCACCTATGACAGAAGATTACCATGGAAGGAGCACATCCAGAACGCAGAGGCAAAGGCCAGAAGAAAGCTAAACATCATGAGGAAGCTCGCAGGAACAAAGTGGGGTGCCAATGAAAGGATCCTCAAGACCATCTACCTAGGTGCCGTACGACCACACCTTGAGTATGGATCCAGCTCATGGATGACAGCAGCTAAATCTCATCAACAGAGCCTCGACAGAGTACAAAACCAGGCACTGCGCATCATCACTGGTGGAATGAGATCAACACCAATAGGAAAAAAGGAGCAGACAGCAAGCATCCCCCCACTTAGCAAAGGAAGGGAATGCAAAGCACTGATCCAAGCTGCAAAGTTCAAATCGTTCAACAACCACCCGATGAAGATCAGGCAAGCACAGCTGTCATCTGGAAGACTTAAAAGATCAAGTTTTGTGAAAGAGACAAACGCACTTCAAAGGAAACACCAAGAAATGTTGCCAGCACAAATAGAAGACCCAAACCACACACTTGATCCTCCACCATGGGAAAATAAACTAGAGAGCATAGCTATTCGCACCACAGTACCTCATCTCACAACCAAAGATGAACACAGTGATGTGAGCAAGAAGTCCCTGACCCTAGCCATGCTGGAAGAAATGTACCCTCAGGGGACACGGATAAGGATCTACACAGATGGATCAGCCAAAGATGCAATTAGGAGAGGAGGTGCTGGACTGCACATACAGTATCAAAACGGACAACATGAGTCAGCTGCAATACCGACAGGCAAACACTGCACAAACTACAGAGCTGAAGTCGAAGTACTGGTTCATGCAGCTAATACCATCAGCAGAACAGCAGACCCTATTGCACAGATTGTCTTTTTATCTGATGCCCGCTCCGTCCTTGAGGCTATCACCAAAGGTAAGCTGCCACAACTTGAAGAAGCACTACAAACCATCAAATGCTTTCGGATAGCATTGCAGTGGATCCCCTCACACTGTGGAGTCCAAGGAAATGAGGAGTCAGACAAGATGGCAAAGGTGGGTGCTGATGAGAATCAGACAGAAAACATGGTTACACATACAGAGATGAAGACTATCATCAAGTCACTCTATAGAACACCTCAATCAGAAGATGCCTACCATCATCTCTCGAGGCCAGAGCAAGTGACCATTTTTCATCTCAGAACTGGACACAACAGACTAAACCAACACATGTACAGGCGGTTCCACCTTACGACATCGCTTGTCCTTGTGGAGAAGCAGAACAGACCACAGAGCACATACTTCAATGTTGCAGTACGTATCAGCTGCAGAGAGAAGAGATCTGGCCTTTGTCAACCTCTTTTCTTGAAAAACTGTATGGGCCTGTGGAAGAACTGCAGAACTTCATCTTGAGAACGGCTCTCCAAGTGTGATACCCGCGATCGAAAGGAAGAAGAAGACACACAATCACTCATGGAAAATCTAATGCGAGACCGAGGTCTTGATTACCATGTAATCACTATAGGGAGCATAACAATATTTGACCTACGGTATGCTGATGACACTACTATATTAGAAGAAATAAAGGATGGAAGTAATGGACTGGTAGACAGTGTGGACAGTGATGGCAAATAATACAATTTCGGACTAAACATGAAAAAGACTAAACGATAACAGATTTCATCTAGCAGGGCAAATACTTTATCTATCTACGGTCAAATAAATTTGAAAATGCTGACTGCACACCCGCCATCAAGGCCAGGTTTGGAATGGCACAGAAATGAATTCTTGAGACGAAGAAAACATATGGAAAGGTAGGCGCCTAACACCATCGCCAAAGGTGACGATAGTGCTAACACTTATCAGGAGTCTGTGTCAGCGTGGTCTCGAAGGATGGACCCGCAAATGGTCTGATGAGAAAAGGGCAACGAGAGCATACATGCCGTTCTACCGAAGAATGCTAAATATCAACTGGAATGAAAAGAGAACAAATAAAAGCATTCTAAGCGAGCTAGGGCAGAGGAATCGACTGCTAGCAAGTCATCGGGATGAAAATGGGAATCTATGGACAAATCATAGGTGGAAGCAATCTAAAAATAGAAGCGTGGCTTCTACGAGAATCATACTTTTATTGATCTCAAATCGAAGGAGATCTCGCGAAATACGAATCAGGTGGAAGTAGAGGTCCATTATACTCGTATAGCATGCAATAGAAGAAGTGAAAAGAGAGAGCGAGAGAGAGAGAGAGAGAGAGAGAGAGAGAGAGAGAGAGAGAGAGAGAGAGAGAGAGAGAGAGAGAGAGAGAGAGAGAGAGAGAGAGAGAGAGAGAGATAGAGAGAGAGAGAGAGAGAGAGAGAGAGAGAGGAGAGAGAGAGAGAGAGGGAGGGAGGGAGGGGGGGGGAGAGAGAGAGGTACATTTTATAGTTTGTCGGTACGGTGTAAACATACAGGTAAGCCGGGATATACTTTAAAACATCATCCCGTCAAATTAGTCTCAAAATAATCAACATTTGTTCATACATGACACTACAAACTCGGGAAGATTATAAATGAGTTAACATGTTTGTAAAACATAAACGGAAACACGTTAGTGCAATTTTGAATATTGCAGCCAGCAATGTCTTCCAATCCAATTATGTGCGAAATATACCATAGTAGGCCTACATGTATTTTGCTTTGGAAACAGGTTAGTGTATTTCTGATCTGTACTTTATTGCTTAAAGAAATAATGTGTGTGAAAAAATTAAGAAAAAATATCCTCTGTTTTTATTATTTATTTTTGTTTTTATTTACTATTTAAAGTGAACACGTAGGCCCATATTCGCGCACATTATATTAAAGATAATTTGAAAATATGAGCCTAATTTCATTTTCATTCGAATTCGTGCTGTAGGGCTACAACAGCCAAAACTGAACCTAGTTGGCTATCGTACCAGGCTCCATATATGCGCCCTATGGTGGTGGCACTGATCTAGATTCTTGTAACATTCATAGATTCACATAAATATTGAAATTAGTGCTTTTTAGAAACCCAGAACAATAAGGATGACGTAATAATTTAAATGACGTCATTAAAAGGTGATTGTTGCTTAGTAACGTTATCTATCGGTAACACTTGTTAATGCCAGGCGTGTTTAGTCAGAGATATTATAATGGCAGATGTGAATTTGGAAAACAATTTGTGGAAGCGTTTCGAGTAAGTACAGACATAATAAATTGCCTACAGTACAACTCAGAAATAACTTTACATGTTTCCAAAACAACATAAAACGTATTTTTATTTAGCGAATATTTTGAAGATAGCGCCTACTTAGATTGGAAGGATGGCCTTCCAAATAATAATAAAAATCTTTATTTAAGCTGAGTGCACATCGTCAGCAAACTGATCGGCCCGAGGGCCTCACGCATACATATCGGCCCTAGGGCCTCACACACTCACGCAAACACATACATAAATACATGCATGCATATACACGCTCAAGGTCGCACACGGTCATTCACACATACACACATAGCCAGCCAAACGGATAAATCACAAAAGCTGGTTTCAAGAGTTTGGGGTATACAGTAATCAAGCAATGAGCATGCATGCATTGTAGGATTACGGTATGTAGCGTAACTAAAGTAGGTCAGTATGATCTGATTGCGAGCTGCTTTTAATGCGTCACCCGCGGATACCAACCCTGATAGCAAGCAAACGTTACGTTGGCCCAACGTAGTGGTAAACGTTGGGCCAATGTTGGGCCAGCGTAATTTTGCCCATCGGCCCAACGTTGGCAATACGTTATTGGGCCAACATTGAGCCAACGGGCATAAATCTATGAAGATATTTAAAATAGCACACCAGAAAGTATAAGTTAACAATTTAAAAATTAAAAGGTGAATATTATGTTGATTTTGATTGATTTACTGTGAAATTTCCTATGCTGGCCCAACGTTGGCAAACAAGTGATACAGCCAACGTTGTAATGCCAACTGCGATCTGTCAACCTGTTGCCAGCGTTGGTCCAACGTCTATACATGTTATCTGGGAAGATTCTATCGACCATGCTTAGGTACGGGACACTGTGGAGAAGAATAATATATTATGGAAGTATTTACCTACTACAGAATTATAACATTGCCCGCAATATTAACTTCTATATTTACCTCGAAAATGTTATGTTGAATATTTTGAAACTAATTTCACTGGGCGCTGTTGCTGACATAGTTTCAACATATTCAACAGCTTAGGTCTACCTGTCTAGTTTTCTGGAAATGGAGATTCGGAGAGTTCGGGGATCGATCGATCCCAACGCTGGCAAAGCGTGGGCGGAGCTTAGCTAGAGATGGGTGGAATTCTAATTTATAGAAATTAAGATGCCAGTAGCGCAAATAACAATAGCCTACTGATTACGGTGATATTTACTGTGATGATGAAGATGGCGATGATGATAATGATAATGAAATTAATGACAACGATGATAATAATAACATGTATATTGTTCATCATATATATGATGACAATCTTCCATCGCCACACACATGTCACTTGAACAGTGATCACTGATCAGTAGGCTATAGTTGTAGCACTAACCAAAATCATTACTATACCGCAATACTCGGTGCATAATAATAGGCCCCACGTCTGAATTTCTGTATCGCAAAACACGGTGCATAATAATAGGCCCCTACGTCTGAATTTCAGAATCACAAAAACACGGTGCATAATAAAAACATGAGCAATCGGAGATTGCAGACCCTCGTCCTCTTGCTTTTTGTCAAGTAAAAGAATTTCGGATTTTCTGGACTATTTTAGATTATCCGAATTTCTTCAGATTTTCTAGATTCTTTCGGACCACGGCCAAATGATGAGAAATCCTAGATATATAGCGAGTTCTGATGCTGTTTCCTCATTCAGTGGTCCTGGCAGCAGTTTCAGGCAGTAGGCAGTGAAGTTTCCAAGCTTCCTCGTAGCTAGATTACAACTAATGTATAGTACTTAGCAGAACATTAACTTTAACATTAACTTAAAATTTATGCTTATTATGAATGATATATGAAATACGTGACTAATCAACCACAGCACAGATAAGGGTGTTGACACATTTACTTGACAGTTGGAGACGATTATGACAATGCAGTTTAAGCAGAATAAAACAGTTTCCAACATACACATAACAATGGTAACATTCCCCCTGTTTCTTTTTTTATTTTATAAAAGTCAACAAATTACCATGTTTGAAAATCATTCAATAATGTATCAAGATGTATAGTTTAGTGGATGATTGACTTTGATTATAATCATTCAAGAGTCGGTTTAGAAAAAAAAAAATTTAAACCCGTGCAAACATCAGAATGGACCTTTCCAGTTATTGTGTGTCTATGGCAGCAACAGCGCCCAGTCAAACTAGGTTCAAAATATTCAGCAGGATATTTATTAAATAGTAAAGACATATAGTCCGTCTTCAACTATGCATTCCTGACGTACTTATCTATGTGATTCATGAGGTAATCGATTGTGATGTCATTCTATGTCACCTTGTTGATTATAACGTCATATTGTAAATATGGGATTGTCTTGTGGGAAGTCATGACCCCGCGGGATGTCTTATAATTCACATAAGACCCGAAAATAAATTACGTTTTGAAAATACCAGGTGAGCTAAAAGTCCAGGTGAGCTAAAGATGGATGCTACAGTATTGTATCAAGGATATTTATATACGTACAATTCGAAACTGGAAAGCTAGGATGTCTAAGAATCATATATGTACGTGGCAGAGTCGACCACCTGTTGTTTATAAATATGTGTCAAAAATCATTAGGATGGCGGAAAGTCGAGCTAGCGTTGCATAACCAGCGGATGAGATTAAGATGATGATGATGATAGAAACAGGATGATTTAATTGGAAATGATTCTATGGTTCTGAGTTGATGTGTATTTGAAAATGATTTAGTTAAAACTTGTTGCTGCTTAGCCGGCATTCACTTTTATGATATTCAGCAGTTGTTGATAGTTGTAGTTTAGGAAAAAATTAATGTTTGGTAGCTAGTGTTGGGATCACGAATTTTGAGAATAAATTGAACGTGACTAACTGACATAGTTGATGACGTAAGCAGACTGGTATTTGATCGTGGGATAGAACAACACCATCTGGTATTGACTCATCCCGCACTGTGCCTAGCACCCTAGCATTCTGAAGACTTCTCCATTAATACGCAATGGACAGGACATGGACATTAGAGCGTCCTTTAGGAATTCATAACAGAATCGAAATTTATTGATAAACTATATGCCACTCATTTTATGGCATGCATAAACAACACATACCTTAATGTTGTTAGTTATCTGACAGATCGCATCAAACCAGAACCGGTTCCCACTGTTTTGCTTATATGAGGCACAATATTCGAGGAAGAATTAAGCAGAGTAGGATTGGTCAGAATGACGTCATAACCAATCAAGACCAACCAGACTCTGCAGTAAAGAATTATAAAGAATAGAGTTGTGTGCCAGAGCAAGTGAGGGAGGAATGACTGATTGGTTGAAAGGACCAATCAGTTATCAGGTCATAACTTCTAGGAAGAGATAAGCAGAAATTGATTGGTAACTTTATTGTTCGGCCAATCAAAGTGTGCTTATCTGGTACCTAGAAGAGTTGTAAGAATAGATTCTGAGAGGAGTTATACATTTCTGGGAAATGAGCAGAATATTGGAAAGTCCGAATTTGGGGCTATGTAAGAAGGTACTTCTCGCAGAACGAATCAATCTTTCGGATTCACTCGATCTGACCCTTTCGACTTACTCGATAGGATTCGTGTTGTTCCAAGCATGGCTGCTATGCCTAATGAGCTTGATGTAGAATAGATTAAGATAGGAATAGGTTAAGATAGGATGATTGTTTTACGTACATCATATTGTCCTAAAGTATTATTTGTAGAGCGATCTTGCTCAAAACCATTTATTATATAGTCAGGGTCACAGTGTAAAAAATATTTTTTTCGTTCAGAATTTTTGGGGATTTGTAAAACTATATATTTTCAGAAAGCTTTTAATGTGTCAATTTCAAAAACCAATGTTTGCATTTGCACAAAAGTCTTCATGGCGGCCATCTTGAATTTCAAAATGGCCGCCATCGAAAATCTTTGAAATCCAATATATCTGCAACCATATGACCTAGATTAATAATTTTGATGTCTATATCTATGTTTTCTGGGTCAGTGAATGCATTGGTAACATGTATAATAAACTTCAAATAACAGAAATCATGTTTTGGTAGATAAGTCCTGACTTAATATGTAATTTACAGACAGCATCTGCAAATTTGTAACGTTTTGTGATAATGTTGCAATGATGAATTTTATTTGGCATATAACAGAGTTATCTCACCAATTTAATCTAAGTACTCAAGCAACAATCAATGTGCTGCATCAGTTGCTGTCTACCTAGCAACATTGGCATCATCTTCATCATCTGATATAGAGACACCAACGATTGAGTCATCATCATTTTCACACTCTGCGCTTCATTGACAAAGCTCAGTGCATGGTAAGTCTTTGGATTTGCACGAGCATCGATGAGAGGAACAATTCGATTTGCATTGACACCTAACCATCTCAATGAGAGACTTTGGAGCTGGTAAACATCCGTTGTTTTTGCCTTTAGTTGGCCACCTGTCTCCTTGTAGTATCCTTTCGTTAGTGGATCCAGAAACACATGATGTGAAATGTCTGCCTGACCCCACACATTTGCCTGGACTTGTACTCTAAGGACATGCTGTTTCAAAGCACCAATAGTAGGTGGTAGACTTTCACTATCAGCAAGCTGCTTACAGAATAAATGCCAACGTAACTCTGGGATGTTCTCGATTCTAATAGACTTTGGACAGTATGCAGCACACACAAATTTTGCCAGAGTTGAAAGTAGCTCATCTGTGACCTCAGTGCTTCTCGATAAATTTATCAGAGCGTCGATTACATCGCTGTCTGCCTTTAGGAAAAGCTTTAACCATGTTGATTTACCTATCCTAGAGAACCTGCCAATATTGTCTGCTCCAGTAAAGGCATGGAATGCGGGTAATGCTCTTACTTTCTCCATGCCTAGCGTTTTCCATATAGGCCGTAGCTTAATGGTACCAGAAACCATCGAGATAGACGTATTCTTAGGTAGATTGTCATAATATACTATTTCCAGCACTAAGACATCAGTGTCTGGAGAGAAAATCACCAACTCTGCTGTATCAAGATTTCGCTGTGTTGCACATATGGCATGATAGATCATTAATGTATCAGCTTCCTCATGATTGTTCTTCTCAAAATGTAGGCTTCTATTACTTATCGTCTGGCCTGTTGCTGATGCTATGACCAAGGTAGATGAGTCTGTATTGTACTCAATAGTCTTCTCTGCCAGATACTGCGCAAGGTCATTCTTTGTTTGGTCATGAGACAAAAATCTTGTCATAGGGATATACTTGATACTGGTATCATCTTTGACTTGATATGTAATTGGATCCTTCCCATGTCGTCGTTTCTCTCTGGTCGTGTTTTTCAGGGAATCTGCTTGATATGTATCAAATACAAGAATGATCTCATTATATCCTGCTGTCAGACTCATTAACCTGTCATTAAAACATTTACTAAGGTCGTTGACTGTCACAATAGTTGCTGGTTTCTTTGCCAGCTTCTGGACAAGAACCATTCCATCCACAAATGCGATTCTCCTACTAGATTCCTTAGTTGCGATGGCAGTTGCGACGGCAGTTGCTTCTGTTGCACCTAATAAGAGTGAATCCTCTGTGCTCTCGGTGTGTGGTAGGTCAGTCAGGAGCTTGATTAACTTCGGCTTGTCAGTGCACTGTAGGACAGAGCCACACGGAGCAAACAGCGCCCTCGGTGTCAGTGTGAATTCAAAGTTGCCGATCGAATACTTCAAGTCAATGTCGACTCGACTTTGCGAGAATCATCAGCCTAGCATATAGATCTTTAGTTTCCTTGAGATCAACAGCTTTTTCACGAATACGTACTGTTGTCTTTTTGTTTCCAGATGTATACATCTTGTTTTTCTCACGCTTCACTGGTGCCCAAAGGCTTACCTCTCCATTAATGCGCTCTTTCACATACTGTTCATATAATGTCTGTCCTCTTTTGTCTACATCCAAGATTTGTGGTACCGACTCTTGTGGTACATAAGCAAGTGAGATAATGTTGTAGATCATGTCACCTTCAGCAGCGAAAGGATTACCATGAGTCAGTATGGCAGCCTTTATCTTGTCGATTGTGGTGTGTTCGTGTTTAACAGCACTTGCTCCAATGCCATGGTGATCTCTGACCTTGTCTTCTTGCAAATCAAATTGACACTTGAATTCCCGGGATAACCATGACAGTTCTGGAGCAGCGAGGAAGAATCGCTGTCTCGCATTTGCATTGTTAGATATTCCAATTAGTCCTGAGTGCACTTTCATCATTTTGTTCAAATGCTCACATGCATGATCCGCACCAATTGAAGTGAATGGAATGTCATTCTTAGTCACTGCAATGTTTTCAGTTTCAAATTCTTGCCATGTGTCTGGATGATTCTGCTTGAGTGCATACATATCTGCTATGTATCTTGGCCAAAGACGGTTGTATTTGATTCTATTAAAAGCAAAGAATAACTTGCTCAGTGCTTCTCCAGCTTCAAGATGAAGGGTCAGATCAGTATTTCGGGATGCTGCGACAAAGAAAAGGATTGTTACCACACGGTGCAAATAGTTCATTAATGACTTGAACATCGCATGTTGGGACCTCTTTGTCACCCATGTCTGAAAGAGATTCAGCATATCAGTATTAGACAGCACTTGGAGAAGATTGCTATGAGCCGGCATCACTGATTCTGCCCGGCTGGCTTGGTTTGATTTACTGCATGCCTCTTCTATGTCATCTGTAGCTGATATGCATGCATCCCTTAGATTTGGATACTCTTTGAAGAATTCGTCAAAGACCAATTCATACAATGCGATGTAAGAGTAGATATGAGCATGAAGAGAACGTGAGTAGTGCTTGAATTTCAGGATTTGTGTCGTTGTGGTAGGGCTAAAGACATCAGCCTCGATCCATGCATCGTCTATTCCGGAATTCTCAATAGAAGTACCGAGAGCTCTCAATGCAGCCATGACGACATGGAGTTCACCAAGTCTTGGGATAACACCACTCTTTAAATTGACGTTGACATCTACAAGCTGCACTGCTTTCTCATACAGGGCCATGTCAAAAGTAATGACTGTTAGATGGTCTTTACCAACAGCCATCTCCTTCAATGTGTGTGCTTGTTTACTTACAGTCATTAGCGTTGACCATTCATGAGCCAGCTCTGGGAGAAGAGGCAATGCATCAACATTGGTTAGAGATCTACTTGATGACAGGAGTGAATTATACCCAGCCCACCCAGGAACCAAACACATCTCTTTCCTGTCATCCATCCTCGCAACAACAGATGCTATGACCCAACCCATATGGGTCAGTTGATAAGAGTCTGCAACACCGGTTTTACTCAACACAAAATTACTTTGCATTCCAGGTTGAGCCTTTGGTTTGACGCATGGCAACATAGATGTGTGTTGTGGTGTAATGGATAAGCTCTTTGCATCACCAATGTTTAACGGTGGTGCAATGGATTCCCCGGGTGCAGAAGCTTTTTGATAGACCGCAACAATTGTTCCATGTGTAGTACCTTTACCATCAATGGTATCCTCAGCAAAATCGGTGTTGTCCACATCAAAGAAAACAAATGTCCCTTTCTTTAGAAATGGTGGTACATACAGATTATTGAATTGTCTCCTGTTTTCGACAACCGAGTTAGCTATTGCTGCTTCTAGAAGCATGGTACGGTGGTAGGATATGCAACAGTTCTGTGCATGAGGAAGAGTCACAATCTTCTTATTCCTGGTGTCGTGATGCACAGATAATGCCAATCCTAGAACCTGAGAATTTTCTCTTCTTTGCTCGGATCTGAATTTTTCAGAAGATGCAGCTTTAGGTTTATGCATCACTTGCCTATCCGATTTAAGTCCAAACATGAGGGGTTGACAAGATGTAAGCACTGCTCTATCAACGAGACACTCTCTGGTTTTGCTATCCAAACTATCTACAGGTCCAACCATTATCCATCGTATCAGTGTGTATAGTTCACATGGGATGTCATCCATATTGCTGGAAACAAGGACTGAACCAGGTTCACCATCATTCTTAGAGAATGTTGTGATGCTTTTTCGAACAATCTGTACTGCCCTATAGATCGCCTTCATGCCTTCCATCCCATCATCTTCACACATCGCAGAATGAACCATTTCTTCCTCACATGCTTCTAGCGAGTACAGAACGGCACACTTGCGCCTGTCCTTTTGAAGGACAGATCTTACATGATTTAGCTCAGAAAGGATTTTCTCTTTCAGCCACTGCCTACTAAATGTAGGTGAATGATTGTCCCAGGATTTACGGTCAAACATGTTTATATATGTTATTTCTATGTCAGCCATAGACAGATAAGCCCCATTTCGGGTGTGTGTATCAACAATATGGATAATTTCAATCAGACATGCCATTTGCCGGGAGAGATCATTCTCAGCATTTCTTGTAGTATCTGAATCTCGTAAAATGTGGAAAACATGCTTCCTCCATCATGGCTTGTGATACCGGACATCAATTGCATGTGAATCACACGGGGAAAGCGAGGTATTTAATCTAGTAAGCAATGCTGTATCTTGTGCTGTTTCCAATGCATCTCTTAGGGCTTTACCAGCAGTATGAGTTCGTAATTTGAACAACTGCTGATTATGATCGTCTGTCTGGCAAAAGAAACACAGTTCCTTACACAGTGGAATTGTCGAGGAACGTGTAAATACTGAAGTTGATGTCGATGCCTCATCAAAAGCACTTTTCCTCTTTATCCCACGTTTCTTAGTAATGTAAGACCCACTAGATAGTGCATCCTCTATGCGATTTCGTGCACGTAGTATTTCTTCTTTGTTAGTGGCATTAGAGTAACAACTGCGATGCCAACCCGCTTTATGTGAAGATAGGTCACCATATGTGCAAAGTCTGTCTTTTCTGAATTTCAATGTATGAACCATCTTTCAATGTTGCTCTCTCTTCGACTGCTTGCAACAAATTGGTAAATGAGTCTATTCTTGGATGCTGCACCATTGGTCCTTTAACAGTAGCATCTGTCTGGCATAAAATGCATAGCTTCCAGTTTGTTAACTCCTGTGTTGCATCAAGCTGTACATCGCTCATGATTTACTCAAATTTGATGACAAAATATATTTGATCAATGCTTATTGCAAGATTACAAACGATAATCCTGAAGATTATTGCTGTCTGATTATGCTTATTGCAAATCTATGAGCAGACGATCATTTGAACAACTTTTCTGCAAAAATTTGCTTTCAGTTTACTTTTACTGGTGAATTTGAAAATTACCCTGGGCCATCCATTATTGTAAAATTGTGACACGCCGCTCACCATATACATACTCTGTCATAATATGTTTATTAATAAACATGATGACAATGTGATTACGTAGATAACAGGCCATTGGGCTATATCGTCATTCTATCCCCTCTGTAGGATTACTATGGGCTACTGTTACCGTTAAATATTGTAACAAATATTGATTTAGAAAAAAGGTGCGACATTTGCAGATGTGTGAGAATTGCTTATTATTTTGGGAATTATCAACCAAAACATTATTTCTGGCACTTGAAGTTTATTATAAATGTTACCAATGCATTCGTCGACCCAGAAAACCTAGATATAGACATCAAGATTGCGAATTTAGGGTATATGGTTGCAGATATATTGGATTTCGAAGGATTTAGATGGCGGCCATTTTGAAAATTCAAGATGGCCGCCATGAAGACATTTATGCAAATGCAAACATTGGGTTTTGAAATTGGCATATAAAATGCTTTCCAAAAATATATAGTATTACAAATCCCCAAAAATTCTGAACGAAAATACATAGTGAACCCTACTAATATTATAAGTGTAAATAAATCTTTAATCTTAATTTTATGTAAGACCGGTCGTTTGTTAGTTGATTAGGGAATCTAGTTGAGCTGGGAGACACACCCAGCCCTTACCAGGATCTTAGATCGGTCAGATCAGGCCCAGCAGTCTGAAATAAATATCGTCTAATTACCATCAGTCAGATGAGGTGAGCCGACTGCAGCTACTTCGCCCCATCTCACTACTGGTGACGTTGTCGCAGCAACACCTAAAAGTTACTGGTAGTGAGCGGGAGCGACCACAACTTCTTATCGTCGCAGATCTTAGTAAGTGTTCTTGAGGGCCACGCCCGACCCGAAATCTTCAATATGATGGATGGATACAGTGGAAATGTCCATTACTCATATTTTTGGTTTGGTTTAATTATTCGACCATAGCGTGATTTTCTTGGTCCTATTTTGGGTAGAACAAATTCATGATGTGCTGTATCTTCTCCTGGACCAGGCATAATGTTGTTGACTGGATTGCTGGTCACTGTGATCTCGGATTGCACATCTCTGGGACCTGGAGTGTCAGGAGGTCTCAGACTTCATAGCATAACTGACACAGCCGACTGTTCTTCTTTGCTGTCTCATTTAACGCTGGAGTTGGCTCAACACTCTTCCTCTGACAGATGAACTCTATTTCTTTGATAACGTACATCTGCAGACTGAACTTCATATGACCATTCATCGAGTCGTCGAATGACTTCCTTTTACCCATCTCTTATTAGCACCTTCTTGGAAGGGTCTCAATCTGACTGTATCACCTTCTTCTAATGGAGGTATCTCTTTTGCACCTTTGTTGTAGTAATGCGCCTGTTGTTTCTTGCTGTACCTCATACTGTTTTGTTCTGTCTCGGTGTCATTAGAGCGAGAGCGCAATATGGTTTGACTCATTGGTAATTGTGTTCTAATTCTTCAATTCATTCGTCACTGCACTGGACTTCGCCCTATATTGATGGCTGGCGTATTCCTATGGTTCAGCAGATTAAGATCGGGTCGGAATTCGAGTCTATAGCCTTTTTCATGATTTTCTTGCCAATCATCTGTGAATTATAAGGACTGGATGTGCAGTGCTCAAAACCGCACTCTTAGCAAAAAGTTGAAATTCACCTGATGCAAACTGCGGTCCATTGTCACTAACTATGGGACACGAGGTCTTCTTTTTTGCTGATTCGTTTCGACAGGTCTCATAGGTTGATCCATAATGCTTTATTTCTGCACTCATACCAGGCCAGAACAAACATTCTCGCACTCGTTGCAGATAACCATCAATTCCAAGATGGGAATTACCATGGATTTATTTCTTCATGTCATTCCGGAGGCCACTCGGGATTACCAGTCTTTCACCTTTGAAGACGAGGATGTTTTGTATGTCACCAGGTCCTGCTGGGATAGCACGGAGGTGCCAGAATACTAAAAACCAACAATGGACCTTTCCATTTTTAGCTATGCCCCGCCCATCACTAGCTACGCTCCACCCACACCTCGCCGTGTTGGGATTGATCGGTCCCAAAATACCCTAGCTATCAATTTCCTGAAAACTATACAGGGAAGCTGTTGAATATTTTGTAACTAATTTGACTGGGTGCTGTTGTATGGCAGCAACAGCGCTCAGTCAAATTGGCAGCAACAGCGCTCAGTCAAATTAGTTTCAAAATATTCAACAGAATATTTATTAAATAGTAAAAGCAAACAATTTGCACAACAACGCATAGACCGTCTTCAAATATGTGGTCATGACGTACTTATCGACGTCATTCATGACGTCATTCATTATGATGTCATTCTACACATCACGCAGTTTATTATGACGTCATATGATGGGTGGATACTCTAGAAGGGTGAATTATTTGAAGAGGTAGATAATGGTTTATTCGAGATGAACTGTTGAAGGGTGGCGATACATGAAGAACGCAAGTTTGAGGTCACGTTTCAGATCGAGGTGGTCTGAAAATACATAGATAAATAGTGCTTAGATATACGCCACAACTGATACATACATAGGTTAAACAAGTTGAAACAATTCAAAACAGAATGGCGCAGCGGGAACTGGACTAGTAACATTATATAAAATGTAATAACTCAATACTGAATATGGAGATTAAGGTATTAACCCTTTCAAAGTGAACATATAAATTTTAGGTGAAATAATTGCCAAAGAGGATCCGAACAGGTGGACGGATTTAACATAAACGCTGAAAGTTATAAATGGGATATACTTATAATTGATCAATTAGACAGGACCAATGTACAAACAGATGAAATGGAGAGATTTGGGCATAAGGGATGGACAGATGAAATTGCTAACTTGGTACGATTTACATCATGAAAGGAAAACACATTAAAATATAAATTAACATACATAATTATACCTAGATTTATAAATATATTCATGCTTTCCAAAACATCCCTGGACAACGGTCAATAAATCATTTCAAGATACACAAATAGTAGTTAACAAGGAACCAACTGTTCATTATGATATTACGATCACAAGTCCCGACAACAAATTAAGGCACCACTAAAATTTACAATGGGTGAGTATAATGGTGACTAGTGATGGCAGTTCACAAGTCTGTCGTCCACAGTCATTCATACACAAGGCAACGCTACACAACAAAATGCAATGGTTCCCAGAGAACAACATAGACATACTCAACAGTTATAGACGACAATATAAGACAAGTCTATTTAGATATAACAGGAGACACAGCATTACATGAGCTGGCTGACCACTGCTCAGACTGGTACCGATGATTCCAAGCTTAAAGCTGAATCACCGTCCTAAAATAATATATTTAAAGTAAAATAAAAAGATTATATTTCACCAAATTTCCACACTGTGTCCTGTATAGTCAACTCATCTCGAAAGCTGTAATACGACATCAATTGTTCTGGGACTGTATTTCTCTCAACAGGCCATCCTTTCAGGATTACATCTCACAACAGCATCATACTCTCGTCTTTTTCAATTTCACACTTAATTTGTGAAAGTCTCTTCACGGATTGGTAGAAAACTAGCCATATTTACGCTTTCTTCTACATCACTTTTATCACCATCTGGAAGGTATGCTTTGCTCAGCATATCAGCTAAACGCTTTGTTTCCCCAGGACGATACTTGACAGTGATATCATATGCTTGGGTACGTAATATCATGTTCTGAAGTCTTCTAGGTGCTCGATCAAGTGATTTGCGCAGAATATTTTCAAACGGCTATGGTGTGATACTACTGATACAGGTCTTGCATAGGTGTATTGATGAAAACACTTTAATGCGATTACAATCGTACACATTTCCTTCTCAATGGGAGCATATCTAGTCTCTGCATCGCTAAATGCCTGGCTCATGTCAGCGACAGGATGGTAATTTTGAAGCAATACTGCACCAATCCCCTTGTCTGAAGCATCACACTTAAGGCTGCAGGTCTGATCGTGGATCATAATAAGATAAAATTGGCGCTCTTGACACAAGAGATTTGATATTCTGAAACGCTTTCTCATGCTTATCCGTCCAAACAAATTAAATGCGCTTACCAGTTGCTGGATCATTGCGTGCAAGATGGCGCAAGGGTTCCAAGGAGCATGACAGATGCGGGAGAAACTTTACTATAATTTACAGTGCCATTAAACGCTGTATACCATCGCCACCTTCTTGTTTTGTCATGTCAATGACAGCTTTAACTTTCTGAGGATCAGACTTCAAACTTCACTGGTCACCAGATGGCCAAGAAATGAGATTTCTGCCACCATGAAATAAAAGTGAGTAATTAAACACAGAAATGGGTGTTGACCTTTTTACTTGACAGTTGAGACGATTACGACAATGTAGTATAAGCGGAATAAAACAGTTGTCAAACATACACATGACAATATTATAACAATATATAGTTACTGTTAATGTAACCTCTCAAATTAATTGATAACAAAGCCATCAGCCTTAATTCGTGGATTTCATCTTCTGTATATGTGTGTGCGTGCGAGAGTGCCTACATGCGTGGGCGAGTGTGTGCGTGCGTGCACGCAGGCGTGTGTGTGCTCGTGAGATATTGTATAAGTATTATATATAGTGTATATTTTAGGTATTGTCAACTGCATGTATTGTATATATAGTATATGCAGGAAACGCAAGAACATTCTGAGCCACATCAGCGAGTGCTTAAAAGATCTTGCTATTCAGTAAGCCTCCTTGGTAGATGAAGTCACGGCCACAGATCACTGTCACGAAATGTTTCGGGCAGCCCGAGCCCTGCGAGTTTCTAATTACACACCACCACCCACTGTACACAACCCTGAATGACACTTTATCGGAACTGACCAGGGAGAAACCAACGCAATTCAAGAATGGCTCAAGAAAAATTTCACTGTCCAGGATGATGAGTCCTTGCACAAGTTATCGGGTGACGCCAGGCCATTAATAACACCAGTCAAAACAGCATAAGTTGAAAAGGCACTCAAAGCCCAGCAAAATGGACGTGCATCTGGAGCTGATGGCACGAGCAATGAACTATTCAAATACGCAAGTTACATTATCCCAAAACCGATCACGCATCTAATCAATTCAGCTTTTATGCACCACCTTCCCATCGATACGGTCAAGACACCCTTATCGCGCTGCACAAGCCCGCAGACAATCTGCAGCCGATTGTGCTCCTCAACAGAATGCGGAAAATTATGTCCAATGCTACTCTGTGGCGCATCCGAGACAAGATCGATGACTTCAGTGGATCATGTCAAAGTGGCGTTAAACGTGGACGCAGCTGCGCAGATATTGTATGGGCGCAATGCAGGCTTGTGCTATTAGTCATGTCCAAACACTGGAATTTCCACAAAATGGGCATTGGCATTGGCATATGACGAGCCTTCGACACAATTAAACGCTAAAAAAATCATTGATGCACTACGCCAGGCCAGTTGCAATGAAGATGAGCTACAACTAGCGAGACTACTACTTGCAGACACCAATCTGAGAGTACGTGTCAAGTTAGTGAAGTTTGCAGAGTTTGAGACATCAATCTACTCCCCACAACGAGAAGATCTATCCCTTGTGCTTTTCATCTGTTACCTTGCTGCTGCATAGAAATCTGTCCACAAGACCAAACCCCCAGTGTCCACGCTGGATATGCAGCTACATATGGAATAAGCCGACAATGTGAATTTCAAAGACGAGGAAATGAACCCCTACCCCCTGACTCCTAGGAGAAAACTAAAAGATTGACAATCTCTTTATAAATTAATCTAAAACAGAGTTCACCCACATAAAGCTATCGACAAAGCATGAAACTAAAGAATATGACGATCCAATTTGTGACCGAGGACCATGGACGAAAAGTACAATCCTGGGCTCACTGCTCCGCAGTACTGCTGACATTGTTGCATGCTGTGTCATGGGGAACATAGCATTCCAGTCCTTCTGGGAGCTATGGATTTGTAGATCAAAGGACTACGTTTGTACAACGCAACCTGTGTATCCTTGATGTTGTATAACTGTAACAGCAGGGCAGCTCCAAAGGCAGCTCTACATACACCTGATGCCTGCCACCGCAAACACATCCACACCATCAGTGGCCACCTACGGCAAGACAACATAATTTCCAACGATGCACTATACAAGATGTGTAATATATAGCCACTGTCTGTAAAAGTCGCTCAGCAAAGATGGTCCATATGTGGCCAATGTGCTAAGGATACCAGAAAACTCACCAGTACAGAGAGCCTCCGAATTAGCCCTACTGGAAGTCAGCAAATTTATATATCCAGGATAGGACGTCGTTGCATAAATTTGTTAAGCGTGCTGCGAGATAAGGATTTTGTTTGAAGACAAGACACCATGATAAAAAGCGAAGAATGACTGATAACGGCTGTATGATGATACTACTACTACTACTACTACTACTACTACTACTACTACTACTACTACTACTACTACTACTACTACTACTACTACTACTACTACTACAACAACCTGATACCAAATTTTGGATGAGAGTAAGTGACATTGACTCTGAGACAATAGTTCATCAAGCCATATGCACTCGTATTCCTCATTAGAAGAAGATAACTTGGCTAACCCATTTAAAATCTATTGACTAGCTTTTGCTTCGAAGAAATTTTGACAAACCAAAGCACCAGAAATAAAAAAAAGACATGTGCTAAATCACTAACTGATGCCATGGAGTCTAGATACCAATCAAACTGGCTGATCCATATATACAGAGATGTTACTGATCGAATTGGTACATCTCAACAGGGTTCTAAACTTAGGTCATACCAAACATTTTAAAGCAACTTTAGCGTGGAGAATTATTTACTAACTGACTGCGATTTTTCTAGGCGAAATTTGTTTGCCAAACTCAGAGCCAGTGCACATGATCTCCAGATAGAAGTGGGGAGACATACAATTCCCATACAACTCCTGTAGAAAAAGAGTATGTTCGCTATGTAACATTCAAGCTGTTGAAGATGAAAGGCATTTTATTATAAATGTTCATTTTACCACAGTGAAAGACAATTGCTATTTAATTACCATAATGTTTTTGTAGATACAAATCAAACTGGCTGATCCATAGACACAGAGACGTCACCGATCGAATTGGTACATCTTAACAGGGTTCTAAACTTAGGTCATACCAAACATTTTAAAGCAACTTTAGCGTGGAGAATTATTTATTAACTGACCACGATTTTTCTAGGCGAAATTTGTTTGCCAAACTCAGAGTCAGTGCACATGATCTCCAGATAGAAGTGGGGAGACATACAATTCCCAAAAAACTCCTGTAGAAAAAGAGTATGTTCGCTATGTAACATTCAAGCTGTTGAGGATGAAAGACATTTTATTATAAAATGTCCATTTTACCACAGTGAAAGACAATTGCTATTTAATTACTTTAATGTTTTTGTAAATTTTGCTTCCCTCAGTGAACAGGACAAATTTTCATAATGTCCTACATTACATCTTTATCGTCCTTTTCAATGACGGCTGAGTGAAGAGGTGACATCGTTATCTTCTGTGTCATAAAATCTCATTGTGATTAAACTGTCACGGGATATTGAGCTATGACGTGTGGTGATGCGGCTTCTTTATTCAGTGATCCTGGCGGAGGTTTCAGGCAATAGCCAGTGAAGTTTCCACTGTAACTAATGCACAGCACCTAGCAGAACATTAGCTTCAACATTAACTTCAAATTTACACTTACTATGAATGATATGTAGTTTCTGCTCATATATTAATATAACCACTTAATTTGATAACGGAGCCATCAGCCTTAATTCCTGGATGCCATTTTATGCGTGCGTGCCTGCCTGCCTGCGCGCGTGCGTGGTGTATGCATGTGCGTGTGCGTGTGCGTATTGTATATATCATGTATATTTTACTTAGTGTCAACTGTATATAGTATGTATTATCTATGTCAGGTTATTTCTATATGTATGTAGATTTTGTGCCAATAAATAATCTGAATCAGAATCTACTACTACCATACCACCACACCTACTACTACTACTACTAATTCTACTACTACTACTACTACTACTACTACTACTACTACTACTACTACTACTACTGCTACTGCTACTGCTGCTGCTACTGCTGCTGCTGCTGCTGCTGCTGCTGCTGCTGCTGCTGCTGCTGCTGCTGCTACTACTACTACTACTACTACTACTACTACTACTAGCCGCATAGGGCAGTAATCATATACATAATATAATATGTAATATCTTTGTACGGCTATATCTATGTTGAATGTGTGCTAATAAATAATCTGAATAAATATTGCATTGACGTGATGCATGCTGTCTAATAAGCAATTCAGAAACAGTGAGGAAAATCCCCAAAACTGATGACGTGTATTGGCGTAATTTCTGACGTCATAATAAGCAATTACGAAACAATGAGGACACCCCCAAACTGACAACGACGATGGCGTAATGTCTGATGTCATAATAAATAATTGTCATATTAATATTAGGTTGCTTAGGAACCGCATTTGTCAGAGGTTGAGAATGTTAGCATAAGTGTATTTGATATAATTACTCAATTACAAAATACTTTCACGGGGATTTATCATGACTGAGAAGGTCGCTATGAATGAGTATGAGAAGCGTTATGAGTAAGTATTTCTCAAAATAATAAACAACCTCAGAGTATGTAAAATTCACATTCAGTTATTTATATCAGATGAATAGTTTGCGAACATCACATTGGACCAAACATGTGGCAATTACTTACGCCTTGTAGTTAATTACAATTACTTTGCAAATGTGCAATTACATTTACAATTACTTCAATTTATTAATGTAATTAATTACAATTACAATTACTTTGCAATATAATTAACTACAATTACAATTACTTTTTATTATAAAAGATAGTTGGGTATACCAAGAATACATATTATAAGTGAGAAAATGATACGTAACCCTAGATGTTTAGAATAAAATGGGATTACAGCGCATGTGAAAATTTAACACTCCTATTCCCCTTGACAATGCTTGGACAGCCCATCAAAGGCATTTCCTATGTGACGATGCCACCTCACCCCTGAATAGAAGGACATATACGCGTGTGATTATCCTTTTGCCAAAATAATATGGTAGCACTCAGCTACAACCACATACTCAAGGGATGAAATTAATCTCAGTTTCTCAAAAGTGCTAACAACTATTTTTATGGCTTTACACATCATCAAATATTGTTTCCATTTTCCATTATAGCTTTAGTGTATGCTCTCCTTTAAATATGCTTGTACAATACAATGTAATATTTAATCGAATATAACCTATTTTTGGCTAGAATGTATTTTGGAGCGAAATCACGCGAGATTTGACGCGCATAATATCCCGCCATGACAAACCAATGAATGAAGTCGACTAGAAAAATGGCGATTTATTCCTCAGACCTGGACCGGAAATCCTATGAAGTTTCAAAGTGATCCGCTTAATGGTCATGAAGCTATCGTCCGGAAACAATTCTCAAGATGGCTACCTGGCGGCTATACCAAAATATCTAAAAGAAATATGATTTAAGATCATCGGCGAGTTCGATAAGTTTACTCCTCAGACTTAGTAAAGTCAGTCTATGAAGTTTCAGAGCACTCCGATACAATCTAATGGAGTTATCGTCTAGAAACTAATTTTCAAGATGGCTGCCCTTGGTTGGCAGACATCTTGAAATTCCGATTATCATCAATTTCGATGGGTTTCTTCACCAGACCTAATCGAAAAACTCTATCCGATAAATTTTCCAGCAGTGGCTGGCGGTCATCGGGGAATTCAGATCATCGTCGATTTTTAGGCTTCTTCCTCTGACCCAGTCCAGTCATCCTCTAAAGTTTCAAAACGATCCGATAAACGGTAATGGATTTCTCGTATGGAAACCAATTTTCAGAATGGCCACCCTTTGCTTGTGGCCATTTTGGCTTCGGATCAGCATCTGTTTCGATAGGTTTCTTCCCCAGACGTAATCCAATCACCCTATAAGGTTTCAAAGCGATCGAATAAACGGTAAAGGAGTAATCATCCGGAAATCAATTTTCAACATGGCACCTGGTGACCATCTTGGATTTCAGATCATCGTCAGTTTCGAAAATTTTCTTCCCTAGACCTATTCCAACCAGCCTATGACATTTCAAAGTGACCCGATAAACGATAACAGACTTATCATCTGAAAACCACTCTGCCACCTGTCCGTCCGTCCGGCCACCAAGACAGCACCCTCACATAATACCCTGTCAATTTTTGGTGGTGTATAAAAAGTTTAGGCCTACTTAAAAATCGCAGAAGAGGCAGCTGTCTCACCACCCACCCCGCCCCGCCCCCTCTCCTCCCCACCCCCCTGCCCCACCCACCCTAGTACCACAATCTTCACCTAAACAGACAGACAGACAGACAGACAGCATAACAGACAGACAGACAGGCAGGCGGACACAGACAGACAGACTGACAGACGCGTCTATTATAATACTCTCGCGAGTTTACCCATATACCATAAAATTAATGAGAGACATAGACATTGTAGGGTAGGACAGATGGTGTAATTGAATAATGATCCAGGACTGGGATACGGTGGAGTTGACACGATGAAAAGAATCTTCACATTTTAAACAACCGGCATACCCTCGCCCTCCCGTTTTTGCCACACTGTATTTCGGATTTGTATGATTTTCCGATTTTTGGGAATTTTCTGCATTTCGTCGGATCTCACCCACAGTTATGGAACCATAGTGTATGGTCGTATCCTTTCTTGTGTTAAAATCTCAGCAGTATCGGATTTGTAGTTTCCGAGATATCCATAGACAGAATTTGATGCGATCCCAACCCTGGTTCTTTTATCCGGATCATGGTAATTGTCTGGAAATCCCTTGCACGGTAAGTTCCTTCCTTGTGTTGATATTTGAGCCAACTCTGATCAGCAGTTTTTTTTATTCAGGTGTGGACGGACACGCGGACGCTCGCAAGCACGCTCGCACGCACGCACTCACACACATACGCACGCACGCACGCACGCACGCACGCACGCACGCACGCACGCACGCACGCACGCACGCACGCACGCACGCACGCACGCACGCACGCACGCACGCACGCACGCACGCACGCACGCACGCACGCACGCACGCACGCACGCATGCACGCACACCAGATCACAACATCATTTTCCCCTTCTTTCTCTTACTTATAATGATAATGATTTATTCGCAAGTTGATGTAAAGCTGAATATATGGTGTTTGTTTCAGCTTTGTTGGAGAAATCAAACAGACCTTAGAGAATCTTACCTCCTCCATGTACAGATTTAGAAAGAGAATGGAAACGCTGCACAAGAATATATGGATTAGTAAGTATTTTCTATCAAGAATTATATTAAATAATTGTGTTTATTTCGTTTTTAGATATTTAATTATCATTATGTACGTGTAGGTGCGATTTGTTAATGAGTTATATACAGTGTAGGCATCAACAAATGTTTGTTAGATGTGGTGGGGTTGGGGTGGGGTCGGGGCGAGACAACAGAGGGACAGATTTTCCCCATAGTGGGAAATGTTGGCGGCCGCTCGCAAAAGCGCTGGTGTGGGGTTGTGGGAGGGGTGGTAGCGCGGAGTGGATTTGGGAGGGGGGCGGGAGCGCGGAGGTCCCCCACCCACGGGAATATTTGTAAATTAGATGCTCGGGGAGGCCATTTTCTGCACTCTGCTTGATAAACAACATCCTTATGTTGCTTTATAAATAAAACAAGGACAAATTCGTCCAATACCCGCGCCGTTGATATATTTTTCAGTTGGACAACCGTTAGGTCACAAGTGTCTATTTTGGAAATAATGTTGCTAAAAGCTGTTGCTGCTACGTTTTAGTTTTTGGCCGTAAAATCGGCATACGTCTTCAGGACCCCACAGACACACGTTAACCCAACTTCGGAAAAGATCGCTCCATTAGAGTTATTGAAACATGCTTCAAAAAGACTATTTTGATAACAATGTTGCTGTTGCGTTTTAGCCTATTTGGTCATAAAATTGGCGCACGTATTCCGGACCACATTGGCAAGCTTCAACGGCAACAACGACAACAACAACAACAACAACAACAACAACAGCAACAACAACAACAACAACAAGCACTCCGTGCTCGCATATACCATTGCGTCTAGCGACGCGGGTAATAACTATATGAAATATATTCATACACATGTTTAGTGGGGTGGGTGTGTTGAGAGTAGGGTGTGTGTGAGCAAAGCATTCTTGGATGGGAGAATTTACCCCCACCCCTACTATCTAATAGAGGGATCAATTTCTAGCTATGCCACGCATATTTCTAGCTAAACACGCCCACTTTACATGCGTGTTATGATCGATTTGAAACTTTGAAACCTGAGTTACCGGAATCTTAATTTCAAGCTATCTATGCAGATAAGCTGTTGAATATTTTGAACTTAATGTAACTGGTTGGTGATGAGGTGGTGGGGTGGGGTTGGTGGGTTGGGCTGGGGTGGTGGAGTGTGGGTGGAGAGAAGGGTGGTGGGGTTGGGGGTGGGGATTTCAGCTCTCAGTCAAAATAGGTTCGAGCTATTGAACAGAATGTTTATTAAATTTTTATTAATCAAAAACACATAATTCAGACACTTATGACAGACATATATCATGTTGATTGTGACGTCATCCAACAGGTAATATAATATAAATTAGCTATTTGCTTTGTTCTATTGATCCATGCCTCTCATATTTCAGTCGAAAGTGAATGTTTTCCACGATTGCCTGCAAATGTGGACAGGGTGCTAATTAATTCCAAAACTATTGACCACAAGGGCAATAACGAGTACTTCAATGGATTGGTAAACACAGTAAACCACTGGCCTATGCATAAGATTGAAAGGTGAGTGTTGAAATCTTTATTTATAATAACTAAGATTTTAAGATGAGATACTAACATGATGAGGTACACAGCATACGATCTGATTGCCAGTAGTTGTGGAGAACCTAATCATGGATTGATATACAATAGTTATGGGCCATGACTTAAGCTAAATACATTGAAATTCGGTCACGAAAGAGTGTCTGTCTGTCTGTCTGTCTGTCTGTCTGTCTGTCTGTCTGCCTGCCTGCCTGCCTGCCTGCCTGCCTGTCTGTCTGTCTGTCTGTCTGCCTGCCTGCCTGCCTGCCTGCCTGCATGTCTGCCTGCCTTCCTGCCTGCCTGCCTGCCTGCCTGTCTGTCTGTCTGTCTGTCTGTCTGTATGTCTGTCTGTCTGCCTGCCTGCCTGCCTGCCTGCCTGCCTGCCTGTCTGATTAGCCATCCATCCATCCATCTATCTATCTATCTATCTATCTATCTATCTATCTATCTATCTATCTATCTATCTATCTATCTATCCATCCATCCATCCATCCATCCACCCATCCAGCGATCTATCTATCTATCTATCTATCTATCTATCTATCTATCTATCTATCTATCTATCTATCTATCTATCTATCTATCTACCTACCTACCTACCTACCTACCTACCTATCTATCTGTCTGTCTGTTTGCCCGCCAGCCTGCCTGCCTCCCTGCCTATCTATCTACCTCCTTCTCTCTCTCTCTCTCTCTCTCTCTCTCTCTCTCTCTCTCTCTCTCTCTCTCTCTCTCTCTCTCTCTCTCTCTCTCTCTCTCTCTCTATCTATCTATCTATCTATCTATCTATCTATCTATCTATATATATATATATATCTGTAAATGAATGAATGCATAATAATACATAATACTCTCTTATCTCTCATATTAATAGCCATCTCACTGCCAAATACTCAGACTTATTGTCAAATCTCCAGAAAACATATAAAGATGTCCTGCAGCGGAAGCAACTTTACGGCACCAAGCTCTTTGTCATGTACCACGTAAGTCACGCATTTATGTTAGAGTTAACACGTTTAATCTAAAGATTAAAATCACTTCCATTATAATATCCAGTTACAGTTTAAAGTAACACCGACACTGTTTTTAAACTGAACCCTTGTTAGAAAATTAGTAGTATATCGCGCGGGCATGGAGATGGTGGAAGGTGGAGATACCAGCGCGTAGTTCTCAAAGGAATGCACTCATCCAATCAGGTCAGTACTGCGCTAAGCTTTGAATCAGTCCTCCGTCTGTTGTCTCAGCGTGTCCATTGTGCCATTCATAAATCTCTGTCATGATATATGCAGAATGGTACAAGACTTACTAACCAAAACACCATTACCCACAGATACTGTTGCATGGGCACATGTATCCATGCATAGTTACCAATCAGCATTTCTCAATCTCTCAATGGTGATGTCTAAAAAGGCCTCCAATGAGCATCATCTTACTTTTCTTCCTTACCCTCTTTTCTCAGGTCCGGACCCTTCATTTTTCCTTTTCATTACAGACTTTCTGTTAACTGATCTTTTTTTTATATCTACTTATCCAGCAATCCTTATTAGGACGTTGCTTGCCTTCATCAGGGTCTTTTCGTATCTTGACGTTCATGCAACTTTGGCTTCTCTTGTTCCTTGCCGATCCTGTAACTTCAGATGTTCTTAATTCGTGTCTATTTGCTAGCTTCCAGCTTCTCTTCTCTGGTGCTGCTACAGTTGCAGAAAATTCCTAACAGATACTACCTCCACTCCTCTCATTCTGTGGTATCGGGCTTGTGTGTTAACGAGGTCTGATACATCAAAGATATGTCTCACGCCCGACATCTGATTCGTGGTCTCTCAAATGGGATATTTATCCATGTCCTATCTAACGTTTTTAACTCCCATTCTTTGATGCCGAGGAAACACTGTTCCAATAATTTTTGTCATGCCTTCTGGCTGTCTTCTCGTGGCTATCTTATCTTGCTATTTTTTATCTCCTATTCCATCAATTGATGGCGATATGCCTACTGAGAGGAGAGTTTCGACGGAACAGCTCTATTGGAATGTCCGCAATCTTCTGGAGCCTAGATTATTTGTACTGGTCTCTCTTCTCTATCACCTCTTTATACTTCAGTGTTGCTGTACTGGCACTGCTTTGCGTTATGTGCCAAACTGGCCTGGAATTGAAAACATACAATATTCTATATCTAATTGCGATCCCATGTAATTCCAATAAAGACCCAAATTGGTTGCGGTCATGAACCATAACTTGGCCGATTATTTACAACTTATCTCTAATTTCTGCTTCTAATTTGGAAACAATTTCTCTCATCTCTGCCAGATTCGCGTGCTCCGGATTATACACAGCGGTGTCGATCTTACAGCCAGGATTGTCTTCTATCAGTTTACAGCTCAATGAGGTGAGCTATGTATTTCCTGCTATGAAGGCCTAAAAAAAAGATTCGATCTGGTGATGGTCATGCGTGAGCTCCGGTCAAATGGAGATGATGCAAGATGAATTCAAGCACTTTATTCCTACTCTACCCCCGTATACAAAGTTGTCTCTTCTTGTATCTTCCACCTACAAACTGCTCGTGTGGCTAGAACGGTTCTAAATTGCTATGAAAGGTTTGGATCATAGATCCTCGGTTGACGGTTTAAAGATTCCTAACACCTTTTCTGTGACATTTTGCCCGTGTTGGGTTTATTCGATCCCTGCACTCATTGAATTTCAATTTCCAGAAAACTATACGGGTAATCTGTTGAATATTTTGAAACTAATTTGAGTGGGTGCTGTTGCTGCCTAGAGCAGCAACAGCGCCCAGTCAAATTAGTTTCAAAATATTCAACAAATTGTTGTTTAAATAGTACAGACATACGATTCGTATAACTTTACGGACTATTGGACGTTTATGACGACTAAATCACGTCTATCATGATGTAATTGTTTATGACATCAGCCTACATGTGACGTATTTGGTTCTGACGTCATACGATTGATCGATAAACTGGATGGCTCTATTCTAGCTATACGACACACATTTCTAGCCACGCTCCTCCTACTTTCTTGTGAGTATGCGAATCGATCTGAACCTTTGAAACTAGAATTCACAGAATCTATGTTTCAAGATAGGCACACTCTTGAATGATATTTATAAACACAATTTGCCTGGGAGCTGTTGCTTTTGTAATAGTAACAGCTACTAGTCAAATTAGTTTTGAAAGAATTAAACAGGAAATTTATTAAATGATAAATTACCAGATGATGTACAGACTTTTCAAACAACGTGATTCCATTTTGATCGTGATGTCACCTAACAAGTGAGTATGATATCATATACTTAAGTGACAGATCGGATTCATCCATTGCTTTGATATGACCACCTCCTGGTGCCTAAGAAGATGAGAGTCTGGCTGATCCTATTATAGATTTCCTCGGCGTTCAATTTCATAATTTGCTATCTGTAAAATACATATTAAAGAATATATTCTATGATATAGACATTGTGTATTTGTTTTGTGAAGTTTTATTTATCTCCGTATCTGACATTATTCCTAGTCTTATGAACGAAGTCTGGACCGAATTATGCAGCTTTATAAACAACTGTACCACATGGATGACTACAACATGCACACTGGCATTGCTCCCTGGCTTCAAAATGATTTGCACCGTGCCCAGGCTGTAGTAGAAATTCAGCAGAATAAGTTGATAAAATACATGGAACACAAACAAAGTGACCAGAGCAAATTCTTTCAACAAATACAACTCCTTGATGGTCAGCTTTGTCATCTTGAACAGATGTGTGTTGGAGAGGTTCAGACCATTATGACCGAAACCATCACGAACTATACAAACATATTGAAACATGGGTAAGTACTCTGTTTATCAACATCTAACGATAGTACGCTTATTTTCTATGTCAGAAGTATTTAGCATCTATTATTTTCTAATTATTTAATTTTTAATAATTTTGATTTCTGTCACATGCTCAAACTCTAGCAAAGGGATTTCAGAAATAGATGGCGTATAACGCTATCCTAGCTTGATGAGCATATTTGATTTTTGGGAGTTGATTTTATTGGTATGGGTGGCTGGGGTGGGGTGGGGGGGGGGAGTAAATGGAATGGTCATTTCTAGGTGATAATTATGCGAATGGAATTTCTATATTATTTTGGCCATGCCTACCACTTGTTTATAAGAAGAAGCTGCCATTTTAGGGCTAAAAGATCACGGACGATGCTTCTAAATATATACTAATATAAGTTCCACGCAACACTTCCATCAAACGTATTTAAAGCATACTTTGTATTTGGTATTCCTGGATTGATGATTCTATACAGTTTCAATATAATTTAATTAACTCGAAATGTCTGAGGAACTTTATATTGTGATCCATTAGAATAAATAATGAATAAACCGCATTCCTCTTGATTTGTTCAAACCAGGCGGCCACAACAACAGCAATTGGCCTCAGATTCTCTCCACAAGAAACTCCATAACATGGACCCTGATGGCAAAGCTGAGAAATGGCTCCAGTCAATGATTGGCCTACTTTATAGAGTGTCTGATGTAACTCTCGAGGTTAGTTATTAATAATAATAATAATAATAATAATAATAATAATAATAATAATAATAATAATAATAATAATAATAATAATAATTAATGTAAATTGATGAACTCTTCGAAAATTATAATGCTACGCTGACTCAGGACGTACGCTGAATGCTGAATCCTATCGTAATTCACACATTAAAAAAACCTTCATTCTGTATTCATTTTTGTCAATATTTATTTTCTGAGCGGGTAAGCAATGTGTTGCTTAATTAGCTGACTAAATTAGCTCGATCAGACAGACACCCAGCGTATCCAGGATTGATACTATGTGTTCTCTACCAATGGAAATTTTTACACATAGAATGTTTGCTTACACTGAGATATTAGTGTACACATCTAGAAAAGATATGGAAAATATGCGAGAAATACCTTTGTGATTAATAGAGAGGTCCATGGCTAGCGAGGCCACGCCCATTTCTATCTAAGCTCCTCCCATTTCTATCTAAGCTCCTCCAATTTCTATCTAAGCTCCGTCCATTTCTATCTAAGCTCCTACCATTTCTATCTAAGCTCCTCCCATTTCTATCTAAGCTCCGCCCATTTCCATCTAAGCTCCTCCCATTTCTATCTAAGCTCCGCCCATTTCTGTCTAAGCTCCTCCTATATATTATGCCCGTTGGAATCGATTTGAAACATTGAAACCTGAATTCACAGAATCTAAATTTCAAGGTAACTATACAGGTAAGCTGATGAATTTTTTTAAACCAATTTCACTGATGGATGTCACTGATGGATGTTTCTGCCTACTGCTCCAAGTCAACTTAGTTTCAACATATTTAACAAAACGTTTATTAAATTGTAAATTCATCAAAGACATGCAGTTCATTCACTTCATGGTGGACATTTCAATGTCCGTGATGGAGCTATAAACCTTTATAATTGTGACGTCAGCTAACACGTGGTGTATTTGATTATGACATCAGATACTTGAGTGACAGATCGGATCTTTCCATTACACATATGTCATGACATGTTGCAGTAACATTTTGAATGTGAGAATGTCAATAGGGTTTCAGGAGATATAACCTATTTGCCATAATTTTATTTTAGGATGCCTAACATCGGAGAACTCTTATAATGTGTAAGATTTATTTAGCCTTTTCACTTTTTGCCCACATTAACTTTTAAATCATGCTACCACACCCCTCACACACCCCA
This sequence comes from Chaetoderma sp. LZ-2023a, assembly GCA_034401795.1. NCBI lineage: Eukaryota > Metazoa > Mollusca > Caudofoveata > Chaetodermatida > Chaetodermatidae > Chaetoderma > Chaetoderma sp. LZ-2023a. The sequence goes on from CM067359.1 coordinate 126,196,333, forward strand.
AGCTAACCCACTAAATGATATGCATTTATTTCATGCCATATGTACGGAAGCGCTGAAAGGACACGTGACCTTTGCTTAACTGTGTGCCTGCTGAGTTTCTACAGACTACATTTTCCACGGAGTTTAACTCTGGATAGGTTGAATATTTTGAAAACAATTTAACAGAAAGTTGTTAGTGGCTACAGTTCAATCAAATTGTTTTCAAAAATATCCAGCGTGTCCAGAGTCATTGACCATTAAAATCATTGTCTGGTAGCTTGCAGCTGTCATACAGTCAACATACTCGTAAACATTCAGCCCCTCTTGTGTCAACTTAACCCTTTAATGGTCAAACTTACCAAAGAAACAACTTTGCAGTGGTCTTCAGACATGGCTATTTGAAAGGCCTAGAGAGGAGTATTTTTTAATATTCGAGCCAGTCATTCTAGTGGTAAATTTTCAAAAATACTCCTTTCGGACTGCAGATAGACACTGGCTAAGTAAAAAGTTTAATTTTCTTTACCATTATCCTTTTAATGGTCAAGCTTGCGAAAAAAATTCAGCGGTAAATTTCCAAAAATGGTCTAAAATTAAAATATCTTGAAAAATATTGACCATCAAAATGTTTAATTGATATTTCAAAGTGTATTCTGAGCGCTTTGAGATGCTGTTGACACAAGCGGGATTAACACATACCCGGATTTGAGACTAGGTTGTGCTACAAATACCAGACTATGTCTGCACCGATGCTTCGCCTCGTCGTAATACAGTTTTATGAACAGTTTGTCTAAATAATAAAGCAGGAACATAACTCTGACAGAGATATTTGTCATAATGGGAAATTTGTCCATCTACAGATATCTGAGATTAGTTATCAACGTCTCCTTTAAATATATTTACCCTTCCCATTTTTTCATATCGTGTGAGTCGGGAGGGGTGGTGTTGTCTACGGTAGAGCTTTAGTGGGAGGGGTGGCATTGTCTGAGGTAGATCTGTAGTGTGAGGGGAGGCATTATCTGAGGTAGATCTGTAGTGGGAGAGCCGGCATTATCTGAGGTAGATCTGTAGTGGGAGGGGTGGCATTGTCTGAAGTAGATCCTTAGTGGACGGGGTGCCATGGTCTGAGGTAGATCTGTAGTGGGAGGGTGGCATTGTCTGAGGTAGATCCTTAGTGGGGAGGGTGCCATGGTCTGAGGTAGATCTGTAGTGGTGGGTGTGGCATTGTCTGAGGTAGATCTGTAGTGGGAGGATGGCATTGTCTGAGGTAGATCCTTAGTGGAGAGGGTGCCATGGCCTGAGGTAGATCTGTAGTGGTGGGTGTGGCATTGTCTGAGTAAGATCTTTAGTGGGAGGGGTGCCATGGTCTGAGGTAGATCCTTAGTGGGAGGGGTGCCATGGTCTGAGGTAGATTTGTAGTGGGAGAGGTGGCATTGTCTGAGGCAGATCTGTAGTGGGAGGGGTGGCATTGTCTTAGTAGATCTGCAGTGGGAGGGGTGGCTTTGTCTAAAGTAGATCTGTAGTGCGAGGGGTGGCATTGCCTGAAGTAGATCTGTAGTTGGAGAGGTGGCATTGTCTGAGGTAGATCTTTAGTGGTAGGCGTGGCATTGTCTGAGGTAGATCTACAGTTTGGGGGGGGGGGGGTTGCATTGTCTAAGGTAGATTTGTTGTCGGCGGGGTGCCATTGTCTGAGGTAGATCTGCAGGGGGAGGGATGGCATTTTCTGAGGTAGATCTGTCGTGGGAGGGGTAGTATTGCCTGAGGTAGATCTGTAGTGAGAGGAGTGGCATTTTCTGAGGTAGATCTCCAGTGGGGATGGGGGTTGCATTGTCTGAGGTAGATTTGTAGTCGGCGGGGTGCCATTGTCTGAGGTAGATCTGCAGTGGGAGGGGTGGCATTTTCTGAGGTAGATCTGTCGTGGGAGGGGTAGTATTGCCTGAGATAAATCTGTAGTGAGAGGAGTGGCATTTTCTGAGGTAGATCTCCAGTGGGGATGGGGGTTGCATTGTTTGAGGTAGATTTGTAGTCGGCGGGGTGCCATTGTCTGAGTTAGATCTCTAGTGGTGGTGGGGGTGGGTGGTGGCATTGTCTGAGGTAGATCCGTAATGAGATGGGTGGCATTGTCTGAGGTAGATCTCCAGTGGGAGGGGTGGCATTGTCTGAGGTAGATCTGTAGCGGGAGGGATGCCATTGTCTGAGGTAGATCTGTAGTGGGAGGCGTGGTATTGTCTAAGGTAGATCTGTACTTTGTTGCCTAATGAAAAGGAACTACCTGCAGAAATAACGAATGCGAATTAATTAGTCTGTAGAACTAAATGCTAGATCCTGGCGTATTCCATGAGTCTGATACTAATATGGCCAACACTTTGCCATTGTTTTATGTATATTTAATACTGTATGTATAGTAGCAGTAGTTCTAGTATTGTTCGTTAATGGATTGATGTTACTTTGTAATTAACATTAAAGGTCCACATTTAGACCAGAATGCATTGAAATTAAAATGGTTAAAGCTATATATAGACTTTCAAATTGTGTAGTAGAAAATATATCAACGACCCGGGTATTGGACAAATTTGTCCTTGTTCTTAAAGGGAAAGTTGTCCATGTAGGGATACCTGAGGTCAGTTATCAATATATCCTTTAAATATATTTACTTTTCCGACCTTTTGCATTTAGTGGGAGAGGTGGCATTGTTTGAGGCAGAGTTGTTCTTTGTTGCGTAATGAAAAATAACTACCTGCATAAAAAACGAAAACAATGGCAACGCGACCTTTAATTCACATTTCCAGAGTATCCATTCATCATCTGACCTCGTATGACGTCATAATCAGCTCAGCGCGTGTATGTAGACGTCACAATCATTACGTCACAATGGGTTCCATATAGACCGTCATCAAATCTCAGAGTCCGACACGTATGAATTGTATGTCTTTGCTATTTAATAAACATGCTGTTGAATATTTTGAAACTAATTTGACTGGGCGCAACACTGTCATTGATTTATGGATACTTAATTATGTATGCATAGTAGCGTTAGTTGTATTATTGTTCTTTAACCATTTAACACTCATATTAGCTAAAACAAATTCAGCAGTGGTCTAGAGAAATGTCAATTTGCAGATCAAGAGAAGACTATTTTTGAAAATTTACAACTGGAATAACTGGCTCGATAATCGAGCCAGTTATTCCAGTGGTAAATTGTTAAAAACAGTCTTCTGTTGGTCTGTAAATTGACATTTTCTATGAGAAAATTGAAATTTTCTTGAACAAATTCGAGGGTTAAAGGGTTACTGAACTGATGTACTTTGTACTTAACAGTAAAGGTCTACATTCAGGGCAAAATTCTTGAAATTAAAATTGTTAAGATTACATATTTTTAGACTTTCTTTATTGTGTACTGGAATGTAATGAAACGAATCTTTTCTTTTCATCCCGGATAAGCTAATACAATTTTTGTCTCGCCCGCGAAGCAGACAGCGAGACATAAGTATCACTTTTCCGAAGGCGGCGTCGGCGTCAACATTAAGGTTCTGCATTTAGTCAAACTTCTCAGCTTATATTTCAGGATTGGTTAAGCCTATTACAACTAAACATAGTTACCTATAATGATAGGAAGTAGAATGGTGATGTTGAGGGTCACAAGATCAAAGGTCAATGTTACTGTGACCTCGGTACAGAACTCTGGTTTTTCAACATTAGGTTTTTGCGTTTAGAAAAACTTTTCAGCTTATATTTCATGATTGTTAAGCCTATTGCAACTAAACTTGGCTACATGGTTACCTATAATCCTAGGAAGCAGCATGATAATGTTGAGGTCACAAGCTCAAAGGTCAAGGTCACAGTGACCTTGATACAGAGCTCTGTTATTTCAACGTCAAGTTTTTGCATTTAATAAAACCTTTCAGCTTATATTTCATGATTGGTTAAAGCTATTGTAGATAAACTTGGATACATGGTTACCTATAATGATAGGAAGCAACGGATTATGTTTTGGTCACAAGGTCAAAGGTCACGGTCACTGTGACCTTGATACAGAACTCTGTTATGTCAGCATTAAGTGTTTGCGTTTATCTATAATGTTAGGACGCAGCATATTGATACTGAAGTCACAACGTCGAAGGTCAAGGTCATTCTGACATCTACAAAGCTTGGTTATTTTTCACTGTTAAGTTTTTAGGCCTTGCAAATCTTATCATGTTATATTTCGGGATTGCTTAGCCCTAATGGAACACAACTTTGCTACATGGTTGCTTATGCCAAGAGGATACAGGATGGTTACATGCAGGTCAAAGGTCAAGGCCATTCTAATATTGCTATTTGACCTCTGCCTTTTCAACCATAGATTTCTCCATTCAGCAAATCAATTATATTTCAGGATTGGTTAATCATATTGGAACTAAAATTGAATACATAGTTACCTATAATGTTGGACGCAGTATAATAACACGGAGGTTACAAGGTCAAACGTCAATGCCACTGTGACAAACAGGAGACAGGTGAGACCTATAATTCCGCGGAATTCTTGTTTATTTGAGAAGTTGAGTATACAATTGTAACCATTTTATCCTCAAATATTCTCGTATGAATTTGGGCATTTCAAGTTTTTATGCACTGCTTTGTTCATCTGTTTTGTTTGCATGCAATATTAACCATACCATATAAGCCACTCATTCCTGGTACTAACCACGCACTCTTCTTTCTTAATCACACTTACATTATATCATATGCTCCTTCATACTAACTCTTACATGTACATCCTTCATATTGACTCATGGATATGTAAGTATTCACTTCTCCAATAAATTATGGTAGTGACGTAGTTTGGGTATATGTTGTGCGATAGTAATACATCATATTATAATTAATATAGATCTACAATATCAGTCATTGACATACACTGTCTTGCATTGACCTGCATTGACATACATTGACGTGCATTGACATACATTGACGTGCATTGACATACATTGACGTGCATTGACATACATTGACGTGCATTGACATACATTGACGTGCATTGGCATACATTGCCATGTATTGACATACATTGGCGTGCATTGATAATTTGGCATACATTGACATACATTGGCGTGTATTGACATACATTTACATATGCTGGAGTGCAGGTGATTGAGAGAATATTAGATGCATATTTTCATGAGTTTTATGAGGTTAAGTGCGAGACCTTGTCGAAATGATGTGTGTGTGCGTGCGTGCGTGCGTGCGTGTTTGTGTGTGTGTGCGTGTGTGTGTGTGTGTGTGTGTGTGTGTGTGTGTGTGTGTGTGTACGTGTGCGTGCGTTATGATGGAGTGATCGATTTCTAGCAATGCCCATGCCCATTTCTAGCTATGGCCCGCCCATTTCTAGCTAAGCTCCGTCCTCTCTTTACGTCCGTTGGAATCGAGTTGAAACTTTGCCTGAATTCCCAGATTCTAAATTTCAATGCAACAATGCATCTAATTTTATGGTAATTAATTTTAAATAGTATGTAATGACTTATTTCTCAGGTAATGGCATTCGATGATGATGAAGCATGTAAAACCAGCACTCAGGATAAGTTGTTTGTTAATGGATATGGCAGCGTTCATAATGAGGCAAACAGCAATGTTGATATCGACACTGAAGTTGGCAGTAAGATTCAAATCGACAAGGATGCACCAGCCGATATCCACACATTGTAAGCAAAGATCTTTAGCAGAAAAATAATGCACACTATTTCCAACAAAGCAACCATACCAGTAATAGCTATATCCATGTCTAGCTACGCCACACCAAGTTATAGCTAAGCTCCGGCAACTTATACATGTGTTGGAATTGAAACACATTTAACTGGGAGTTGTTGTTGCATATGGTCCCTGTATAATTAGTTTCAAGATATCCAACATAATTATTATTAAATTACCGTGACAGACCTTCCTTCCTAATTGCGCGATGGCCAAGTAAGATGTTGAATATTTTTAAAATAATTATAGCAACAATTGCCGAATATAGCAACAACAGCCCCCTGTCAAATTAGTTTCAAAATATTCAATATAATATTTATTAATTGTACATTTACCAAAGAAAACAAGGCAGCCACTTTAATGACGGTGTATTACCGCTTTCGCGACGGACCTACGTCTTGTTGATTGTGTCGTCAGCGAACAAGTGATGTATTTTTAATTATGACGTCAGATACTTGAGTGACGGATTGGATCACTACAATACATGTTCTGTTGTCTTGATTCGCTCGGACAAAAGCTCCGACAACTGCCATTCGTTTGATTTGCATATGTAATATATAAGAATTTAAATTAAGATCCGCCATATGCATATCCGCCCCCACTCAACCCCCCCCCCACCCCACCCCCCCCCAACCCCAACACCAATAAATACATTTCAGGCATCATAATAAGCCTTTTACCTTTGAATAACATTGTAATAATGGATGACTCCAGTTTTAGCTATGCCCCGCCCATCCCTAGTTAAACTCCACCTACACTTCACCCACGTTGGCATCGATCGATCCCTGCACTACCCGAATCTCAATTTCCAGAAAACTATACAGGGAAGCTGTTGAATATTTTTGAAACTAACTTGACTGGGCGTTGTTGCTGCATAGCAGCATGTTTATTAAATAGTAAAGACGTGCAATCCGTACACAGACGCTTAGTCCGTCATCAATTAAGCATCTATGACGAACTTATCTACGTAATTCATAACACAATTGATTATGACGTCAGCCTAGATTGACTGAGAAACTTGAATCCTCCATTACTATTACTATTCAATGCAAAGCTTGTACACATGGCTCTCTCCTCAGGCGTCATATGTTCGCGCCATTGTGCGCGCAGGTGAGTACGCAGAATGCCTATGTTAAATTCTCTGCTTCTTGCTGCCAATGCAGGGATCCGATCTGTCACTCAAGTATCTGACGGAATAATCAAGTTCGTCAAACTCTGTCCCGAAAGTGTACGAATTACATATTTTTGTTGAATTTGCAATTTAATAAATATTCTTTTGAATATTTTGAATTCACTGAACGCTATTGGCGCCACAGGCAGCAACAGCTCCTGGTAAAGTTAGTTTCAAAATATCCAACAGCTTACCTCTATAATTACCTTGAAATTTAGATTTTGCAGATTCAGTTTTCAAAGTTTCAAATCGATTTCATCACGTATTAAAATGGGCAGGGCTTAGCTAGAAATAGGCGGTGCTTAGCTAGAAATGGGCGGGGACTAGCTGGAAATGGATCTCTCTATTGACAACTATTCACTATTTCTATTTAGGAATGCCTCAAGTGAGAGGTGCGTGGTGTTTGGTGACCATTGCGATCATAATGAGCCAATCAGCAAGATAGACATTTCTGGTAAAATATATATGTTAAGATGCACTTACTGCATCATGTTGTCGTGAATCACCAACATAATACTGTGACATTATGTGATGTTGTTTGTTGTCTATAGCTATACGAGTAGATGGGAAGACAATAATGGTTTGTCCTATTGGTATAACGTGTCATAGGATCATTGGTCTGTACATTGGAAGAAGCATGTCGAAATTGTGGAATCCCATCTGTCAGTCAAATATATGACGTTGTAATGAATTACATCAAATGTAGGTTGGCATGACAATAACTTACCTCATGAATGACGTATCTAAGTCCATCATAAACACTTAATAGTCCGTTAAGTTGAACGAGTTGTATGGCTTTACTACTTAATAACGATTATATTGAATAGAGTGAAACTAATTTGACTGAGTGCTGTTGTTTCAAAACATTCAATAGCTTACCTGTATAGTTCTCGGGAAATTGAGATTCAGCGAATTCAGTGCTCGATCTATTCCAACACGGGCAAAGCGTGGGCGGAGATTAGCTGGGAATGGGCGGGGCATATCTAAATCTGGATTCATCCATTGGCCATGTTTTCCACCTGATATTTCAACAAACATTTGCTTGGTTTAACATTATAATAGAATATTGAATTGAAACGTATCATATATCGAAATAATTAATTGCATTGTTCTTTAATATTTACACTGTACGTATGCCAAATTTCCTGACAAACAGCTCTTTGTATTCTCAAGTAGATCCACACCCTATTACTAACCATTGTAAACCAGACATCAAAGTCATTGAAATAATTCGTTTGTTTTTCTCTCTTTCTGTTAGATGTTATAAAGGAGCTCGGTGCTATCAGTGATGGCTCTACTACATGGGCCCGCTTTGATGAAACCCAACTCTCACCCAGATATCCACCGATGAGCAGCATTAGTTGGCCAGAAATACAGAACCAAAATGCTGAACAAATTAGTAAGTTTACTAAATGAATGTACATGTATCGCAGTTTTGACAATTATGAGATGAAATGCAGAGACAACATGGCGTGGATTGGGAAGATATATGCCAAATAGAGGTATGCAAGCGTGAGTGGGTTATATCCTGATTTTCCGGTCACAAAGTCAACCACCATATGATGAAATGATGCCATTACACGTAAATACTCAACAGACTGCTTATTACATTAAATATTCTTCAGTGACATATAATGTGTATACTTTTATGACGGAATTTTCGATTGTCGTGGCGGAGTTAAGTCATTTCGATTGTGACGTCCGCTAATACGTGACGTGTTTGATTATGACGTCAGATACTTGATTGACAGACTCGAGGTGACAAACTTACCATAATCTATTGCGCACACGCGAGCTAACATATTAGTAATCAGTCTCTCATCCGTACGCGAGCGCTAACATATTAGCTACCAATCGCTCATCCCTACACGAGAGATAACATATTAGCAATCAGTCTCTCACCCCTACACGAGAGCTAACATATTAGTAATCCGTCTCTCACCCGTACACGAGAGCTAACACATTAGCAATCAGTCTCTCATCCCTACACGAGAGCTAATACATTAGCAATCAATCTCTCAGCTATACATGAGAGCAAACATATTAACAATTAGTCTCTCATCCCTACACGAGAGCTAACATATTAGAAATTAGTCCCTCATCCTTACATGAGAGCTAACACATTAGCAATCAGTCTCTCATTTCTATTTGCTAAGCCCATAGCTCATTTGTTCGCCGAGTTTAAAAAGTCAAAGCACAAAAGTAATTTTAGCTATGCCCCGCCCATATCTAACTAAGCTCCGCCCATTCTTTGTGCGTGTTGGGCTCGATTTATATACTTTGAGTCCTGAATTTCCAGCATTCCAATTTCGAGATAATAAAAGCTGTTTAAAATGTTGACACTGATATGACTGGTTGCTGTTGCTGACTGGCAGCAACAATGCCCAGTGAAATTAGCTTCAAAATATTCAAAATAATGTATTTAATTAGTAAAGACATACAATTCGTACAAATGTTAGACGCATTTAGATTGTGACGTCATTATGTATGTGACGAAATTTATTATGACGTCATATGCTTGAGCGACAGATTGGATTCATCCACTGTGTTTCAAAGGTAAAAATAGTTCCCACAGGATAACGTCACATATATTCACTGAATCATCTCAACTGCTGAATTTGCTTGCTGTTTGTGATACTTATTCCTATATTATTGTCATTCTCTATTCACAGCCTCTACTGCTGATGACGCTATTGGTTTCGATGATGATTTTATGCCTTGTAAGGCAGCAAACCTGTCACATTTAAAAGTTAGAGCTACAGTCTCATATGATAAGTGTGACAGATCACAGATCTCACTCAGGCCTGGTGAGTGCTTCATATGTCATATATATATATATATATATATGACGCATGTGACATTGTGTTTTTAATCTACTATCCGCCAAATATAAACATTTGTATATTCCATTGAAGCATTATAGTGGTAATAATGCTAAGTAGTATACTATCTGGTTCCTACAACAGATACAGCCTTACTGGATAAGAGACACCTGACATCTACACAGCCACAAACACATCACCAATTCATGAGAAATTAATACTATATCGTGATTGACGATGTGGTATGACGGTTGACCCATCATAATCAATTACATCACTAGTTTTCTGACGTCACACTCAAAATGATATAGATCTGTCACATGGCTGGTTGTCCATCAGGAAGTATGAAAATTGTTTGTGTTTTATGATTTTACAATTTGATAAACATGCTGTTGAAGATCTTAACTGATTAGGTGGGGGAGTTGTTGCTGCCATAGGCAGCAGCTGCCAGTCAAATTAGTTTCAAAATATTCAGCAGGTTACATGTATAATAACATGTAGCTTGGAATTGTGATTCTGGGAATTCGGGGTTCAAAACATATAATTCTATTCAACCACGTGTAGCTTAGCTAGAAAGAGATCGCTCCAGTAGGCTTTAGGCTAAGATTTCATCAATACATTATCACATTGCAGAGAAAACAGGTGATAATGGAACACTATTTATATTGGAAGCATTATATAAAGTGCCAAGGTAATTCATGAAACCATTTCCTCCCTCAATCATATGACTGACTTATTTGATTGGGTGTTGTTGCTGCCAAAGGCAGCAAAGCGCCCAGTCAAATTAGTCTCAACATATTCAACAACATTTTTATTAAATAGTAAAGACATACAATAGCTGCAACTTGGCGGACTATTAAGCGTTAAAGACGAACTAAATCGAATCATTCATACTATAATTGATTATAACGTCATTCTACACGTCACGTAGTTAATTATTAGGTCATATGACGTCATATAATGGATCAATAAACCAGAAAATGCCATTTTAGCAAGATCGGAGATTACCTTTGCCACATACATGTCATGATTACCTTACAGAAAAGTATAGATCATCAAAATATGGTTTGTCTTTGGATTGTTTGTGCATTTGAATACAGAGTATAGCACCCGTTATAATTCAGGAAATCACGGTAATTTCTTATCATTGCCTCATCTTGTCCTATTTGCAAATATTTGCTGGTAGTGTGCCATCGAAGGCATGATTAAAATATATATTTCAACACGGTATAATTATCATTTCTTTTACAGATTTGTGAATTTTGGCTCTCATTGAGATAACTACAAAGATGACACATCTGCAATATTGAGCAATATTGATTTTATTACTGTAGAAATTGTCAAATAGATAGCTTCGGTTTTTTGTTACCGATAGCCACATTCTTAAACTACTAACGTTGTCTCATTATATTCTGGCAAATGAAAAACACATTCTAGAAAATCTAGAAATGCATTACATTCAATGTGGCCATTTGCCACTAAGGTAGTTAGATTCATCTGGTGACTGCCACCTAGCTATGGCGTTCATTTCCCCTATTGCAATTATTTTGATCAAAACCCTCGGTGGCAATTTGCCAGACTCTGGATTTTCTGGCAAATTTTTCGGTATGGTCTGAGCCTTGGCTATGCATTTGGCTAGGCATTGATTAGGCCTTGGTTAGGCGTTGACTAGGCCTTGGCTCGGCATTATCGAGGTCTTAGCTAGTGATTGGCTACGCTTTGGCTCGGCCTTATCTAGTGCGTTAGAGCACATGAGGTTGAGCGAGACATGTGTGTATATGCTATACGCATGTGCATGTAACCGTACACGCACGATCTTGATCACCTCAATCTATATATATATATATATATATATATATATATATATATATATATATATATATATGTACGTACAGTGGGTAGACTACTCGGCTCCCAAATGCTAGGCGAATATGTGCAGTAGAATCGGCTGGGTTCGAACCTCGCTCAGGTCGAAAATTGAAAAATGTAAAAATTTATTTCCAATGATGACTGTGCTATATCCTAGTCCCAGTGCGTCGCCAATGACAGGGTTCCTTGAACTAATGCTTGACCGTAATAAAAACTACATATGTACGTAGGAACGTGTGTACGTGTGCGCGTGCGCGGGCGCGCGTGTGGGCGTGCATATGTATATATGGTGTGTATGCATGTGGCAGGCAGGATATACATATATTTATATATATATATATATATATATATATATATATATATATATATATATATATATATATATATATATATATATATATATATATATATATATATATATATATATATATATATATATTTATATATATATATATATATGGATTGTCTTCAAGCTAACCAGCCAGGTCGATATACGCAGATACTGTATATTGATTATATGCCATCTAAATTCTATCAATGCGTGTTGCCTATATATAGCCGGTATACAACATATATTGGTTGCATGTGGGCAATATAAATTGAATGCCCCAGTAAGAATCCAGTACAGAGTGATATAAAGGCATCTTACCCAATTCGCTTCTCAATAGCCACGAACACAATCTTTAGTTATTGATAATAAGTATATTTGTAGTTGTTATTACTGCGGCTACTAATGCTTCTGCTGTTGTTAATACGTCTGCTACTACTGCTGCTACTTATATTGCGGGTACTACCGCTACTTCAACTATTGCCACTAAGGCTACAATGGCTTTTATAATATTCGTAACAATGTGTACACTTGCACACCACTAGTATAATACGCGAATGTAAATACTGTCCCCGCATACTTTGTACAATGTCTGGGAGTAATGCACTGAATTGCATTAAATTGATGGAAACGTGTTTCCAGATACAAATTATCAATGATAGTCGTCCTGGCCATCAGCAGCAATGTAGTACATGAAGAGTGGCGTAGTGATGCGGCGGGGGGGGGGGGGCGGGGTTGGGTGGTGGTGGGTGAGGGTGTCACCGGGTGGGCAGTTGCCCTGGCGCTGAGTTCAATGTAGTGTTTGGGTATGTGCGTTGGACGCCACCAAGGTAATTATGTCTGGTTTTGCACCCGGGCTCCAATATTGGGGCATAGGAGGGGGGGGGGGGGGGGCCGCCAGATCCCATCACCACACCACATGACATGAACAGTCGTGTTGCTTTCCTATTATTTTATAAACAATGACATATTCTCCATCCATGCTAGATGCTTGAGTTGTTAGCAACCACTCGCTACGCGATTAATCAACCTGATAAAACACTGGGAATTAATCTGTTCAAGTGTATTCATCACAATTCTCATTTTGCATTTCATATGCGCACCATTTTATCAGCTGTCCTACCGTCGTATCCTTATCAGCGATCACATCATATGCATTGTTTCATTGTAACAACATGTGTGTGTGTGTTTTGTTATGGATTCCCATGGAGATTATTTCAAGGAGCAACTGCGGTGTGTCACTTTGTCAATAATCAACACTCCCATGAGTAGAAATATGAAGAGATACGGAGTCGAGCTTGCTAAACCTGTCTAATGCGACCACTTTATGGAGACCAATTACACGTGGTCACTAGAAGAGAGGATCTCTTAATCGAAGTGATATTCGGTAGGATATGCCACTGGAGCCAACAGCTGATGGTTTCTTTAAGATAGGTACGATCACCTGCTTACGACCACATGCCTTTAAAAAGCACAGTCTCTTGGCTCCAAATTGCAGCTGGAGGTCTAGAACAGGTTTAACTATATATGAACTAATATCCATACCGCCTTTGTTGAAACGTTTACCGTTGGAGACAACATGGGTTACCGATAACATTGTATCCATGATTATTCGATCTTAAACAAACGCGGAAATTCTTAATGAATGAATGCGTGGCCATTTTACGCCCTGGTTGTGTTTTTATTTTCGCGCTCGGATTAATACTAGGGTAGAAAGACAAGAAGATGTAGATCGGACAAGGAAATTGTAGGTATGTAGCCTACCCCACACACACGCGCGCACTAGTACACTCATATGCACACGTGAAACGAAACACAGACACACATATACATGTGCTCACTCACTCACTCACTCACTCACTCACTCACTCACTCACTCACTCACTCACTCACTCACTCACACTCACTCACCCACCCACCCACACCACCCACCCAC
>CM067359.1:126212658-126325167 GCA_034401795.1 Chaetoderma sp. LZ-2023a
ACCCTAACCCTAACCATTACCATTATTACTGTTACCGTAACCCTAACCATAACCCTAACCATAACCCTAACCATAACCCTAACCATTACCGTTACTGTTATTACCATTACCGTAACCCTAATCCTAACCCTAACCGTTACCATTACCATTTCCGTTACTGTTATTACCATTACCGTAACCCTAACCCTAACCGTTACTGTTACCATAACTATAACCATAACTCTAACCTTAACCTTAACCATTACCATAACCATTACAGTAACCGTAACCATAACCCTAACCCTAAGCCTAACACTAACCATAGCGCTAACGGTAAACCTAACCGTAACCTAACCATAGCCCTAGCCATAACAATAACTCTAACCCTAATCCTAAACATAATCGTAACCTTAACCATAAGTCGAACCCTAACCTTAACCCTAAAACTAACCCTAACACTAACCCTAACCCTAACCCTAACCATAGCCCTAACCCTAACCCTAATCCTAACTCTAACCTTACCCATTAGCATTACCATTACCATAACCAGAGCCCTCAACCCTAAAGCTAACCCTAACTGTTACCATTGCCGGAATCATAACTGTTAACATTACCGTTACCATTATTACCATTACTGTAATGTAAACCCTAAACCCAACCCCAGACATTACCGTTATTACCATTACTGTTACCGTAACCATAATTCTAACGCTAACCATTACAATTACCATTACCGTTATTCCCGTTGCCATAACCATAACTGTAACCCTAACCATAGCTGTTACGGTTATTACCATTACCATTACCGTAACCCTAACCACAACCATAACCGTTACCATTACCTTTATTACTGTTACCGTAACTGTAACTGCAACCCTAACCCTAACCCTAACCCAAATCCTAATCCTAACCCTAACACTAAACTTAAGCCTAAACCTAAGCCTAAGCCTAAGCCTAACCCTAACGATAAACGTAAACATAACTCTAACCATAATCCTAAACGTAACCGTAATGGTAATGGTAACCATAGCAACAGCTTTCAATCATATTAATTTCAAAATATTCAACAGAATATGCTATATCTCGCATACGGAATTTACTTTTTCCAAGGATTTGCCATCGAAATGGTGAAATAATTATAGGTTCATAATACGCAGCATTACTAAAACAATAAAGTATCATAAGTATACGCTTTGAATCCGGTTTAACACTTTAGACACCGAATTACAAAAATCTCAGAAATTGCAAACATGAAATATTTTATCTTAAGGTAAGCTGACTTACAACAACACAATTCAGAAATTAACCCCAATAGGTTGTCTAAATTTCGTTGAGGGCGCAATCATTTTTCCTAGGTTGAGACTTTCTGTTATCTTTTGCCAACTTTCTCGTGCATTTCCTGCTCCTGGTCTGGTGTACATTGTACTGACTTCTTTAGGAGTGATTTTATTTACTATCAATTGATCACGTTCTGTCTCGTTGTCGTACAGGTGTTTCAGTATCTCGTTTTAAAGGAGTTATGGGAACTCTGGCTATAAATTCACTGGTTTGAAGCTATTCACGGAGGCTATCATGAGAACATTGTCCATAGCAAAGGTCAAAATACGTGGGCTTGTTGTTAATTACCTTAATTAATCGTGTATATTGTCCTTGTTTCTGAGTAGGCCTAATCGTTGAGTAGATGCAAGCTGTTTTCCATCTTCCACCTTCTACGGTTTCACCTATCCGTATTTCCACTGTAGAGAACCCACGATTTGAGATTTTCCTATAGATGTGAGAAACATTTCATTGTCTAGATAGGTGCACGCATTTCGCACTTCTTTCTCTGCCTCGTCAAAATCGTAGGTAGATTTTTAGCTTTTTTAGCTATGTTTGTATACCTACCTTGATAACGAAGGTTACTGTACTGGTCCGGTATTGGGTCAATACCTGGCCAATACGGCTCGGTATTGACCCATTAGCGGCCCGGTAACCCGATGGCTGCAACAATGCTGGTTGAAATATAAACAGTCCAGTAAGACGTGTTCAACTACGCCACACTGGTACACCGAGGATTGTACCAATCTGTACCAATCGTTAGTGGCTAATAATCAAATGAGCACACAGGCTGCGTTCTCTTGCGCATAGATGAAAAGCTACTACTCATTTCCTTCTAGATAACAGAGGAATCCATTTCCAACTATGTCCCGCCTATTTCTAGCTATGCCCCGCCCATTTCTAGCTAAGCTGCGCCAATATTACACGTGTTGGGATCGATTTGAATCTCTGCAAAGCTTAGTTGCGGGTATCTAAATTTCCAAGTAGCTATACGGGTAAGCTGTAGAATGTTTAAAACCAATTTGCCATGACAGCAACACCTCCGGTCAATTTAGTTCCAATATATTCAGTAGAATGTTTATTAACTCCACTTGTGTCAAAAGCGGTCTCAAAGCGCTAAAAATACTACTTATATCAATTAAGCATTTTAATGATCAACACTTTTCAAGAAATTTTAATATTAAAAGACAATTTTTTTTTGGAAATTTACCTCTGAAATCCTTGACCGGCTTGGCCATTAAAGCGGTAATGAATGGTAAAGAAAATTCAAGTTTTGACTTACCCAGTATCCATTTGCAGGTCAAAATAAGAGTATTGTGACGTCGATAAGGCCGAGCGAGTTGATGTATGACGTCACTTAGTTAGTTAACCATGGCCGACAGTCAAGGAAAATACACGTTTTAATCTAGATCACTAATTTTATTCTACGAATTTAATAAATATTTCAACTTATAAAACTATAAATACTCTAACGATGCTAGAAAGAATATAATTACGATTAATAAAGATGAATACACGGTTGATTATGATGAATACGTTTTATAACTTCTTATACTATTCAAACTCACTCTTCACAACAATCCGCCAGCTACAGTATCTAACTCAACTCTCAAAACAACTAACCGATTCGACCAACAACAATAACAACCCGTATCCTCTCGCAAGAGCACGTGTCACAACTGTCCACCGTATTACAAATCAGCCACCCTTTCCTGCTCAAACTCACCCCTCTCTTAGATCATACACATCCACGCACCAGACAATCATTAAAGTGTCAAATTTCAAATAAAGTGGTCACACTGACTGACCACTTCATCTACAGATAAACTGAACGTGAGAGTCATTCCAGAAATTAATACCAACATGTGGCCGTGGGAACATAGCCTACTGATGTATGGGCGTGTGCGTGCGTGTATGCGTGCGTGCTACAAATTTGTAATGTTTTCCAGTATTTTTGAAAATTTACCACTGTAATGACTGGCTCGGTTACCGAGCCAGTCATTCCAGTGGTTAATTTTCAAAAATACTCTTACACAAAAGGAGCTAAACAGTAAATACATGAAAATCCTACATTTCATGACACTTCTGACATACTATTCAATTTTCGTGACAAAGCTATACGTGATTTCGATTGTGTATGCCAGCTAGCATGTGACTTATTTGATTATGACGTCAGATAGAGACAGATCGCATCCCTCCATTGCGGATGATAATATGGAGACTCAAATGCATGTTACTTTGAAAAGTAATCACTCGACTTGGCTACTATTTTCCGCGCTATTTATTAGCTATCTATGAACGGGCTGCCCGAGCCGTGTAAACAATTAATTGCTTGTATGGGCCAATTGGCTCACGGTAATCTGTAGCCAGTTGTGATTTGCTGTTTGTGACATACCAAGACTACCTGGTAGCCAGCCCTGGCATCCACAATGCCAAAATAACAAATTAAGCGAATATTTTAAGACTTATGATCAAGGAGGAGGTTGCTATCAAATTTAAATCGAAATTAAATCCAATATTTATTTAATTTAAAACAATTACGCATACTCTTACGCAGGACGGCTTAAAATGTCATTTTAATTTGACATTATGATTTAGTGGCATATTCAATAACGTACCGGTAGTTTATTAATAAATTGACTATTGCAACACGCCAGAACATAAGTAGCTAATCTATTGACATTTGAGGTTGAATTGTACGGAAGATTTTTGCTGCCTTGGGCTATTACGTATTCGGATCAATTTATTTTTCTAACTATGCAACAACATTCCTGCGTTCCCGAGTTTCTTGGAATTTTATAGTTGAATGTTTCAGTTCAGTTCATATCAGTTTAGTTCATCTTTATATATTTTCGCGTAAAGTTTCCAGCGTGTTAATCCCTTTTGCGTGAACAGCGCCTCAAAGCGCTAAAAATACTACTTATATCAATTAAAAATTTTAATAGTCAACACTTTTCAAGAAATTTTAATATTAGAAGACTGATTTTTTGGGTAAATTTACCTCGGAAATTTTTTACCCGTTTGACCAGTCAAACTTTGGCTTACACCAGTATCCATTTACAGGTCAAGAGAAGAGTATTTTTTTAGATTTTACCACTGGAATGACCGTCTCGGTTTCCGCGCCAGTCATTCCAGTGATTAATTTTCAAAAATACTCTTCTCTTGACCTGCTATTAGTCTTGTCTTAAGACCACTGCAAAGTTGTTTCGGTCAGTTTGAGTTAAGTTAAGATTGATCGATCCCTGCACTCTCTGAATCTTAATTTCCAAAAACTATACAGGTAAGCTGTTGAATATTTTGAAACTAATTTGACTGGGTTCTATGGCAGCAACAGCGCTCAGTTAATTAGTTTGAAAATATGCAACAGCATATGTATTAAATAGCAAAGACATACAATTCGTACAACTTGACGGACTATTAAGCGTTGAAGCTGGACTAAATCGAGTCATTCATGTCGTAATTGATTTGACGTCATCGTACACGTCACGTAGTTGATTATGACGTCATATCATTGATGGATAAACTGGAGTCATCCATTCCACTTGGTGGCATGTATCAGTGATTCCACAGAGGTGTTCATTTGTAGTTATGCCACGCCCATTTCTAGCTAAACTCCGGCAAGTGTTCGGGCTTGGTGGAATCGATTTAAAACACAGAGCCTTGAATTTGTAATATCTAAATTGCAGGTCACTCCTCCTCGGTAAGCTGCTGAATATTTGGGAAATAATTTGACTTGGAACTATATAGGCAGCAGCAGCTCCCAGTAAAATTAGTTTCAAAATTGTCGACATAATATTTATTAAATTGTAAATTCATCAAGGACATGCAATTTATAGACTTTAGTGATGGACTTTTCGATTATCGTAATGAACATTTTGATAGTGACGTCAGCTAACATGTGCAGTATTGGATTCTGACGCTAGAGACTTGAGTGACTAATCGAAATGAAGAGAAATTCACCTTTCCAGAGTGCCCACACATCATATGACGTCATAATGAACTGCGTGATGTGTACAATGACATCATAATGAATGACGTCATGAATAAGTACGTCACGAACGCATATTTGAAGACGGCCTATGCGTTGTTGTACAAATTGTTTGCTTTTACTATTTAATAAATATTCTGTTGAATATTTTGAAACTAATTTGCAACAGCACCCAGTCGAATTAGTTACACAATATTCAACAGCTTCCCTGTATAGTTTTCAGGAAATTGATAGCTAGGGCATTCGGGGATCGATCAATCCCAACACGGCGAGGTGTGGGTGGAGCTTAGCTAGTGATGGGCGGGGCATGGCTAAAAATGAAAAGGTCCTTTGGTTTCCTGCTACAGACATAGAGGCCTATGTGTCCTTTAATGGTAAAACTAGTTTTATTTCGTATGGCCGCGTTTAAGCACACCATGGCTTTGACGCGAAGTACTCGCCCTTTTTAAATTAGCGTCAAATCGATTGATCGATGATGTTGACATAACATGGCAGCAATAGAAGGGCAAACACTCCAGTATCCAATATAATAATACACTATGAAGACGATTAATACGATTTCTAGAACAGATTTAGTTTAAACAAATTGAATAGATTAAAAAGGTATTAGGCTACAATTTGCTTTTGCTATATTTGTTCGAACCTGTCCTAAATGATCACCTATCTTTAGCACCAGAAATTTCTTACTAAAGTTAGGTAGTCGCTTATTATAAACACGGTTTCAAAGGAAATGACATCGAGAGGGTCACGCGATGTGTGGTCTCTAGGAGAGGCTCTTTCGCGACCACATGCTGTAACGAACCACGTTATTCTGGCCCTACAAGCTAGGTTGTCCACATGCACAGACATATATGTGAAAAATATGGTTGTTAGGCTTTATATAAAGAGATAGTTAAACCTTTGACCATCACCGAACTGAATCGACAAATTCTCTTTGATGTAAGGAATAGTCTGTTGAATATTTTGACTCAAATTCCAGTTAAATTATTTTCTAAATATTCAACGTTTGTTTCGAAATTGAGACTCTGGGATTTCAAGCGTTAATCGAAAGAGGGTTAATAATGCGTGGCCATTATAAATTAGATGGCGGTATATGTCATGTCGCGTGTGTATATTTTCATTTTTTAATGTATTCTATTTCCGGGGTAATGTGGCGTCATTGGAAGCAAATATCAAACTGTATTTTAACATAATATCGTATTCCGTTCTCTCATGAAATACAATGTATTTGGGTGTGAATTCAAAAGATATAGGTAAGTTGTTGGATAGTTCAAAGTAAGGTTGTCTTGACGCTCTAACACCGGGCATCAAGTAGCCTAGGCCTATCTTACAGGTGTACACGTGATACACCAAAATGTTTCTAAAATATTGAACATGAGGCTCTGATACACCAAAAAGTTTCGAATGAATTGTTCCGGGGCCAGGATACCAGCAAAATGTTTCAGAAACATTGTTTCGTATTCCTAATATACCACAGTGCTTCAGAATTATAGGTTAGTACTTCTGATATAGCAACATGTTTCTGAGATATTGTTTGGAATGCCTAATACAGAATCTTTAACGCTTTCATGGCGAAACTGACCAAAACCGGCCTCTGCAGTGACTATTTTTGAAAATTTACCACTGTAATGACTGGTTCGATAACAGAGCCGGTCATGCCGGTTGTAAATTTTCAAATTAATATTCTCTTAGCCTGAAAATGGACTTTCATTAAGCAAACATTTTGATTTTCTTGATGCACCAGTATGTGGCAGAAATATTGTTTTGGAAACTGTAAACTAGCAGAATTTTTCAGGAACAGTGTGTATCCAAGTTTGCAGCATACGCCGAGGAAATTTTCGGGAACATTCTTATGGAAACCTTTTTCCGAAGCTGTACTGTAGGCCTACACACCAAGAGTTGGCAGAAATTCTGATCAGGTTAAAGATTGGGAGAAACGTAGAACATTCGGAAATAAAGTTTAAAATGTTGAACATTTAATAACTTTCTGGAATTTTGTTTCAGAAATTTCCGATAGATATTGATGTCTTCTGATATCTTCCAGAAATAATCGCTCTGAAACAATTTGAAACAAAGTTCCAGAAACTTGATAGTGTATGTCCTCTTTCATAAGAACTTTATTTGTGTATACGTTTGAAAGAGTAAAAAGAGTTCTTCCGATTTGTTGTTTGCAAAATGCCTGTTTCGATGTGTGCGTTAACTATTTAACTCATACATACTAGAAACGACGAATTATTTATGATGTAAAGTATATTCTGTTCAATATTTTGAAATTAAGTTGACTGGCAGATGTTTCTGTCTATGGGCAGCATCAGGCTACCGTCAAATTAATTCCAAAGTACTCCAAAGTTTGCTTACAGCCTATGTTTGCCTTGAAATTGAAATCTTAATGGTTAAAGGATTAGTTTTATTTTTATTTGAAGGTATCTTTCTATTTCAGGTATCCGCGGTTACTGGTTTGATTACTGAGGGCAGCTTATTCTTTCAAATATTAGGCTTGTCGCTGCAGAAAATGTTAAAGGATATCTCAATCACGGTTATACGGCTTTCACCTGTATTATAAGTAATGTGACTATTTATTATTACGTTAGCGAGATTTTTACTTTAGTTGCGAATACCAATTATAGCAAGTCTGTCTGTCCGCTTACCCGCCCATCTGACCGCTCTGAAGTTGTTGAGCGCGACGAGAGAGAGAGAGAGAGAGAGAGAGAGAGAGAGAGAGAGAGAGAGAGAGAGAGAGAGGGAGAGACAGAGAGAGAGAGGGACGGAGGGAGGAAGAGAGAGTGAGAGAGAGAGAGAGAGTGAGAGAGAGGGGGGGGGGGAGGGAACGAGGGAGGGAGAGCTAATTTAATTTTCATTGCAGTGATATATACTTCTTGTCCAACTGCATACGGTTGAAGAACATCTTTTTTGGCATACAAAGTGATAACAAATCTGTTGATGGTGTTAATCAGACCGTCTACTCCATAGTTGAAAGGGTCTGACATTTCTAAGACTGCGTTTCAATGCCCAATTCCTTTTTCATATTTTTCGCGATACTTAGTGAATTTTGAAAGTTGACAATGATGTGACGCTGCTGGTGTAGTGATACCAATCACACCACAAGTAGATAGTTCTGTAGTCACAATAAAGAATCTGTCTAGTGCTGGTTTCCTACACTCTAGGCCACGAAGTCCATCAAGAACATTCAGTTTTGAATTTCCTGCTCGAGAACTCGATCAATATTTGTGAATGAAATGAGACCTTTCTCTACACAGAAGTTACCGTTCAAAAGGTTCTGCCATACACATGGGTTTATTTTCTGGAGTTCATATATTTAGCAACATACTCGAGTACACGCTGTTCGCATTCTCGCATTCTCGTGTGTTTCCCCAGAATATTTGCAGACAGTTTCTCTCAAGTTGGCAGCTGCATTGTCCACTGACGTTCTCGAAAAACCAATTGGCCTATAAATATCTATAGATCTTCTACCACATTCCTATAGTCTTAGGTTACTCGGGCCATCAGTACATTCTTACGTACACAGAACAAGTAATCTTGTATGAAACCTATTATCTTCATGTTAGACATCAATTCCTTCTGAATTTTACTAATATCTTCCTGGTCACGTTTCTTATTGTTCTCCATGAATATTTTTCATGCAAGAACGTCTCAGGCTCCTCTAACAGTAAATCATACAGTGGCTGTACTGCAATGGGTGAATCCAATCTAGCAATGCCCCGCCCACCTATAGCTAAGCTATGAACTTTGGACACTAAATTAATAGAATCCCCCCTTTTCAAGGTAACTATACAGGCAAGCTGTTGAATACTTTTAAACCAATTTGACCGCCTTAATTTGGCATATATGGCGCCAACATCGCCCAGTCAAATTAGTTTCAAAATATTCAATATAATGTTTATTAAATAGTAAAGACATACAATTCGTACAGTTGACAGATTTTTTTATTATTAAAGTTCCTCTCGGACTGAGATACGCCATTCGTTACGAATTTTGATTGTAACGTCAACCTATATGTCTATGTGACGTATTTGATTATGACGTCAATACCTGAGTGGCAGATTGGATTCATCCATTGCATGAGCATCCAAATCAATATCCATGTATCTTCTTTCAAGTAGTTGTAGTCGGGCAATACAGTCCAACTAAAATCCAACTGTTATCTATTTAACTACCTTCAATGCCTGAATCTATTTCTCGCAGAGAAAACAATACAGTAACACTACTGAATAGAGTGGATTTCCATATTTGCTGTTTAGCGACATATATTCTGACAAGTTAGGAAGTGTATTAATCAGTAATGTAGTAGCAATGGTTGAATGGTGGTGTAAACGTGTATTCACAGCGCTCTTGATTGTTAAGCTTTTTAGCTAGCAAATTGAAGTAAATTTGGTCGAATTTGTGCAAAATCCCTGACATAAGTCTGTTTTGAATCGAAGTGTGAATTGGAATATGAGTGATAAGAAGAAACAAGCCGCCAGTAAGAAGAAGAGGAGGATGTCTAGTAAAACAGACTCTGATAGTAGCTTTAATGGCGGTGTCGTCTCGTCAGCATTAGCTGGTAAGCCTAGTAGTAGCAGTATAGCCTGTAATGGACAGTCCATTATAACCAATAAACCGGGCATTATAAAAACTTAACCTGGAACTGTTCCAAAATCTAAGCTCGCCAGTGTGAACATCATACCTCATCAGATAATGTTACCGACGATAACAGAAATATTATAGCTTCCTATAGTGTGTCTGACACATCTGCTAGTATAGCCACATTATTTGAACAATCGGCTCGAAATACATTTGGATGCGTGAAGCCTCGTCAAAACCAGTCTAACAACAAGAAATATAACTTAAATCGCCCATGGTTTAATAAAGATTGTCGAATAGCAAGAGAAAATTATCACAAGTTACGAACCAGCTATCGACTTAGTAAAACAATCGCAAACCTTAATATCTTGATTGATGCTAGTAAAATATTTAAATCCAATATGAATAACGCTATTGCTAATTATAAACGAAATTTCAAACTAAAAGTAGAACAACTATGTAGCACCAATCCACGAGATTATTGGAAAATTGTTGAGTCCTCGGACCCAATTCCAGATCCGTGTAAAGTTAGTATTAATGATATGTTTGAATTTTATAAATCTGTAATGCAAAGCGAGCATGCACATGTAACTGACACAGATAACGCTCCCGACAAGCCAGTTCCTGATACATCAATTAATGACGCCCTTAACGTGGAAATAAGCGAAATGGAAATTAGAAAGGGAATACGCTTACTTAAAGCTAATAAAGCAGCTGGTGGGGATAACATAATAAATGAATACATTAAGTCAACTGAAAATATTATGGTTCCTATATACCATACGCTCTTTAATCGCGTTTTCAACACAGGAATTATACCATGTGCATGGACAGACGGACTAATAAAACATATTTACAAAGGAAAAGGCAGTCCAGAGGAACCACATAACTTTAGACCTATAACCTTAGTCAGCTGCCTGGCCAAATTATTTACTAGTATATTAACTAATAGAATAGACAATTACTTAGAACAAAATGAACAAATAAAAGAAATTCAAGTTGGCTTTAGACGTAAATATTTAACAACCGATCACCTATTTGCAATCCATGTCCTAATAGAAATTTTCAAAAAAAGAAAGAAAAAACTGTTTTGTGTCTTTGTAGATTTAGAAAAAGCTTTTGATAAAGTTTGGAGGGAGGCACTATGGGCGAAATTAATTAAAGAAAATATCAATGGGAAAATCTTAAATGTCATCCGTAATATGTATAGAGGCATAAAATCTAAAGTATTTATGAACGGCATTGCCTCTGAAACATTCACGTGTAACTTGTGGTTAAGGCAAGGTGAAAATCTATCTCCAATCCTATTCAATATATACCTAAATGATCTCAGCGAATTCCTGGAAAGCTCTGGTTGCAGTGGACTGGCTCTGACAGAAAACATCGATCTCTATATCAAACTGTTAGCGCTATTATATGCAGATGACACTGTTCTTTTCGCCGAGAGCCCTACAGACCTACAGTCAATACTAAACGCATATGTGACCTATTGCCACGTATGGAACCTTCGGATAAATAAAGAAAAAACAAAAATACTTTTTGGCAGCAATAAACGGGGGTGGGAAAGGCTAAATTTTGGTATTGAAGGTGAACAAATCGAAATAACTGACATGTACAAATATTTAGGAATACATTTTTTCCACAATGGTAGATACATCAAGGCGATGAAACACTTAAGTCAACAAGCTACTAAAGCCCTCTACTCACTATACAGGCGAATACAAAACATTGAATTACCCTTAACGTGCCAACTAAAATTATTTGAAAAATTCAGGTACAGTTCTATAAGCGGATACTAAATATTTCGAAAACAACGCCTAGTTATATGGTATATGGAGACCTAGGCCAAATTCCATTAGAAATTACTATAAACTATAAATTAATTAATTTTGGGAAAAACTCCTAAACGGCAAAGAAACAAAGCTATCATCTTTACTATACAAGTATATCTACAATGACTATACTCAAAACAATACAGAATACAAATGATTGACCACAGTTAAACGTATGCTTGAAAATGTCGGAATGGCTCACCTCTGGGAAACGCAGACCATAAGAAATTCTAATATACAATATTTGAAACAAGTACTTAAAGACCAACACATGCAAACTTGGTCAGGGCAAATTACCACCTTGCCCAAAGCCAAAATATATAGTATATTCAAAACTGAACTAAAATTAGAGCCGTATCTTAGAAAGCTAAATAAATTAAACAGAAGAACTTTAGTCAAATTTCGAACTAGTAATCATATGTTACCTATAGAAAAGGGAAGGTGGGAGGGCTTAGACAGGGAAGAAAGAATCTGTAACCTATGCGACACACACGATATTGGGGATGGGTATCATTACCTATTCTTATGCGACTTTTTCTGTGATGACAGAAAATTATTTCTTCCAAAATAGTATCATAACCGCCCAAACCACTACAAATTCGAACAACTGCTCTCGAATACAAACTTGTCGGTCCTAACAAAATTGTGCGCCTTTATACGGAAAATCTTTAAACAATTTGCATAACGGAGATTATTTTATTGTCATATTGTAATTATTTCAAACACAATTATCACTACTACTACTACTACTACTACTACTACTACTACTACTACTACTACTACTACTACTACTACTACTACTACTACTACCACTACCGCTACCACTACTACTGCTACTTCTACTGCCGCTGCCGCTGCTGCTTCTACTACTACTACAACTACTACTGCTGCTGCTGCTGCTGCTGCTGCTGCTGCTGCTGCTACTACTACTACTACTACTGCTGCTGCTGCTGCTGCTACTGCTACTACTACTACTACTACAACTTTTTTTTTTTCTTTTTTTTTTTTTGATAACGCGATCAAAGGATCGTGTGGAAGGCCTTTCTACCCAAAAATATTTACTGACAAAGAACACTAAAATGTAGGGAAATTAATTAACACACAGTATACGTCAGTATTATGTGGAAATAAATTCTATAAATTTAAAAATATATTTATAAACATTATATAAATCATATTATTGCATTGCTATTAAAGCAATGAAACGGTGCACATACAATGAAATTAATATGGACCACTTAATTTATGTTTATTACAAAATACCCTGATGCAATTGCCGTACACACATGAATCTCCAAAACTGTTTCAAAGATTACCATATTATGAATATTTTGGCTACTGTGAATACATGATTAGACCAAATTACAAAACATAAAATGAAAAAGCCAAGTTAACTTACCTTGAATGGACGTTTTGAAAATTACCCCAGAACAAATGATACTAAAAATAAACATTCCTGTAGACCGTATGGTTGACTATAAACACTATTTGAATTATTAATCATGATATTTTTAAGGTTAATTTTGTGGTTGTTGAAAATTTAAAGCAAATTTGATGGGAAGCTGTTGCTATCATGCAGCAACAGCGTCTACACACTCAAATACTAAAATAAACAACACAAAATCTAGTGAAAAACATGTTTCCTAGCAAGAAATCCGTTGAATATTAGGAACGTAACTGAACTGGAAGGCATTGCTGTCTTATTTTCCAATCCAGTCCAATCACGCCCAAAACATTTTGTCCTGAAAAGATTTTAAGGAACTACTAAGCTGCATTGAATCTGCAAATTTGTCTTTTTCCATTTTTCCATTACATATTTCAACTTTACACGATCTTCAAAATAACTAATAGCCCAGAATCAATGGAAACCATCTCGCCTCTACACCACTTGACTTTAAATCGATGGAGGCTATTTATTTCCCTTCAGTGATGCATGGTATTCACATTGTAGACAATATGCAAGCGAGAAATCAAAGATATTTTTTAATTTCGTAAAGTGGATAGTGCTAAGTACATCGTAGGCTCTGGAGCAACGGTATTTCCAAATGCTCCAGTTGCCTAAACTAAGGAAAAATAATGCGATCTTTTTAACATCATTATTTACATTATATCCAGAAAGATCGTGAAACAGTATTTCGGTAGGTGCAATTTGGAACTGCGATGCATCAAACTTAATTAAAACACGTTTGATGTATGTCCAAAACTGAGCAATAACAGTGCAATCCACAAATAAATGGACGAGTGTTTCCTCTGCTGTTAAACACAATAAACACCTGTCACTCTCAGTAATTCCTACTTTCTTGAGGAGAGAGCCTACCCATAGCCTTCTATGGATTAATTGCCAAACAACATCTCTGGCTCTATTAGGGATATGTGAGGAATGAATGTTGCACCACACATCATTCTAATTTACCGGGAAATAAGTGGAATTTTCCCAAGCAGCAATTGCCTTTGGAATAGCCGGATTTGTAGCTTTAACATGTGGTACCAATACTTGCATCTTACAGAACATGTGAAAATTCTATCCCCATATTTTAGCATAAGTTTTGGTGTTTCAACAGTCATAGATGCTTTGGGTAGGCGAAACCACTCCCTAGGAATGGCTACCTGCAACCACTTTAAAAGGCGTTGTGCATCAATTGGTCGAAGCTTGGTTGTCTGCACTATCTCATGTAGGGATTTCCATTCATGCGTGGTTGCACTAACAAGATCAGAGAAATATTTTAATCCATGTCTAGCTAATGAGAAATAGTATAGAACCCCACCATTATGTAGTATTCTATCATTTCCCCAAAGTTGTTGATTTAGTGCATGTTCCCAGTATAATGGCGAGTCTTCCATTTTCACAAAACCATATAATGCTTTTTTAACCTCCAGATATGGACTAGGAATGCGTGTGTAATTTGGTGGTGGCTTAGAAGACCCAAAAACCGACATTGGCGAAAAGGGTTCCACATATCTTTCAATGAGGCATCGAGATAACTGTGCCCATTGAGTGTCACTATGGATCAAATCATTAAAAAAATTCAATCGCAATGAAATACTTTTATTCCTGATGTCTGGAATAGCTAGACCTCCTTGAAGTTTATCGTTTGTACATATTCTTTGTGAGACAAGATGTGTATTTCCTTCCCACAAAAAGTCAAACACAATTCTATTAATCTCTTGTTCAATATGTTTTGGCATATGCACCACAGAGGACACATACCATATCTGTGACAAGATTAAACTATTTAAAACTAAAGCTCGTCCAAAAATTGTCAGGTGTCTATGACGCCACATTGTAATTGTCTTCTTTAGTTTGGCAATGACCTCTGTCCAATTTCGAGAACCAAAGTCTTTTTTACTAAAGTGGATTCCTAGGATTTTGATTGAATTGCTTGTCCAAGTGATATCCATTGGCTGGTCAGTTCTTGTTTTGCAAGGACTCAAAAATAAGCCAACAGATTTGTCTTTATTTATTTTGAGACCAGATGCTCTTTGGAAGTTTTGTAAGATGACATTCAATCTATCAAAATCCTGATCATGTCCTACAAAGACAGTGGTGTCGTCACAATATTGAGACACCTTAACAGGCTTCTCTATGCCTTGTATGCTCAGACCTTGAAAGTGGATATCTTGTCTTAATGTTGCACCTAGGGATTCCATGGCTATCACAAATAAGAGTGGTGACAGAGAACAACCCTGACGAACACCATGCTCTAATGATACAGGTTGACCAACGTAATTATTTACAATATATCTGCTGGAAATATTTCTATATAATATTCGGACCCATTTTATAAAATTTGGTCCAAATCCTAAGTGGTTCAACGACATAAATAAAAAATCCCATTCCAGTCGATCAAATAAATGCCTTTTCATTGTCTAATCCGACAATTGCTCCATAAATATTATCCATTTCCACTAGTTGAATTATGTCGCGAACCATCATTGCATTAGTTAAAAGAGATCTTCCTGGAATTGAACAAGTCTGGTCAGGATTTATTACATCTGCCAGCACACCACAAAGCTTTAATGACAGAGCTCTGGATATAATTTTATAATCGACTCCAAGTAGTGAAATGGGTCTATAGTTCTTCAGATCACTCCGATCACCCTTTTTATATATTAACGGTACATATGCCTGTGACATTGTCTCGGAAAGATGGTCTCGATGAAAGATTTCTCTGACAACTTCGTGGAATGTTTTACCAATAAGATGCCAGAATGTTTCATAAAATTCTACACAAATCCCATCCCCTCCTGGTGATTTTCCAGCTTTCATTGTATTGAGGGATTTTGTTATTTCATCAAAACTTAAGTTCTGTTCACATATATCAACTGATGAAGGAGGTAACTTATCTTGAATATTATTAAGCAGATCTTGTGCTATTTTCTCATCAATAGGTTCTGATCTGTACATAGATTGATAGAAGTTCTGTACAGCACTCAATATATCTGTATTGGAGCTAAGCACTTGGTGATCTACTTGTAAACTTCTAATCAATTTTTCTACACCTCTAAATCGTTCGAGGTTGCAGAAATATTTTGTGTTTTTTTCTCCTTCTACGTACATTTGAGCTCTAGATCTTATTTTGGCGCCTTCAGCCTTTTCCTCCTCAATTGCACGTAGTTTACATTTTATTTCATTCAGATAATCAACTAAATGAGCTGCGCCATTTGCAACCTTACGGGAAAGTAGAAATAATAGGCGTTCAAGAGCTTTCACATCCTTCCGCATTTTCCTTGCTTTTTTAATAGAAAATTGCTTGGATACGTGAACAAAGCCTAATTTTACTTCTTCCCACCATGAAATCAAATCTTCTGTATCACCTTTGTTGCGCATTTTAAAGTCCCAAAAACTGTGTACGTGACGATGGTTTTCTGTATCATTTAATAAAGAACAATTAAATTTCCAAAACCCAGGACCAGGTTTTATCCAGTCAGCATTGTCAATGCTTATCGAAACTACACTGTGATCTGAGAAAGTTATTGGACATATGTTTGTCTGTGAAAGATTGCCTTTAAGTGATCTTTGCACATATATTCTATCCAAGCGAGATGCTGTTTGGCCATTAGCTGTCACCCTAGGAAAATCACAACCATCGGGTTCTAAAAGCCGATAGCTATCCAATAAATTTTCAGCATCACAAATCTGTTTTAAGCGATAATGAGTAGTGTCATTATAATTACATAATGAACGTCTATCCTTATCCTTGTCTAAGATACAATTAAAATCACCTCCCAAAATAAGATTTTCTGAACAATCATGGATCACGGATGCAATGCTGGAGAAGAATGCAGCGCGTGGCCCATGATATGCTGGGGCATAAATCGACATAATATTTACTCTGGTATAAGAGACGTCACATGTGACTTTAACCCACCGACCAACAGTGTCAGTATCTGCTGAAATGATGTTTATGGACCCGAGGCATTTGGGTAAAAATAAAATAGCAACTCCTGCATTTGGTTCAGTGGCATCAGATGTAAACACTTCACCTTGGGCAAGTTGTTTAAAACTTTCGATGGCTTCAGGGCTTCGGAGCCTTGTTTCCTGAAGCAGAGCAATATCAACCCTAAGCCGCACCAATTTTTCCAACAATAATCGTTGTTTTAAAATGCCGTTGAGGCCGCTACAATTTAATGTACAAATAATCATAAAAATAAAGAATCTGTATATATTGGCCATTATACCTAATTAGATTTTGGTTTCTTACTTTTCTCCTGTTTGGCCCATTTGCCCATTTTAGCAGTGAAATCGGAGGTTGAGAGGTCAACAATTGTTAAATGTTGATATTTGCAATATCGGAATTATTCCGCATATGCCTATATCGTACACCTTTCTGAGTAATCCGGTAAACCACCATCTCATCAGAGAGCCGAGACTGTTGTGTTTGAACCGAAATATCAGATTCTGCTATTGAAATCGAATCATCTATATCTTCGTGTTCATTTTCATCATCACCATAACTCAGGCCTTCTATCTGTCGTTTAAGAACCTTTGGTTGTGCTTTGATAGTTGGCAAAATACTATCAGTCTCAGTTAATGGCGTTAGTGCAAAATCTGTTTCATTTTCTCTTGATTGCGACTTGAATTTAGTCTGACCTGGGCAAAAACTAGCGAGTTCGCCATCTTGATCATCTTCCATGTCAATGTCATTCTGTGATGGATTTGCACTAACATTTGATGACATTTTAACATTATGATTGGCCCCTGACACTGGTGTTTGAGGTAACCCTTCTTCCAATACATCTATCAAATCTTCAGCGTGAACTGACACTGGGTTGGGCAGATTGTGTACATTAGCTACAATAACAGATTCACTAACTTGATTTGTTTCCTGTTTATTCTCATCTACATTTTGGCTGCCCACCACTAAACTATTTGTGGCCACCTTGCACTTCCATTTGTAATGGTCAGTGCCACCACACAATATACATTTGCCCTTATGGGGACAGGCGCTCGCCAGATGAGCCACACTACTACAGATACGGCATGTCTTGATCTGCCCTCGGTACCATATTGGTAAAAAGAATGCATTGTCAATAGACAGTGCACTCGGCAATACACTGGGCAATGTCGATTCACTATCCCGCATCCAGACTCGCCTCACGCCATTTTCTAGTGAACGGTCAAAATCATATTGAAGATTTTGGATCTCCGGGTGGTTTCTTACTGATGATATTTCCTACTATGTCAATGGTAAGATTATGATGTTGAAAGGTTGCTGCGACAACCTCTTACCAAAGAAGCAGTAGAAGGATGATAGTCGGCTCGCCTCGTCGCTGGTGAGGTGCGAAGATATTTCTTTGTGACTATCGGGCCTATCTGACGATGAGAAGATTCCTGGCTTCGGCGGAGTGTTTCTCTCCACTCTAGAGTCCTTACTTTAATGAAAAACCAAACTCGTGTCTTGCGTTGGCAAGATGATAATTTTAATAACGATTCTAATCTAACTGTACAACTTGAATATAATACTTTGATAACTTTCTATCTTCGGTACTTGACTAGTACTGACTTAATTTCTGCTCTAAGCTAACGTAGCATCGGCGATGTCTACGGAACCCTGGTGTTGGATTGATTGATTTCACAAACGGCAAAGTGCCTTATTTATTCTCTTCAGCAGCTCTGAAGATCTATACATATTACGATATATAGTTATATACATATCGTAATATCTATACTTTGTTCTAATGATTCTTCTAGGTAGGTTATAAGCACAACTTGACTGGTCTGGATAATCAGTCCGCCAATCAACGTCTGCTTAATCCCTCCTAGAAGCTTCTATCTAGTAACCATTGGTCGTCCTGACCAATCCATGATCATTTACCTTTCAATTTTCACTCTGAACCTTGTTCCATTTAATTCTCTGCCACAGAGTTTGATCGACGCTCATTGATCGTGACGTCATTCTGACCAATCAAACTCTGGGATATTCTTCTATGGAGCTACTGCTGCACATATGCAAAGCGGTGTTGGCTGGTTCTGATTTGATGCGATCTGTCAGCTAACTAACAACATTATGGAATGTGTTGTTGTTGCATGCCACTGTATTACTGACATATAGTTGATATGCAATTTTCGATTGTGTTATTAATTCCTACAGGACGCTAAAATGTCCATGTCCTGTCCATTGCCTATCGTGAATACGCCTGTAGGATACGAGCCTTAATAGGCACATGAGCTGTATGATCTCATTGCCAGCTGATGTTGTTCTATTCTCGTATGAGAATCGGAATGCCTATCGTCATCAACTACAGTCCGTTTGTCACGTATGATTCCCTCGATTCTTATCCATTGATTAATTCCTAAACTACTGATCCAAACGACTGCTGAATATTAAAAAGTGTGTGCCGATTACACAGCAACAACTTTTATCTCAACTATTTCCAGATACACATCAACTCAGAACCGTGTACCCTATTCTAATCAATTCGATTCTTTAAACTCTGATGATAAGTATACCAACCAATAACCCGACCAGTTTCGCCGAAACTGTGCATCATCAGCACTGGCTGATGTCAACTTGTACCGTATAATATTTAACTAAATAATAATACATCAGTCACTCGGTCCTTTAGCTCACCTGGTATTTTCAAATATGAATTTCACTTAGGACTTACTCGCAAATATAAGATATCCAGTGGGGTCATGACTTCCCACAAGACAATCCCATATCTACAATATGTCTCGCTTTCTATAGACAACATATCCCCATATTTTGCCATTTCCAATTTAATACGCTCGTTGGGTATTTCTAGAGGTGCTTTGATCTTCACGAGCAATTTATCAGAATCGATCTCCTGAATCTTACATGCCTCTCCATTAACCACCAGCCAATCTTCTAATAGTTTGTTCTTAATCTCCTCAGAACAAACGGTAACATTCCAAACGTTCCTCTTTATATTAATGAGGCCTTTCAGTACTGAGGGACCAGAGCCAACGATATCTTTCAAACCGTGATAGACGTCAATAGCCCCCACACTCCACCCCGCTTTCGTAACCCGCAGGCTTAGCCGTTGTTCGTAAACACTAGACATTACGCATGAGTGCACAGCGCGTCAGCATGAGCTCAATGCAATAGCTATAACAATAAATGTATAGCCTGGGGAGCGGGTGAAAGAAAACGAGCAACCGAAAATGATCCGGCTGCTAACCAACAACACACACCACCAAAAAACGCCTAAACGTGGACAATAACTAGGACAGAAACGAAGAAGACGCCGCAGTGAGCAATGGCTCTCGCGGTCACTGCGAAAAGACAATGCCAAAAACCACCGCTGTAAATAGCGACTTCAAACAACAAAACTTTCAAAAAAGAATATTACAAAACAAAACTATATACACTTATACAGAACCAGGACAAAACTGAAGCATAAATGAGCAGTAGAAATCGTTCAAAATAAACAATATTAGCAGAGCCAAAAGACACGTATGTTCCCTTTGACTACTACTACTACTACTACTACTACTACTTCTACTACTGCTTCTACTCCTACTAATGCTACTACTGCTACAACTACTACAACTACTACTACTACTACTACTACTACTACTACTACTACTACTACTACTACTACTACTACTGACTAATCAATAACGTTGCTACCAATAATGGTTATATACAATGTTTAGATCAATAATGCCACAATTAATTTGTATAAAATGCTTGTTAAATTTGGTTAACTTTAAAATTGGTTATACAAATATTGTGTAATAATGTTTATATTAATAATGTGTAATGTGTAATGTGTTTATATTGTCTTTTAATGGTAAATCTCACTCAGACCTGTAAAAATTAACTATTATTTTGTAATCCCCATATGTCACATTGTGACCTGGGAGTACTTTAATAAACTTGAAACTTGAAACTTGAAACCTGTTGGTGCACCTACAAGCTGTCAGGCTTCGATGAAAACTCTGACGAAAACTCTGACTCATGCAAGCGTGAAGCCTAATCACGCTGCTCAAGGTCGCGTGGCAGGTCGCGTATCAGCGCCCATGCAGCCAGTGTTACCGGATGAACGGACAAAGATTGACAGCACATCCAATGTAGCGGTTTCTAACACACCTCAACAGGGCAAACCTTATGTGTCCGTGGACGTCTCGGGTAACTTAACTATACCAATATACACCTCTAATCATGTACCTGTCAGTAGAACAACGACAACGGCAACAACAACAACAACAACAACAACAACAACAACAACAACAACTGTGACATGTATACCGATGACGTCATCATTCGCAACTGTACCTACAGAATCTATTAATTACTACAGGCATAATAAATCTAACGGTGAGCCAATATCTTTGGACTCGGGTATGAATTACCCACCGGCAATGCATTACGCTGGACAGACAGGATACACGGGTTATATACACCTGTGCAAAAGTTAAGCACCACCCTATTTTTACGCACATGCGAGGGTATATTCATGTGCTATGAAGAAAGCAATAGCATAAACATTTATGTACCCATCCATCTTAGTGCAAGAGGTAATAATGCAACTAGAGGAATGCTGATTATGATGGTGGGGAAACACTGTATGTTTTTCTTTGAACTTGAAAACGAGGCCTGAATATGGTTACGTTGACACAACTGACAACTATTGCCCTACAGTTGACACACGTGGCTAGATTGTCATTAATGGTGTCTGAAAACGAAGTTTAACATCTGTGCACGAGTTTGAGACTGTCATTATTAATACCGGGTATATCCACCTTGTGCCTGGATGACGGCCTGGACACGACGTCTCATGCTGGTCACCAACCGACTGATACGCCATTGTGGTATTCGTTGCCATTCAAGATGGAGTGCGTCTGTTAATTCCTGTAGGTTCTGCACAGGAGGATCCCTCCTTCTCACCATGTTTCCCAGAATGTCCCAGATATGCTAAATAGGGTTCATGTCAGGGCTCCTTGCTGGCCATGGTAGGGTTTCGATGGCATTCTGGCGGAGGTATTCATGCACAGCTCTAGCACGATGTGGTCGGGCGTTGTCATCCATGAATATAGGGTGGGTTCCAGGTGCATGATTTACAAAATGAGGGACCACAACTCTATCCAGTATGGAATCTTGATATCTTTGTCCATTTAGTGTTCCAGGTATAGTCAACAGATCCAGCTTACAATCAAATGAGATGCACCCCCATATCATAACGGAACCTCCACCAAATGGAACTTCTTCCATGATGTTACGTTGGTCGTACGCCGTGCGTCTGGACCTCCATACACGAGTTCGACCATCTGTGGCATGAAGCAGGAACCGACTTTCATCGGACCAGTGTACCCGTCTCCAGGATCTCATGTTCCAGTGTCTTCTTTCGTTGCACCACCTCAGACGCTCCTCTTTGTGGTGTGCAGTGAGGAGAGGACCTCTGACAGGTCTCCTAGCTTTCATGCCAGTAGCATACAGTCTCCTTTTGACGGTAGACATTGACACTCTATTGCGCGTTTCCCATTGCTGGCTGAGCACTCTGCTGTTGGTGAATGGAGATCTAACAAGGCGTACTAGGGCTCGATCATCACGGGCAGTAGTCTTCTTCGGTCTTCCACATCTAGGCCTGTCCTTCACCTCGTTAGTTTGCCCATGTTTTGCAATCAAACGACTGATTACAGTATGGTTAATGTTCAGCTGTCTGCCAATCTCTCTGCATGACATACCAGTGGTATGCATGCCTATGATTTGCCATTTCACACGATCACTTAACCTTCGTCTTGCCATAGCGGTTCACAATTAAGAGCTAATTCTCTCTGTACAAATAAACCACGGTCATGAACACAAAATTCCTAATCTTGTCGCCTAAATCTGTATGTAATGTTCTACACCTCAAACTGGACTTTTACATAACTGAACACGTGTGCTGTTTCCCGCCACGCACGGACATCAAGCGGCGTGAAGTCATGCATGCATGTGCATTTCGTACTTGGAATTATGTCAGCTAACGCGGGGACAAAAAGTATGGCAGCCTAGTTGTACCATCATGTTTCTACGTTCTATTGTTTTTGCTGGTGCTTAACTTTTGCACAGGTGTATATATACGTGACAACAGGGGGCCCGTCGAGCATGGGCCAGATAGATGTAAAAAATGCCTATCAAACGAGTTCAGATCTGTTTTTGTCATACCCTGCACCCAAACACCAGGACAAATATACTCCCTCAGTATTACCGTTGTACAATACGTTCAATGAACGCAACAACGATTATGTACACGATTATGAACCAGCACTTTCGGAGCAACATACAAATAGGCCTATTGGTGGTACTGCTGGTC
Organism: Chaetoderma sp. LZ-2023a; assembly: GCA_034401795.1. Lineage (NCBI taxonomy): Eukaryota > Metazoa > Mollusca > Caudofoveata > Chaetodermatida > Chaetodermatidae > Chaetoderma > Chaetoderma sp. LZ-2023a. Next base: position 126,236,119 of record CM067359.1, read on the forward strand.
CGAGTGAGCTGAATCACACGACAACCTGTGACAATTCCATGACTCGAATTATGTTCAAACAATTGAACTCCATGCAAATAATGCTAAGTAAAAATCTACCTACGCTTGATAAACTTGATAACGTTGAGGTGAAAATGGATAAATTGAAAAATGAATTAAAACATGTAAATACACAAGTAACAATGATTAAACATGACTTGAAAATAGCTAACGAAAAGGTGAACTCTCTTGAAGAAGCAGTACAATTTGTAAGTGACAATTATGAGGATATAACAAAAGACAACCAGGTTCTGAAACGTGATGTTCATTCTTTAAAAATCCAGTTAGATGATAGTAATGATAGCGTCCATAACCGACTTCGTCAATTAGAAGGAAACCTGTCAAAATTAAGTGTGCCTTCATCAGTTCAAGGTTTAGAAGATGTACAAAAGCTGGCGGCTAGTATTAAACAACTGTAGGAAGCGCATTTGGATTTGCAGACGCGCAATATGCTCAACAATCTACTTTTCTCAGGTATTCCGGAATCTACCACAAGTGAAACTAGCGATAACAGTGAACAACTGATCAAAAACTTCATAAAGGATCGTTTGAACATCCACATAGATATCAATTTTGAACGCGTCTACAGGATTGGCCCACGTCGAATGCACGCGGACTCAGGTCGCCCAAGAACAATCGTGGCACGGTTCAGCTCTTTTAAGGACAGGGAAATGGTATTGCGAGCGACACCACATTCATTACGAGGTCTTTCGTATGGCATAAATGTACAATATCCACGTGAAATAATGGACAGGCTGAAGCCACTTATACCAGTTTTCCGTGAAGCTAGGTCTCGGGGAGCCGGATGTAGCTTCATTGCCGATCGCCTGTTTATTAATGGTGAACGAATATCAACACACCAAAAAAGACAAAAGACAGAACCGGAACCTCGCCCCGAATCTACTCGTACTCAGACTCCTCAACGCGCACAAACTGCCCATGCCCAGGGAAACCAGGCCAGACGATGCGGATGACCATGCAGCTGCTGATACAACGATAGACATAAATGTAACCTTGATTGCGCAGGAACGATCCTGCAAGCGCACGCACCAGAACAGCGTGAACTCTACCAATGCTGCTGTTGTTGCTACTGATACTGCTGCTTCTTCTAATACTACTACCACCACTGCTGCTACTACTACCGCCATTGCTCCTACTACCACCACTGCTGCTACTACTACTACTACTACTACTACTACTACTACTACTACTACTACTACTACTACTACTACTACTACTACTACTACTACTACTACTACTTCTACTACTACTACTACTACTACTACTACTACTACTACTACTACTACTACTACTACTACTACTATTACTGCCGCTACTATTACTACTGCCGCTACCACTTCCGCTACCTCACCCGCTACTGCCGCCACTACTACTACTACTACTACTACTACTACTACTACTACTACTACTACTACTACTACTACTACTGCTGCTGTTGCTGCTGCTGCTGGTCGTGATGATGGTGATGATGATGGTGGTGGTGATGGTAATGATGCTATTGCTAGTGTTACCACTTCTGCGACTCCTACTATTATTACCGCTACTGCTTCTTCTACTGCTACTTCCACTGCTGCTGCTACTGCTACTGCTACTGCTACTGCTACTGCTACTGCTACTGCTACTGCTACTGCTACTTCTACTTCTACTGCTACTGCTACCTCTAATGATAGTAATAATAATGATGATGGTGATGATGATGGTGAGGGTGATGGTGATGATGATGATGATGATAATAATAATAATTATAATAATGGCGACGGCGGCAGCGACGACGACGTGTCTAGTATATTTGCCAGCTTTGAGCAGAATGACGATAGTGTTACTATAGAGACCGCTACCGCTAAAGGTTATCTTAACTGTTTACTGCTAAATGTCTGCGGACTGGTATCTAAATTAAAAAGCCCTGATTGTGAAGAATATTTCGCCCATTACGATCTTATTTGTCTAACAGAAACTAAGTTAGGAAAATACGACAAGCTTGATGTCGAGGGTTTTATAAGCTACACAAGAATCCGAAAACGTTGCAAAATAAAATCAGGCGGTATAGCTTTATTAATCAAAGAATGGTTGGTAGAATATATTACTGTAATTGATAGTAATTCGGAGAACAGTCTGTGGTTCAAGTTAAGTCAAAATGTTCTCGGTCAAAAGGCACTCTGGTATATTATATGTCCCGCCGGAAAGCTCCAATTACTCAGACATATCAATGTTTGATACAGTAGAACAAGAAATTATTACAAACCTAGACGAAATAGATCAGCCGATCATTCTACTAGGTGACCTAAATGCCCACACAAGCCAGTTGAGCGACCTTATTGAAGCTGACGTAGAAGACGAGAAAGAGGTTATGTTTTATACTGACTATCTTCTTCTTCTTTTCGTTCGCTGATCATACCGCCAGTCCTGTAAGTGACTATCGACATGATCATATTGCCCCGTAGGTGGGGCTTAGAATACACCTTCCGTATCATCTGTGTGTCGTAAGAGGGGACTAAAGGAGGTAAGGGTGAGGTAACCCTGACAGAAACCTCGAGTGCTGAAGACGGAGGTTCCAGGCACTTAACGCATACTGACTATCATGTTCCTCTCACTCAGAATGAAAATAGAAATTTGGCTGCTTTTGGAATTCCACTGGAAAGAATGTCAAGCGATAATAAAAGAAATAATTACGGAAAACGTCTAGTTGAACTGTGCAAAAATTTAAACGTTTGTTTAGTTAACGGGAGAGTTGGAACTGATAGTGATATAGGAAGAACTACTTGTAAACATGCTAGCATCGTTGATTATTGTATCGCATCTCCATGTGTTTTCCCGCTAATATATAATTTTGAAGTTCCTGGGTAAAATAAAATGTTATCAGATATTCATAACCCTATAAGCATTGCTTTTAAAGCAAATATAGATTGTAAAATAACATGTTATGATGACATAAAGGTATTCCAATCAAAGCCAAGGTGGCATGATGATAAAGCCGGAGTCTTTCCAGCAAATACTGATCATATCGCTGTTGGCACCATCCTCCATATAGAAATAGACGCGGCAAGTGTTAAGAGCATTGTTTCAGAAATCACGTCACTACTTACTTCAGCGGGCAGGGCGGCCGGGTGTGTGAACGATGGCACCAGCAGAGGATATCGTCCTAGAACAAATAGTAAGCCCTGGTTTGGACAGGCTTGCAGAAGCAAAAGAAGGGAATTTTACAAAGCAAAGCAATATCTAAAAAAACAAAACTGATATTAACAGGGAAAGAAAAAAAGAAGCTAGTAGAATTTACAAAAAAGAGATAAACAGACAACATAACTTATATTTTAATAAATTTGCGAACAAACTGTGTGATACTAGAATACACGACCCTAAAACATTTTGGAAAATTATCAACAAACCTACAGCTGAAACGCAGGAAATTCCAGCACAAGTCCAATTAGAGGATTTAGTTACACACTTCAGCAAGCTAAACGAGGCACCTGATGGCGGTGACCCTATAGACTTTCATCTATTAGCAACTCTAAATAGCACCGAATCGCTAAACAATCCGTTTACTGAAGAAGAAATTACAATTGCAATAAATCGACTGAAAAATAATAAAGCATGCGGTATAGATCAAATTATAAAAGAATTCTTAAAGCATTCACGCGTATGTATGTTGCAAATTTACATAAAAGTTTTCAATATTATCTTAAAATCCGGTCACATCCCATCAGAATGGCAGAAAGGCATTATATTGCCATTATATAAAAACAAGGGCTCATTATCGGATCCTGATAATTACAGGGGGATTACTCTCCTCAGTTGCTTCTGCAAGCTTTTCACCACTGTTATAAACAATCGACTAACTAAATATGTAGGTGATATCCAGTTAATTGGAGAAGAGCAACCGGGTTTTCGTGCTGGATATTCCACTGTCGATCACATTTTTGTATTAAAGGCTTTAATTGATTTATACCTATCGAAACGAAAGCGTCTATACTGTACTTTTGTAGACTATAAAAAAGCATTTGATACGGTAAACAGAACCTTACTATGGATGAAGCTGTTGGACAATAATATTAATGGAAAACTGTTTTTACTAGTATATAACTTGTACAATCAAGCCAAATCATGTATCAGAAATCTTGGAAATAAAAAATTTTCTGATTTCTTTCGATGCGACACAGGTGTAAGACAAGGTGAAAACCTGTCTCCGCTGCTTTTTTCCTTGTTCCTAAATGATTTAGAGAAAACGATCTCGACATCCTATACTGGCCTGCCCTATGTTTCCCAAGTATCCGATACTACATTCCCGGACGACCCTGAATTCTATTTAAAGCTATTTATTCTCCTTTACGCGGACGACACGATCATAATAGCAGAAACGCCACAAGAATTGCAGAGCGCCTTATATGCTCTAAGTGAGTACTGCTATACCTGGAAATTGTCTGTAAATGTTTCAAAAACCAAATGCATCATTTTTTCTAGGGGCAAGGTCCGAAAGGTGCCTACATTCACACTTGGTAATGAGGATGTAGAGCTCGTCTCTGAATACCTTAATTTGGGAGTTAAATTCGCTTATAACGGTACATTTACCAGAGCTATTAAGCACTTATACCATAAGGCCAGTAGAGCAATGTTTGCCTTGCTCACAAAGGCTAAAGCTCTCCATTTACCAATTGACCTACAATTGAACCGTTTTGAACATATGATCACACCGATTTTAATATATGGTTCTGAAGTATGGGGTTTCGGGAATGTCGCATTGATTGAAAAATTACATAAAAGATTTTGCAAAATTCTTCTAGGCGTAAAAAAAGTCAACACATACGGCAATTGTCTATGGGGAGCTTGGACAATTGCCCCTCAGTATAAAAATTAATATAACAATGATAACATACTGGGCGAAATTTGTTAGTGGAAATGACGGTAAAATAGCTACAAGACTGTATAAGCTATTGTATAATCTTTTCCGTAATGATACCTTTAAATGGTCCTGGATTAGTCATATAGAAACACTGCTAGATGATGCAGGTCTTTCATTTGTATGGCGTAGCCAAAATCCGGGTCAGTTAGACTGGCTAAAATTAAGTATAAAACAGCAGCTCTCCGACGAATATATCCAGAGAAGGAGAGGGGAAATTTTCCATAGCAGCACATGTACCAGCTATAGGATGTTCAAGGAAAATTTCCAACTTGAAAATTATTTAATATCGCTACCTCAGAAATTCTCAAGATTACTTTGTAAATTCAGAATGAGTAAACACAGGCTACCTGTAACGCGGAAAATATGAAAATCCACTACCTCGAAACGAGCGAGTGTGCACAATATGTACTCATAACGTCCTAGCTGACGAATTTCACTATCTGTTTGATTGCCCAGCCCTTGATAGTGAAAGAAAAGAATATATCGATAAATATTATAGACTACGCTCAAATACCCTAAAGATGAACCAACTTGTCAATGTTCGGAACAAATCAAAATTAATATCACTCTGCAAATTTGCAGATGTTATTTTTAAACGGGTGAACTGAAAAGATTAATTACATACATTCTCTCACCCTCCGCCCCCACCCCACCCAACCTCCCTCTGAACAAAATCGTAATCAGAGTGCCGAATCAAAAGTTATGTTTATGAATCGGTGGCACTGGCTGATTTGTTGGCAACATTCGTCAGAGTAAAAGCGCAAATTCACTACAATCCAAAACACTGTAATTGCAACACATGTAACACAACAATTGCCAACTAATCGAATGCGAAATCGACTAGTGGAAGCGAGGTCTTGGACTCTCTTCTGTCACTATAATGGCCATGCGCCTGAGAAAACGGTATCTGCAATGGTCTTACGGGACGACGATTTGCATGCATGGAGGGGCATATTTTCTGGAAGCGTGTAACTGGAATGACCGGTAAGGTAACCGAACCGGTCATTCCGGTGGAGGTCTTTCGGAAGTGTTCTCCTGGTTGCGTGTAACTGTACACAGGCTCAGCACAAATTCCCAAATGCTTGATAATAATAATAATAATAATAATAATAATAATAATAATAATAATAATAATAATCTTATGTAGGCCAAACCGCCATTTAGACAAGTAAAATATTGTACTTCTGTTTCCCCTTGTGCCACGTTGTGGCTTGGGTGTAAATAAAGAAATTGAAAATTGAAATTGGAGTCCAATTTTAGCTATGCCCCGCCCATCTCTAGCTAAGCTCTACCCACACCTTGCCAGTATTGGGATCTATTGATCCATGCACTCGCTGATTCTCAATTTCCAGAAAACTACAAATATAAGTTGTTGCATATTTTATTTTGAAACTAATTTGAGTGGGTGCTGTTCCCATATTAATTTCAAAATATTTAACAGAATGTTTATTATATAGTAAAGACATAGGCCTACGATTGGTACAAACTGACAGACTATTAACATTTTAAGACGGACTAAATCATATCATTCATGACGTAATTGTTTATGACGTCAGCCTACACGTCACGTAGTTGATTATGATGCCATATGATTGATCGATGAACTGGATCCCTCCATTGAGCTGAAACCACTACAAGCCTATAGATGGTCAAGAGATTTGGTATTTGGACGATTATGACTACCGATAGACTGTGTGACACAGAGAAGCAATGCGTGGAATCGACTGGATTCCCTAACACCGGAAGTCCATTGTAGACTTCTACTAACACTAACGATTCCGTCAACAATGAACTGCGCCTTTTGTACAAGTTGTCACTCAATAATATGACGTCATAAATAAAAACATCCCATGTAGGCTGGTGTCACAATCGTGATGGCTTCTTATAGCTCCTTCACGAACCTTGAAAAATCCATCAAGTGTACGAATGGGCCTTTCCGGTTTCAGCTATGCTCCGTCCATCTCTAGCTAAGCTCCACCCACATCTCGCTCGCGTTGGGATCGATCGATCTCTGAACACCCTGACTATCAATTTCCAAAAAAATACACAGGTAAGCTGTTGAATATATTGAAACTAATTTGACTGGGTGCTTTTGCTGCCTAACAGCGACCAGTCAAATTAGTTTCAAAATATCCAACAGCATGTTTATTAAATAGCAAAAAATTACAGACACAATTCATAAAACGTGTTGAACTATTTGAGATTTGATGACGGTCTATATGGAACCCTTTGTGACGTAAAGATTGTGACGTCATCATACACGCGTTTAACTGAGTATGACGTCATACGAGGTCAGATGATGGATGGATACTCTGAAAAGGTGAATTATATATATTATGTATACTTTAATACACATGACGTTGCATATTTTGAACAAATTTTACCGGGAGTTGTTATCAGCATCGAGTGCAACGGCCCCAGTCAAATTAGTTTTTAAAAAATGCTTTGTGAAAATGTGATTGTGAGATTTCAGGGGTTCAGGTTATATAAATCGCTTCCAACACGCGGGAAAATTGGGCGGAGCTTAGCCAGAAATGGCCAATGTGCGGGTCATAGCTAGAAATAGATTACTTCAATCCCATCATATAGAATGTGCATTGCCCACTTAATGTTGTGATATTTTGCTCTATATTAGCGGAAATCCATTCAGTGAAAACTGCTGATTGGGTTCATGGAGGTGACAGGGTTTTCATGTTTTCATTTTGCAAAAAAAGGATCGTTTGTATAACGTCACTCCCTGCGACAAGACACAGAAACACAGATAAAACAACATTATAGCCTATGCATTTCAATTTACACGCCCACCCACCCGGTCACATCACCCGACGCCCTCACCCAACCCAACCCATTTTGGAAGACATGCCTTCTTTTGTCCTGAAGCGGAAAATTGATAGCCTTAATACCTTAAGATTATTAGTTAGAACAATCTATAAACCGTAGATCGAGCAGAAAGCGGCATTTCAGAGATCAGTATTTTCTTGCCGATCTCGTTTATATGAGAATATCATAATGCTAATAACAAAATCGTATTCTTGTTGCAGATTCCATTTCCTAGTAGAATAAACTGTTTACGATAAAAAAATGTATAAATTCAGGTCGTGCGCGTTTGCTTTTGCGTATGCTTGCCAATTAGTAGCCATTATGCTACTGTAGAAAACGCACGGCAGGCGCTTTCTCCAATTATAGGCGCCAATGCTGTCTATCATTATTATTTATATGAAAAAGCTGTTATTGCTATTCATTTTTACCATTAATTTACCGGGGACAATCGTTTGATATGTGTCAACTTCAAATTTGGTCCTTAATAATGCACATTTAGACTAGATGCCCTCGAAAGAGGTCAGATTATACTAAATAGTGTTAAATTATGCATGTCGCAAATGCCCACTGCCTTTAATTGGTGCCATTTTCATCTAAATCTATTGAGAAATTCCCATGACGCCCCGCTCCATTAAAGACAAGTATGCCTCATTTTCAATACGCTTTATACTGGGTGCATTTCCACCACTTTGTTCAAAAGATATTACATGCTGAACCCGTGTCGCAAATATTTTCTGAAATCTACGTTACCAAGCTAAACTGGATGGCCTGGTTAGGGTAGTGAGGGAATTTTCAATATTATTATCTGTTTTAGATCGTGAATTCATATAGTTTAAAATAAAGTATGGTCTATGACTCCAAATCCTTCGCGAAATTTGAGGGACAGTCTAAGACTGCACAAATCGAAAGGGGACAAATGGGAATGAAATCTACGTTACTATCGTTTTTCACACAGAGAGAGTCGGGCCCATTGAGCTTTATAAGGTGTAATATAGTGACTGTGTTCAACTTTCAAAATATATGTTTGCTCCATGAAATACTCTTGTCTATGATTTACTATGGTTGATTTTATGCATGGATGAAATATACGTTACCGCAATCTACGTTACCGAACACGGCTGCAAGTACCGGATGTTAATTTTACAGCTGCTGCGGTATATATTATTTTGACGTTTGACCTCCAGCATCGTGATCGTGTGACTGTGCGTCATTGCAATGGTGTTTTTCAACAGACGACCATCGTTTACTTGCATAAATCCGTACATTCAGGTTAGTAGAGATAGTGTTAACGGTAATTTGTTACTCTCTGGTACCTTACATATACATAGCGCATGGGTGTAGTTTATGAATACATTTAGATTCCAATATATCGAATGGTTACCGAGATTATTGTCCCTTGATTTAGATATGTTTAAATATAGTTTGTTTATCTCTAGGAAATCTACGTTACCGTTGGTAACGTAGATTTCATTCATTTAATACCTGGTAAACATTTGTTTGTTTTAAGATCCATTTCTATAAGTGCTTCTAATCAACTTAACAAGAACAAGAATAGGAAGTGCCATTAATTAGAACTCGAATTGGATAATTATGTTTTTCTTGTTATTAATACAAATGGCTCAAATAAATTTAGATCTCATACATTTGGTATGAATTCCACTACTCTATCAATTGACTTTCCCAAACTGATACCTTTCAAGCTTGAAACAATCTAATCAATATTACGCATAAATATTGAGTCTGATGTAAGGCCTAGTCCCATATTTTATTGTAGTTTGTGTATTCATTTATTAATATGGACCTACCATCGTTTATGAAATTTACGTTACCATCGGTAACGTAGATTTCATGCATATAATACACGACATAGACCTGTCCGCTTTCCCTTTGGTAAGGAACATTTTAGCCGTGTCTAGCAGCACGTAAATTGCAATATAAATAGAGTCACACTGGGAATATGCCCATTTCAGCCACTATGGGGAAAACACGAGCTGAGATACAGAGGGCGTATAGGGAAAAGAAGAAAGCTCAAGATGAAATCGCATGGGCTGAGAAAGAAAGAGCACGGGTGAAAAGGTACTACACGCCAAGCCAAGACCTGTCCAGGAGGGAGTTACGAAAGCGGAGAGAGAAGAACAACATCAATCTTAGACGTCACCGTGAACGTGTCAAGGTGGGCCTATACAGAGAAAATGTTTTCCCCCGTAAATGTGGGTGGGGAGGGTTGGGGTCCACTAGCACATACCACATGGAGAGGGCTGTTTTTGGACATTTATCACTGGAATCACTGTCTCTTTCATCGAGCCAGAGTTTCCAGTGATATATTTTCAGGAGTACTCTTCCATTAGTCCGCAAATAGGCATAGTCCGCAAATGGACAGTTATCAATGCCATGGCAATGAATGTGAACTAAGTGGAATGATATTGTCTCGGTATGTAACCCTTTAAGGATTACATTTAATTTGGAAATCTTCATTTTGTCAGAAAAAATTGTAGTTTGTGGGCAAGGAGAGGACTATTTATGGAAATGTATCATTGGGATGTCTGGCTCGGTCACCGAGTCGGTCATTTCAGTGGCATGTTTTCGGCGGTTGTCCTCGCATGGTTTGCAAATAGGCATTTATTAAGGTCAATGCAGAGGCCGGAGATGACTGTTATATTTGATTAAAGGGGTCCGGGGCGCTAACAAAGTGAAGCCTGATATTAATAAGACATCTGACAATTTTAATGCTGTACATTGTATATTATGAAAATCGTATATTCTTGTAACTGTCGCCATATCTTGTCAATACAAAATTGTCCGCATATTCTGTCACAGCGATGGCCTGAGAGTAATGAAGAAAACAAAAGAGCTGAACCACCAATTTCAGAGCACAATAGCTCCAGTCATTGTATAAGTAAATATGCGGAGTGCTGTCTGCCTACATGCCTGCCTGCCTGCCAAACAACCACCCGACCATCCTCCTGTCTGCCTGCCTGTTTGTCTGCATGCCTGTCTGACTGCCTGGATGTATGTCCCTCTCCAAATTTAAAACAAAAATGTGGAACTACGAGAAGTATAGGTCGAAGCTTAGAAATCATACAAACCCACGCCAATGTAAAAAGGAAACAGAAATTTTTCTAAATATCTAGATTTAAAAAAATGGCAAAATGGAAGGGGAGAGCATTTGCAATCTCCGATTGCTCTTGTGTATTTCAGGATCACCGTGCTGGGATACAAGACGACCTAGATACGACAATTGCCAGCGATATTGGCGAGAATTCAGTGGAGTCCAATTGTTCAACACCACTGGGACACATAGAGCAACCAATGGTAGTGCGTCTGCCATTTCAAAGAGATATACAAACCAAGCGACCAAGAGCACTCGGAAGGGCATACAAAACCATTGAGAAATTGAAAAAACGATGTAGACGTACTGAAAAACGACTTGAAAGGGAGAGGCGCAAATCGTCACCCAAAAGTGGTATTGAGATGACCGAATTGACGCCTAAAAGCAAGACACGGGCAGACATAAGTGTGCTCCAGTCTACCCGGAAACGTGGAAGAAAGTTGGTGTCGCGCAAACTCCTCTTAGCAAATGTAATTTGTCAGGAAATTAAAGATTCAAAGGATGGCAACTCTAGGGGTACTATCAAACTGTTGCACAAAATAGTCAGTGGCAAGGTTTCAAAGAAATATAGATTGTTAAGGACACTCCACAAGGAAACTGGTCTGTGCCGCAGGGCACTAGGAAACGTGACGGGAAAGGGTCTTCCAAAACTCCAGGCGAGGTACTGTTCTCTTATTGCTCGGGAGAGTTCTGTAGTAATCAAGTTCCTACAGCGCGAGGACAACTCGAGAACTATGCCGGGGAAGAGGGATGCCGACAAAGACGAGACAGGAAAAATGGAGCAACGTTTTGTGTTGAATGACTACTTAGGGAACCTGCATTCGAAGTTCACTTCGGAAAATATAGGACTTAAGATCTCCTTGTCATCATTCTGTAGAATTCGCCCTCCGAACATTCGCACTGTCAACTTCGCAAGTCGCAATATCTGCCTTTGTATCAAGCATCAGAACATGGCCATGCTGATGCCGTCCATGAGAGCCCAAGGTCTACCTGTACACACGAACCCAGAAAAGACTTTGCAGGCTTTGACGGACACAGAACGTGCTGCTACACTCAACGGATTGCCAGAGAAGCCAGAGGAAATCGCTTTCAAACAGTGGAAGAGTGAACAAGTAGATGGTGCTGGCAAGAAGTTGAAAGTTGCAGATGTCCGGCTTAGCCGTCGGGATTTTATAGACCATGTTATGAGAGAAAATGTAGCATTTCGGCAACATGTCTGTCGGATACATACACAGTTCAAAGCAATGAAGAGCCTGAAGAACAACCTTCCTCCCAATGAAGGGATCCTTCAGATGGACTTTGCAGAAAATTACGTCTGCAAACCACTCAACGAGGTACAGTCGGCATACTGGAACCAGACAGGGGTCACACTTCATCCCATTGTTCACTATTACCAAGATGCAGATGGTCAATTGTGTCACAAGAGTTACGTGATCATCTCAAATGAGATGGATCACAACGCCAATACGGTAATGTGTTTCATGGATAAAATTATTCCGCTGATGAAAACTACACAGCCGAATCTAACAAAGATCCACTATTGGACTGATAGTCCAACATCCCAGTATCGCAACAAGGCAATCTTCAGCTGGATTAGCTTGCACCAAACGCGCTATCTCATAGCGGCAACATGGAACTACTGGGAGGCGGGTCATGGCAAAGGGCCGTGTGATGGACTGGGAGGGACGCTAAAAAGAATGGCTGATGAGGCCATCAAATCGAATCCAGATTTAGCAATCCAGGATGCATTTGATTGTCATGCGTGGGCTGTTACTTCAGGAATGGCGATGGAATTTCCTTTCGTCTCAAGGGAAGAGTGCAGCCAGTATATCAAGACAGTTTCTAGTAATGCAATTTTAAGGGCTGTTAAGGGTACCATGAAAGTCCATGCCGTTCATGGTATCGAACCAGGGAAGGTAAAAACACGAGACACTTCTTGTTATTGTGGAAACTGCATCATTGATATTGCAAGTAGCAGTTGCACGTGGGAGGAGCATACAGTAGCCTCAACCCCACCTCCCACGTTACCTGACCTACCTGATGAAGAAGTAATAGTACCAGCAGGTAGACCTAAGAAAACGACAACTAATAAAGGGAAAGCAAAGGCGAAGAAAGGACAGAGCGGTACCAAGACAGGACCAAAGAAACGAAAAATGAAAAACAAAGATGATGCTTGGTACTGCCCCATATGCGACGACAACACAATTGAAGATATGGTACGGTGCATCCGTTGTGCACGGTGGGTACATGTTGAATGTGCAGGGGGCATTGACCCTAGGTTTCTTTGCGACGAATGTGAATAGTAAAGCTCAGTATATATGCTCTTAATCAAGATGAGAATAGTACCACATTTGGAGTTTTGGAATATCCTCCCTCGCCACGTTTAGCAGTTAATATTAAGTTTTTTAATGAAGCAGCCACATATACCTTGCCTTGTGAAATCTACGTTACCAGTTTAGTTGCCACCATAAACGTCCCATGCAACACGTTGGAATTGTTAATAATATGGCTGGATGTTACTGCTATATTATTTTCTGGTTCTAGGCTAGTTCTAATTGGCGTTCATCTTACCATTATAAGGAAATTATGCTATAGTAATCTACGTTACGGAGCAGAGCAGTTCTTCTGAAATCTACGTTACCATTTGTATTTGTCTGTCAGATGGAAATGAAGATGTATTAGCCGAGGATGGTCACCCAGTTCAAATATCATTATACTTACAACACAATTCAGCACAAAAGGTCAGAGAATCAAATTGTGTATACCATTTAATTTAATAAATTACATTTTGAATGTGTTGATGACTAGAAATTACACTTATGCAATATATCCAAATTGATACTTCAATCAAAATAACCACTGTACCCTGTCAGTAAGCTTTTTCATGAAGGTGAAAACCAGTCTTGTCTTTTTTCTCGTCACCAATTCATTAATTCTGCCATTGCCACTATGTGTGGATGTCAATTTATCCTTTTCAAAAATGGTAACGTAGATTTCAAACTGGAAATGCAGTAGGTTACATTAGGTGTCCATAACTCATTGTCCAATTGACAGATGTTTGTCCCCTTCTAGAATTTTAAGGGGGAGATGTTACCGACAAGGACTATTAAACCACATTAGCAAAAATCGTTTGTTTATTTTTCATCTTTACTAAACCCCATTAGCGCCTATAATCTGAGAACGCGCCGGCAACGTTAATAAGATTTATGGTCGGTCTCTCTTCTGATTACTGGAAAAAAATTAGAGACATAATATTATTATGTAATATGTATGCTGTCACGGTATTATATACCGTGGTCGCTGGACTGTGCAGTAGCTAGAAGCATGAGAAGGGCGCGAAGAAACGTCGCGAGTGACTGAGAGTTGTTGGCAATTGCCAAGATGATATGAACACACGCGCTGAACAGCTTGCTTCGACGTGTCAAAATCTGAAAATACACGGTCAGGCAGATTGGCGATTTACTGAACTGACGTCATCGGCGGTTGCGATAGCTAGCCCCATAGTGCGGGTATACGCAAGATCACTCTACAGCTATAGTACCTCTATGGTAATGGTTAGAACATACATTCCCATATTTATTTCATTAAGCCTATTCTCTTCGTTCCAAACGGAGAGAAATATATAAATTTCCAACCTCACACTCTATTTGTCTCTACTCAAAAGGCATGCACATATGTACACGTATCTCAAAAATGAAACTTCACAAACTCACGCGCCATCCATTGGAGATTTGTATTATGTTTTACTATGTGGTGATACACGTGTTTCTCTTTCGCAAGAAAGCAAAATCATTTCTAGACAAAGTGTTTCGCATACACACGAATTTCTGCACTCAGTCTATAAACGAACACGCGTTTGAATAGACCTTTCCAGTTTATCCATCCATCATCTAACGTCATATAACGCTATCATCAACTACGTGACGTGTATAATGACGTCATATTCAATTACAGCATAACTAGCTTGATTTATTTTGTCTTAAACGCTTTATAGTCCGATACGTGGTATGTGTTATATGATTTTACTATTTAATGAACATTCTATCGAATATTTTGAAACTAATTTGACTGTGCGCCCAGTCAAATTAGTTTCAAAATATGTAACAGCTTACCTGTATAGTTTTCTGGAAATTGATAGTTAGGGAGCTCAGGGATCTATCGATTCCAACACGAGCGAGGTGTTGGTGGAGCTTAGCCAGAGATGGGCGGGGCATATCTAAAACTGGAAAGGTCCATCGTTTTGTCTGCTCAAGTCGTGATAAAACAATTCAGACGTATGCTCGTTATATGTGCGCGTCAGTGTTGTCCCTAGCAACCAGTGATGCCATAACTAGTACTATTTTGTACGAAGATCTATTCTGTTTGCTTTGCCTAATTACATACTCAACACCCGTTCGGCCCCGCATGCGGTTACCATATCTACCGGATGCAAACACGAGAAATAAGCATATACTTCAGTTTGATTAATCAGATAACTGCTTGCCCCCAAAACGAACGATAAAAAGCCCGGGTCTTGTTATTTTGGATAACATTTTCCTAGGAATGAAAATCATAGTATTCGGTGACCTAAAGCTGCTGCTGCTGCTGCTGCTGCTACTACTACTACTACTACTACTACTACTACTACTACTACTACTACTACTACTACTACTACTACTACTACTACTACTACTACTACTACTACTACTACTACTACTACTACTACCACCACCACCACCACCACCACTACTACTACTACTATTCTGTCTGTGTGTTTGTGGGACGGGTGGTTGAAAGCTAGTCCGGTGCTGCTGCTGCTGCTGCTTCTGCTGCTGCTGCTGCTGCTGCTGCTGCTGCTACTACTACTATTACTACTACTACTACTACTACTACTACTACTACTACTACTACTACTACTACTACTACTACTACTACTATTCTGTCCGTGTGTTTGTGGGACGGGTGGTTGAAAGCTAGTCCGGTGCCCTGATTTTTGTCCTCTGAATGCTGGTTTAGTTGTAGAACACGCGCCTGCAAAACGTGCCGCAGTAGTGCCGCGGTTCGAACCCCGCTCGGGTAAAAAATTTAAAAAGGTAAAATTCCATTCCAGATGATAAATGAGCTATATCCTAATGCCAGTGCGCCTTCAGAGACAGGGTTCATAGAACTAATGCTTGACAATAATAAAGACTACAACTACTACTGTAAAAGTGAGATACTGAGATTTTTAACAGGTTCAAATCGGTAAAATTCGATCATTTTTTTTTAATTGGGGGTACCTTATTTATTGGGGCCCTTTAGCCATTGCCTTAATTGTGCTCTGCATCTAGGCGTGTCTACATTTAGTTATTGTTTGTTACGTCATCACAATGGTGGGAATACGTTTTTCACAATCACAAATCGTTTGTCTTATTGCTTTACTGGCATTTAACAAGTCATTGAAAGATGCCACGAATGGTGTCTCTCTGAAATGAGTTTCAATGCCTGCGCAATACCACAGATGCAACAGATGTGTTTTCTTTTATCTTCTTGACGAAAGATATTGATTTTTTAGGTAGCTGACTTGGATTGTTGATGGGTTGGTTGGTAGGCGGGTGGGTGGGTGGGTGGGTGGGTGGGTGGGTGGGTGGGTGGATGGATGGCTGAAAAATATGGATGAGGAGAGACCGTTCGCTCGTTCATTCGTATATTTGTTTGTTTGTCTATTCGGTTATATATGATTGTATGTTGGCCTCGGGAGAAAGATGTGTCGAGTGAATGTGCTAGTAGCTGACGGACGATGCATTAATCTTACACCATCGATGTATAGACGTCTCTGTTCCATGCCAACTGCAGCATGCGGTCACATCTTTTATCGCGGGTTTAACGCCTTGAGCACGAATGTACAGACATGGAGAATTATATAGAATATAACAAATGTCATGTTGAATAGCTTGAAATTTATTTGACTGTGAGTTGTTGCTGCCTGTATCAGCATAAGCTTTCAATCAACTTCTTTTCAAAATATTCAACAGCTGACCTTTCCAGCTCTTTAAATTGAGATTCTGGGAAGGTAGCGTGCATAGGGTTAAGCGACGTTCTGACCAGTCTTTTTAATACAGTGGCCCGGTAAGCTTTCGCCGTTAGAGTTGTTTAAATGTGTCTCATGAAATAGTCGCAAAATATAACAAATATATACAACATTAACAAAATTGTGTAAAACTAAAAAATGTATATGCTATGGGTACCGAAGTTCGTGAATCTAAGCAAGTAATGCACTCGTGAAAGAAAACTCTTAAACAGATCTGCGCAAAAATTTAACACAATGTAAAATAACACTTCCGAATACAAATGCAAAAATTTCAGCACAAAACTTTAATTTTTAAACAAATTCCAAGCATCTGAACTGACCCACCTCGCCAGGTTATGTGTGAAATAGCGGTACCGAATTT
The DNA here is from genome assembly GCA_034401795.1 of Chaetoderma sp. LZ-2023a. Lineage (NCBI taxonomy): Eukaryota > Metazoa > Mollusca > Caudofoveata > Chaetodermatida > Chaetodermatidae > Chaetoderma > Chaetoderma sp. LZ-2023a. The sequence goes on from CM067359.1 coordinate 126,253,412, forward strand.
CGTGAATTGGTGATTATGCATCTTCAGCTGTCTGGTACATGCTTGTAAATCCTTAAATTTCAAGGTATTGGTTTGTTGAATGTTTCAACTGCTAATTTTTCCCGTTTTAACCCATAAATTAGTCCTACAAATGAATGTATAAACTATAAAAGCAGTTTATACATTTGAAGAGAAGAAAAACCCCAAATGGATGCCGCTTTCGTTAGGTAGTAACGTCACATGAAATTCATAAATATTAATGAGCTGAAGAAATGAACTAACGTTAGGGTCTTTAAAACATGTTCAGCAGGCATAAAGGGAAGAATAAAAAAATTTCTATCGTTAACAAAACCACGTGTGCACTTTATGTTAATTTTGACATTTTGGTAAATCATTGATAAGCACCCGCCCCTTCCTCTAGAGCCTCTTCAATAAAATTTAGACGTGCTACCGTCAAGCAGTCTAATCCGACGCGGCGGGAAAATGTAACCAAAGCAGGTAGTAACTTCGGATTGTGAAAATTGCTCATTTTAGGTGCTAAATAAGCGCAAGTAAGTGATCTAAGAAAGTGCATTAAGGAATCTTGCAATTTTTATCACTACTATCAGTAATTGTATGAAAGGTTTCTTGTTTTGACCGCATTTTGCTCAAAACTTTGTCAAAAGGTTCAGAACTGTCAATCAAAAAGTGGCTACTGTGTAGATGCGTTCCACGCCACGTTACATCATAGAACGAGAGCGATAAAAACAAATTCACGAATTTCGGTACTCACGAATTTAAGCAACTCGACCATATAGGCCTAAACAACAGATTAACTATAATTCGACTGCTTGCCATTCGGTGATATGTGATATAGATATAGACATAGTCAGTTTTGGGATCTTTGTGCAACTGATTATCGCATGGAATTCTCCGAGACAGACGATGGCGAAATGGAAACCACCACATCGCCTATTAGGTTGAAAACGGTACTCGTGCGCAGGCGTAGGAGCGAAAAAATTCAACATCGTAAAGAACGCTTCCAACCGCATACGTACGCTAACGCGTGTAGTCGCACTCCGATTGCAGAAGACCAGGAACTCAATATTGTCGGTCCAAAGAAGATTGTAATCGAAATCAGCACAGCAGACGGTACAGCAGACGACACGGACAATGTATCTGCCTCGGAAATATTAGATTGGTCTACCTCCGCGTCACGCGCTAGCAATCAGACATCATCAACGTCGTTGTCTAAACTATCCGGACTCTCCACTCCGCGCGAGTTCTGGCAAAATTATAACTCTTCCGAGATGACGCGAGAAGACCGGAAGTCTGTAATGGAACGCGCTGAGAAGTTACTTCAGCAACGAATACCTATAGTCAGAGATTCGTATTCTAGACACACTCCAACGAGAAATAATCAGATTTTTATTAAAAAGTCAGAATCAGATACCTCCGTACATTTTAATCCAGAAAATCTGTTCGAAACTGTTAGCAATGGATTAAAAAACAATTGGATTGCGGCGTCAGAAAGATTCAACGGAGACGACCCTATTCGAATATCCAAAACACACGTTACTGCCGAAGGTGTAACTCAAAGGTCAATACAGCCTCGATCTAGAAAATCTATTTTGACCAGGCCAGTAAAAAGGCTGGTTGGCGATATGATCGATCAACGAATCAACGATGAATCATCTTTCACCGCACATCCCATTCAATTAAGTGCAATACTACCGCCTGGCCAAACTCAGGTAAGATTACACTTTTATTACATATAGGTAATAACAGAATTATAATTATTTTTAGCACCGAAGTTTTAGAATCACACTTTCAATAGAATGCCTCAAATATAGGTAAGCCGGGGAAGTTTTTGAAGCTAATTATCGAAAATGCTTTAAATTAGGCCATTGTTTCAAAATCATCCACTTTATTGAATGAATTCATTTATTTAATGAATTGTAAATGAGTTTGCGTATGTGATCACTCGTCAAAGAATGGTTTTAATTTATGTATTTTTTAATTTTCTTCTTAAGAGCGCATATTCCCGCCAAAACTCCTGAAAATAAAATTGTAAAAATTGTATACTTTTAAATGCTTAAATTGTGTGCCTAAATGTAATGAAACGAAATAAATGTTAGCATATGATGGTTCCATTCCGTATACATTTTTAGCCTTGAATTAAGGACTCGTGTCTGTAATTCAATTTCACAACATATTTATATTAATTTATACGTAATAACATCATCATATGTTAAGATTTATTCGGTTTCCTTACATCTATGCACTCAATTTAAACCTCTAAAAGTATATAATTTTATCAATAGACCTTTCCCACATTAGCGTATTTTGGGAAAATACCTTCCCTGAATGCATCATGCATACCACTTCCGGCTGGCAACTGTGATGACCCACGCGCAAACAACATTACTTTACTATGGGAATCAGATACAGTGCACTTTAGGCAGTGCATATGAAAAACTATGTTCATAATATGTTTGAAGTCATACATCATTGGAAAGCTAAGCCAATTTCCTATACATTTCTGTATTAGTTTTTATAGTTTTATAAAATTTAATACAGTAGATTGAAATTTTAAAATATCCCCTATTCTCCACTTGATTTAATGCATCTAAGTCGAATGGTGTATTTTATATACGCAAATAACTCAGTGAAAACGTTACAAAAATATTATAAAAATTGCATTAATGTTTCAGCGATTGAATGCGCTTTCGAATGATATATGACTTAAATAATATAATGATTTTAGTTTATCATAGGAACGGATTAGATTGCTGTGTATTTTAGTGCAAAAGTAACTCAATGCGGGTCAGCTGCGGTACCAGCCAGCAGTTTTGCTCCAAGCAATGGTTTAGGGGAATCCCGGTGTAATGACGTCAATGCTGGAAAGGTGTATTGTATTTCCAAGCATTTTGGTGTGAATATTCCGCTGTTATTTCGACGCGCAACTATTATAAGTCTGTCGGTCTATCTGTCTGTCGGTGTGTTGTCTTTACACATGGCTGTATATTTGATTGATTTTGTCTTTCCAGCTCGTACTTTTCTACATAATGATTTAACTTTTTTATCGAGCAATTGTAATACAGCATGCTCAGTGATATCAACATGAGCTTCAGTAACTAGAACTATGACTGTGTGAAGAGATGTTTCTGATCCGTCACGCAATGAACTTTTCCGATTTTATCTATGCCCCACCCATCTCTAGCCAACCTCCACCCACACCTCGCTCGTGTTGGGATCGATCGATCTCTGAACACCCTGACTATCAATTTCCAAAAAACTACACAGTTAAGCTGTTGAATATTTTGAAACTAATTTGACTGGGTGCTGTTACTGCCTGAGGCAGCAACAGCGCCCAGTCAAATTAGTTTCAAAATATTCAACAGCATGTTTATTAAATAGCAAAGAATTACAAAGACATACAATTCATACAACGTGTCGGACTTTTTGACATTTGATGACGGTCTAAACGGAACCCTTTGCGACGTAATGATTGTGACGTCATCATACACGCGCGAAGCTGATTGTGACGTCATACGAGGTCTGATGATGGATGGATACTCTGGAAAGGCGAATTAACTAACATCTTAATCAAATACGTCACATGTTAGCTGACGTCACAATAAAAATAACGTAGATATGTCGCGAAAATCGAAAAGTCGCTCAGTAATGTTTAAGAATTGTATGCCACTGATGAATTTACAATTTAATTAACTTTCTGTTGAAGATTTTGTAAGCAAAACCCGCCAGTGAAATTAGTTCATATCATATCTGGTGAAACCGTGTTGTGAATCGTGCTGCTTCTAGTGGACCTTTGCAGTTTATCCATCCATCAAATGACGTCATAATCAACTAAGTGAAGTGTAGAATGACGTCATAATTAATAATCGCATGAATGGCTCGATTTACTCCGTCTTTAACGTTTAATAGCCCGACACGTTCCACGAATTGTATGTCTTTACCATTTAATAAACATTCTGTTGAATAATTTAAAACTAATTTGACTGGGCGCTGTTGCTGCCATAGGCAGCAACAACACCCAGTCAAATTAGTTTCAAACTATTTAACAGCTTAGCTGTCTAGTTTTCTGGAAATTGATAGTCAGTGAATTTAGAGATCGATCGATCCCAACACGAGCGAGGTGTGGGTGGATCCTAGCAAAAGATGAGCGGGGCATGGCTAAAACTGGAACGGTCCATTGTAGTGATTCCCAGTTTGCAGTCCTCTCATTTGGAGATGACACCTTCACGCCGGTCTCGTCCGCAAGTACCAACTTAGTTGGGAAACTAACGTCATCAAGGTTTGCGCACTGACAACCGCATTCAGAGGCAACTCTGATTAGCTTTCTTTGAAAAAAAATCCTGTATTTGACATCCTCAATCGTCTCCCAACGAGTTTACAATTGTAATATGGAATGTACGTGGTCTGGCCGCAGCATCTAAGCCACATTGGGATCAGGCTGTGAACACTATAGGTCTAACATTAACGCTGCATGCATCAAAGAAACAAACGTATTCACTCATTCAGAGCAGCAACTTCAAACTGGTTACACGCCGATCCTCGTGCAGCAGAAACAGGCCACATACCGCTATCTGGACTTTGTAATGGGACTGAGGCACTTGGATCATATCGTAACCTTCGCATACGTCAGCGATCGTGTTGTATTCATTGGCCTGACCATGTCACTGCGAAAACTACCACCAAATGGCGCATTGTCAAATATCAATGCATATGGCCCAACTGTCGAAAACGTTAAAGAAGGTCCATGCATGATCGTGTCTTGCCATGTCGAACCGAGATATAACATGACCATTCCAGCCAGATAGCAATTGTTTGTGTGTGACGACTTTAGTCCCAAAGTAGGCAAAGTCAGCGAAGCAGGGGACGCATGAGTAACCATATGCACGGGGTCATATGCTAAGTGCAAACGTAACGTCAATGGAGATGCGCTGGCCTTGTTCGTCAGCACTCACCTGCCTCACCGCCTTTTTAGCGCAAACACTGCCTTCAAAGATATGTGCCGTTACAGAACACTATGGACCGAACACATCATAGACAGTCGAGTAGAAACAGGCGCCAATTAAGGCAACAACAGCTGTCTTCAACAGAATTGATTATGTAATGTATAAAATCAGTGCAAAGCCACTACTTCAGGACTCTTTCATATGGAAGCACAGACCTCTGACTACAGGCAAGTGGCCAACCGCCTTTAAATGAAGCACAGTTGCCTGCTGGATAAGCACCATGTCCACCAACGTGAAATGTAATATTTGATCTATAGATGCTCGTCAATGACAGCACCACCCAGCCGTCATACAAGAGGACCCTGGAAGGGCAGATAGCAACCATTTTCATAGACTCAAATCCAAAAGAGGCTTTATCAAGAGCACTCAAATGCATTGCCACATCAGCTCTCAACATCATATGAGTTGTCAACAATAACAACAGAGCTGGACGCTACACTGCAAACCTACGCATTGTAAAGCTGACTGAATAACAGAAAGCCCCACGGCTCATCCTCTATGAAAGTGGTCGGAGAAAACACGGCACAAAGCTATGCTGAGAACGCATCGCCATCAAACAAGCAGACTTTGTGGTAGATGACATCACAGCCACAGATCATAGTTATAAAATGTTTAGGGCAGACCAGGTTCTGAGAGTTACTGGTCCACCACCATCACCTACCGGGCACCAAACTGAACCCAACTTCATCAGGACTGGATAGCGAAAAGCAGATGCGATTAGAGAATAGCTTAAGACCGAGTCCAGTGTTCCAGACAATGAGCCATTACACCCTCTGTAGGCGATGCTATGCCACTATAAACACCAATTGAAACAACTGAGGTTGAAGAAGCACCTACAGCCCTAACAACTGGACGTGCTTATGGACCTGACAGCGTCAGCCATGAACTCCTTAAGTATGCAGGTGATAGCATCATCAAACCAATCACGCACATAATAAACTCTGCGTTCGTGCAAAACCTCCCAATCGACGTTGTAAGATATTCCTACGATGTCCAATCTCAAGACGCCTCCTGGACCACCAGCAAGACGGCGACCGAATATGTTCCTCAACAGCATCCAGAAGATCGTATCCAATGTAGCACGTTGTTGTATATGATAAAAGATTAACAGTTTCACTGGATCCTACTAGAGCAGCTTTAAGTGAGGACGCAACAGAGCAGACATTGTATGGGCGCAGCGAATGTTCATATCAATAGTTACATCCAAGCACTTGGACTTTCACAAGATGGGCATCAACAAATCCCGGGCCTTTGATCCCATCAAACGATTAAAGATCCTGGATCCTGGATGTGTTGGCTGTAATGACGATAAGGTCCAACATGTCAGACTGCTATTGGTAAATAGCAAGTTGAAAATACGAATGAAAAATTGTCTGTAGCGTTCCGAGATGACCTTTCTCAGGTAATATTTTTATGCTACCGTGCCACAGCATCTAAAGAATATCAATCTGTTCATGAACGACGCCAAGACCGAGTTTAACCACATACACCTATCAGCGACAGATGAAGTCTGAGACAAAGGCACCTCCTGTGCGGCGGAAGGAATGAAGGAGACCAAAATCCCAGGTTCACTAATTAATATGTAGTTCCTCTAACATCGCTGCACGTTGCGTCACGGGAAACATCCTGTCCCTCTGGAAACTGTGGATTCGTTGATTACGGACCCGTCTGGCCAAAAAAACTACGCAACGACGCGACCTGTCTATCACTGATGCTATACAACTGTAACAGCTGGGAAGCTCTGAATGCAGTTCTAGATAATCTTGATGCCAGTCACCGCAGACACACAACAGCGCTGGCCGGACAGTATACTCTCCAGTGACGAGCTATATAGTATGTGCAATACAGTCCCACAGTAAGTGAAAGTAGCCCATGTTTTGTGAATGCCACAAGACACACCGGCACAGAACGCCTTGGAATTTGCTCGGTGCCAACTTCTACAAAGCTTTAGATGACGTCACTGCACACGCCAGCTCGGTCTGCTACGTAACCCTCTGAAAGAAGGCAGACCGGGTAGGCCTACACTTACGACAAGGAAGAAGCCGATGGAGTTACGGATTCTAGCTAAGAACATGAAACGGCGACCAAAGAATAAGAAGAAGTAGGACTGCTTGCAGCTGCAGGACGTTTTCAAACTATTGCAGCCCCATAACTCAGTACTATATCATCATCATCATCATCATCATCATCACCACCACCACCATCATCATCATCATCATCACCACCACCACCACCACCACCACCACCACCACCATCATCATCATCATCATCATCATCATTTCTCTCTTTTGTTCCACAACACCCAAGCATTCCTTCAATCGCTGGCTGCATTCTTTGTTGCACCACCATTCCGTGAATCCATATTTGTGTTCCGCTGTTTTGCTCCACTATTGCCTAACACCCTGTGAAACCCAGTCTGTTTTCCTCTCTGTTGATTCCTTAAATCCCTGGTTGTATTCCTCTTTGTTGCTCCAACAGATCCAAACATTCCGTGAATCCACATTTGTGTTCCGCTCCACAATGGCTAAATATTTCCGAAACCGCGTCTGGATTTCATAATTGTTTGTAAGCCGGAGACGCATTAAAAAGACAAGCGCAATCAGCGTTTGCAGACACTCGGCATCCAGTTTTGTCACATTGTAAAAGGTTTTTTTAATATTCCGGTTTTTTTAAGATTTTCTAGATTTGTTTGTGACACGCCAGACGTTATGGAATCATAGTATATGGTCACGCCCTTCATTGTATTAAAATTTGAGCCAAAACCGAACCCCTAGTTTCTGAGATATCCACAGATCCAGAATTTGATCCGATCCGAATCAGTGTTCTTTTAACCTGATTATTGCCAGCTCTGGAGATCCTCTTGTACAACAAGTTCCTTCATTGTATTACAATTTAAACCAAATCGGAGCTTTAGTTTTTTAGATATATTAGTCTGTGGGCTGGAGGGGCCCACTTGAATACCACCCCCACCCCAATAACAGCTTTCGATGTCCTCTTTAAGATTATGTATGTTAACATGTGATAAACTGAGACTCAATATGGTTTTTGATGGGTTATATTAGAATTAATACCCACAGTGAAGCAGACCATATTACGGGGTAGGGGTAATAAAAACTAGCATATCTTTTGATAGAATCATTGCAGATTGGTGATCGACCACTCAAAATGTTGCTTATAGTATCATCCACGATTGCATATGGTTCACAGGCAAATCAGTTTTATAATAAGGTCGGCAGACGTCAAAACAACACAAATCTTCTCCACAGCTTAAAATCTAGCAACTGTATGTTGCTATCACTGACCATGCACCAGTAAAGGAACATTCTAGTTTTAACAGTTTAAGATTGATTAAAAGGTACCATTTGATAAATATAATGAGTAAAATTTTACTTATTTAACAGACTATTGTTACTATGACAACTGACAGCATAGCCAATTTTTGAGAATCTATGGAAAATGTATTCATTGTAAATTAATTAAGTAGATTTTAATAGAATCGTTGTAGATTGGTGATAGACCACTCAAAATGTTGCTTATAGTATCATCTACGGTTGTATATGGTTTCCATGGAAATCAGTTTGATAATGAGGTCGGCAGAGGTCAAAGTCACAAATATTTGCCACAGCTTAAAATCTAGCAACTATGTGTTGCTATCACTGACCAAGCACCAGTAAAAGAACATTTTAGTTTTAACAGCTTAAGATAGATTAAAATGCACCATTTGACAAATATAATGAGTAAAAGTTCACTCATTTAATAGAATATTGTTACTATGACAACTGACAATATAGCCAATTTTTGAGAATCGGTGAAAAATGCAATCATTGTAAACTAAGCTTGAAATGAGCATATCATCGAATCGAAATTGTGTAGAGCAATAAAAGAGCATTCAAAATGTTTGCATTGTTGCTTGTTTTACCCACCGACTATAAATCCACTAACTATATTTGAACGCCTCTTAATTCGTCACTGCCACTATTATCTGCCGAGTCTTCTTCATTTTCGCTATCTTCGTCAGTGGAACTGTATTCCTGCTCATTCTCTTCCTTTTCGCATTCCTTCTTTAACATATCAGCCAGCATAGATGGCGGTATCTCACCATCACACCACTTGGCTCGAGTCTCTGTTCACTCCATACAGTCCAGTCATTATTCTCAGTGGATTCAGGGATGTATGGCTTTGGTACGTGGGATTGCTTCCAAATAGTTACCTGTTAGTTAACCCTCTTTATGTGCTGGCGGAGGCAAACTCTCTGTGGAGGTAAGGTGGATAAGTCCACGTTTTTCTTATGATTGATCTTTTTCTCTGCATCACCACACTTTGCCATTAACATTGAGAAACTAAGTGTGTCAACGTTAGTTATGGGAGTTATCTTATACATTCGGCAGGTGAAATCCTCTAATTGCAGAAAGAGATCTGCTGTAATGTCCCATGACCCACTAATGGTCTGAAAAGCCTCCTGATATCTGGGTTGCTTCTGTAGTACTCTGATAGGTTTTACTTTGCCTATTGCTCTGAATGTCCAAAAGGGCAGAACAGTAAAGCGGTGTAAAATTCTTAGCCAGTTTTGAAATGTCCAACAGCTTTCAATTGTTTTCAGAACCAGTATCAACTAATATGTGTGTCTTCATGATTTGGGCATAGTACAGGAGAATGAAAAATACATCGCTAGGTGGACATCTGATACGCACAATGGCTTAGTCCTCCTTTGTTGCATAAGCACAATAGAGAATAACCCTTGTGTTTGTTTCTTCTTGGTCAGATTCTATGGCTTGGATCTCTGAAATCAGCACTGTGTTGCCATCGGTAGATGTTAATTCGTAAGCCTTGCCCTCACACATAGCAATGGCCATCTTATTAAGCAGTTTTGAACTAAATGTATCCCTTCCCCAGACATTCAGCATCAGTTGCACTAGTTGCTGTTTGTTTTCGTTATTACTGAGAAATTCTTTCCAATTTTCATGTCTCTTTGTATTTTCATTCTTGATTATACGTTTCACTCCAGAACCTATGCATGTTCTTTCCATTGATTTGATAGAATTTTCCTTGTACATGTCCGTACTGAATATTACATTGGATTTCCCTACTGCACCAATATCAAACAATTTCTGGCTCATCTGCTTAAATGTTCCTGGAACCTCTTTCATACAATAGAAAGTGGCATTTCCATCTTCAATGTTCAGTGTTTTGTCATCAGACGATGTGTCTGCATTTGATAAGCCCTTGTTAAGTAGTGAAACCCTTTACTTTTGTCTGTTTTCAACAGGTATCCATCAGCCGTGCCAATTGATGACGGTACTGGCATAAGTGGATAATGTAACAGTTCTGCAATATCAAGCTTCTCTGGCTTATTCTGTGATAGTACCAATAACTGGAAGGCAATATTTCCTTGTTGTCTTATTCTATTTCACGATTTCTTGAAGTTTTCCCAACTGCACTCTTAGTCTTGTCAGAAAACATTTTCAATTTTTGCTTTTTTATTGGTTCAAATAAATCTGTATTCCTTTCAAGTCTCTCTGTTATAAAAGTCTCTTTGGCCAGTTTCCCAATTGACTCAGCAGCCATGACATCAGTTTGGATATGGGTAGGTGCAGGAGCACCAGACCCAATACGGAACAGCTTATCATTATAATCGAGACTGAAAGGATTCATGAAGCTTTCTACGGACCTCATTACATTTACTGTGGGTGCCTCACTTATGCGTACCTGTGAAGGACGGACATCCCAATGCATATTGTTTCTGTCTGTCTTGTCTGTCATATCTGCTATTTGGAGCATTGTTTCCACATATCTTGCTCGTTCATGTGCCGTCTTTCCCCAGCGTCGCTTTGCATCATAGTTATTCAAGATACCGGATACGCCAGCCACGCTTCCTCCTGCTCATGCATGCGATTTTGCGTGTTTCATAAATGTCTTCTCTATTGTTTTGTATACTGCCCACAAATTTCCAGGCACAGCGGATCTTGCAAAACTTATAGCACCTAGCTTAATCAGCTCCATTGCTCCAGGGTGTTATTCTTCTGTGCTTGCCAAGAAAACAGAAAAGTAGGTAAGATACCTTGCATAATTCTGCCCAGCAAAACTAAAGCAAAGGTCAGCCATTCGATTGAGACATGTTCCGTACAGATAGTAATTGTTTGTCTTAAATGCATTTAGGAAAGGACAGCAGCAACCAAACATGGCCCATGTCAGATAACCAAAACTGGGCAGTATTACCTAATTCGCCATTGCTAACTCGCAGTCGCAAGTCTGAGTAGTCATTTAGATATGAATGAAATGCTGTATCATTCTACAATAGTTTGAAATTCTCTGTGGTTCTTACTTCCAATAATGTGGTTGCTTGGTGGCAAATTCTCTAATATAATATAATATAATATAATATAATTCTTTCATAGAATGGTATTTGTTGAGTAGCAATCGTTCAAGACCTTCAGCCATTGCTTTGTGGCAGTAGATTTCCCAACTATAATTCTTACCAGAAACCACACCTTTAATATATCCGGTAGACATCAGGCCAGATTCTAGAAGAATCTCAGTGAATCCAGATCCACCCATCTTCTTTCCCATATGATTTTCATATAAGCGTATGCCAAATGAAAAGTACCAATCATAACTATGTGATCCTTGTAGTAGTCTGGACTTTTCCATATGATAGGATAAGCTTTCATACACACGCCTAGATCAAAGGTCGTTATGGCATATTTCTGCCCAACATCTTCTGATGCCTTTTTGGACATTCTTAGCCACTCTTTTACAATGGCATATTCTGTTATCGATCAAATGCTGCCTAATTACATCTGACTTCTTTAATTTTTTACTCCTGATGCCGTATTTGTTGCTTGATTTGCAAATAAAATCCATCTATATGTAAAGCAATTACTTTACACAGTTTCGATTCGATGATATGCTCATTTCAAGTTTAGTTTACAATGACTGCCTTTTTCATCGATTCTCAAAAATTGGCTATACTGTCAGTTGTCGTAGTAACAATATTCTATTAAATGAGTAAACTTTTGCTCATTATATTTGTCAAATGGTGCCGTTTAATCAATCTTATGCTGTTAAAACTGGAATCTTTACTGGTGCTTGATCAGTGATAGCAACATACAGTTGCTAGATTTTAAGCTGTGGCGAAGATTTGAGACCTTTTAACCTCTGCCGACGTCATTATGAAACTGATTTGCATGGAATCCATATGCAATCGTCGATCACCAATCTACACCGATTCTATCAAAATCTACTTAATTAGTTTACAATGAATGCATTTTTCACCGCTTAAAAAAAATTGGCTATGCTGTCAGTTGTCATAGTAACAATATTCTATTAAATGAGTAAACTTTTACTCATTATATTTGTCAAATTGTGCCTTTTAATCAATCTTAAGCTGTTAAAACTAGAATGTTCCTTTACGGGCGCTTGGTCAGTGATAGCAACACACAGTTGCTAGATTTTAAGCTGTGGCGAAGATTTGTGACCTTTTAACCTCTGCCGACGTCATAATGAAACTGATTTGGGTGGAAACCATATGCAATCGTAGACAATACTATAAGCAACATTTTGAGTGGTCGATTCCCAATCTGCAATGATTCTATCAAAATCTACTTAATTAATTTACAATGAATGCATTTTTCACCGATTCTCAAAAATTGGCTATGCCGTCAGTTGTCATAGTAACAATATTCTATTAAATGAGTAAACTTTTGCTCATTATATTTGTCAAATTGTGCCTTTCAATCAATCTTAAGCTCTTAAAACTAGAATGTTCCTTTACGGGGGCATGGTCAGTGATAGCAACATACAGTTGCTAGATTTGTAGCTGTGGTGAAGATTTATGACCTTTCGACCTCTGTCGACCTCATTATAAAACTGATTTGCATATAAACCATATGCAATCGTAGACAATACTATACGCCTATAAGCAACATTTTGAGTGGTCGATCACCAATCAACAATGATTTTATCAAAAGATATGTTAAGTTTTAATACCCCTACCCCTTAATATGGTCTGCTTCACTATAAGTATTAGGTCTAATATAACCCATCAAAAACCATATTGAGTCCCAGTTTATCACATGTTAACATACATACTCTTAAAGAGCACATCGAAAGCTGTTAGAAAAATATAGTTTCGTCAATTAGTGGGTGCGGGGTGGTATCCAGGTGGGCCCCATCCAGCCCACGGACTATATCCTCGGGCACAGAAACGGACCGACATACTCAGCGACGGGCACACTCACGGACACAATCGCAATACTTTATTTTGATATTTGAAGCCGTGTTTTGGAGAAAGCTTAATCCTACAATGGGCCTTTCCATTTTTACCTATGCCTCGCCCATCACTAGCTAAGCTCCACCCACACCTCGCCGTGTTGGGATTGATCGATCCCCGAATGCCCTAGCTATCAATTTCCTGAAAACTATACATGAAAGCTGTTGAATATTTTGTAACTAATTTGACTGGGTGCTGACTAATTTGACTGCCGCGCCCATCTTTAGCTAAGCTCCACCCACGCTTCGTCTGTTTTGGGATCTAGCAATCCCTGAACTCCCTGGATATAAATTTTCAGAAAGCTATACAGGTAAGCTGTTGAGTATTTCGAAACTAATTTGACTGGGTGCTGTTACTGCCTATGGCAGCAACAGCGCCCAGTCAAATTAGTTTCAAAATATTCAACAGAATATTTATTAAATAGTAAAAAAGTAAACTATTTGTACAACAACGCATAGACCGTCTTCAAATATGCGTTTGTGACGTACTTATCGACGTCATTCATGACGTCATTCATTATGATGTCATTGTACACATCGCGCAGTTCATTATGACGTCATATGATGGGTGAGTACTCTGGAAAGATGAATTCAGACATGCATAGCAATCTTACTATAGAGGGAACCATTTCTAGCTATCCGTCACCCACCCCACCCACAACATTTTCTAGCTAAACTCTGCTACTTTAGACACGCATTTGAATCGATTTTAATACATTAACCAATGCATTCCCATAATCCTAAATTTAAGGTAATAGCGGAATCAACTCTGTCAGTCCAGTATATGACGTCATGATAAATTACATCACGTGTAGGCTGACGTAACAATTGAAATACGTCATGAATGGCGTATCTAAGTCCCGTCAGGAACTCTTAATTGTCTGTCTTTACTACTTAATGACCACTCTGTTGAATATTTTGTTACTAATTTGACTGGGCGCTGTTGCTGTCATAGCAGCCAGTCAAATTTGTTTCAAAATATTCAACAGGTTACCTGTATGCATATAGTTTTCTGGAACTTGGGAGTGCATGGATCGGTCGATCCCAACACGGGCAAAACGTGGGCGGTGCTTAGCAGGAGCTGGGTGGGGCCATAGCTAAAAGTGGATTCATCCATTCTACAGTTAAGATATTGATTGTTTAGAAACTAATTTAACTGGAAGATATTGCTGCCTATTCAAAAGTATGTTTATTAAATTGTAAATGCACCAAAGACATACACTGGACCTTTCCAGTTTATCCATCAATCTTATGACGTCATAATCGATTACGTGACGTGTAGGCTGACGTCATGATTAATGGCGTTATGATTGCCGCCATTAAGTTCGTCACGAACGCTTAATTGATGACGGATTAAAGCGTTGTTGTACAAATTGTATGTCTTTACTATTTAACAAACATGTAGGCAGCAACAACACCAAGTATAATTAGTTTCAAATTATTCAACAGCTTACCTGCATAACTTTCAGGAAATTGATAGTTGATAGTTCAGGGATGGATCTATCCCAACACGGCGAAGTGTGGGTGGAGCTTGACTACAGATTGGTGGGGCATGGCTAAAATTGGATTCCTCCATTCAGCCACTTCTGTCACGGACCGTAGCCATTTTGATTGTGACGGCAGTCAACAGGTGTTGTATTTGATTACGACGTCTTATACTTGAGCCACAGATCGCGCCACTCCATATCCTGGTATAAAACCAATTACGTCACCAGGATTTCATAATATGACACTCGTGGTGTAACCGTCCCGAAACTACCAGGAACAGTCCGTAACTGGCCCGGAAACACTATTAAATGCCCAGGAACTGGCACTAACCGCACATAACCAGCTTCGAACTATTCCAAACCACCTCTAACCAGCCTGGATCCGGAGCATAGCTAGTATCAAATTATGAAATAATAAATTACGTCATTAGTTAGCTGACATCACACTGATAATGATGTAGAATCATCCGTTAGGAAGGTAGACAATTCACCTTTCCAGAGTATCCATCCATCATCTGACCTCGTATGACGTCATAATCATCTCATGCGTGTATAATGACTTCACAGTCATTATAGTAGGGTTCACTATGTATTTTCGTTCAGAATTTTTGGGGATTTGTAACACTATATATTTTTGGAAAGCATTTTATATGCCAATTTCAAAAATCAATGTTTGCATTTGCATAAATGTCTTCATGGCGGCCATCTTGAATTTTCAAAATGGCCGCCATCTAAAACCTTCGAAATCCAATATATCTGCAACCATGTACCCTAAATTCACAATTTTGATATCTATATCTAGGTTTTCTGGGTCAACGAATGGATTGGTAACATTTATAATAAACTTCAAGTGCCAGAAATAATGGTTTGGTTGATAATTCCAAAAATAATAAGCAATTCTCACACAACATCTGCAAATGTCGCACCTTTTTTCTAAATCAATATTTGTTACAGTATTTAACGGTAACAGTAGCCCATAGTAATCCTATAGAGGGGATAGAATGACGATATAGCCCAGCCTGTTATCTACGTAATCACATTGTCATCATGTTTATTAATAAACATATTATGACAGAGTATGTATATGGTGAGAGTCGTGTCACAGTTTTACAATAATGGATGGCCCAGGGTAATTTTCAAATTCACCAGTAAAAGTAAACTGAAAGCAAATTTTTGCAGAAAAGTTGTTCAAATGATCGTCTGCTCATAGATTTGCAACAAGCATAATCAGACAGCACTACTCTTCAGGATTATCGTTTGTAATCTTGCAATAAGCATTGATCAAATATATTTTGTCATCAAATTTGAGTAAATCATGAGCGATGTACAGCTTGATGCAACACAGGAGTTAACAAACTGGAAGCCATGCATTTTATGCCAGACAGATATTACTGTTAAAGGACCAATGGTGCAGCATCCAAGAATAGACTCATTTACCAATTTGTTGCAAGCAGTCGAAGAGAGAGCAACATTGAAAGATGGTTAATACATTGAAATTCAGAAAAGACTTAGACTTTGCACATATGGTGACCTATCTTCACATAAAGCGGGTTGGCATCGCAGTTGTTACTCTACTGCCACTAACAAAGAAGAAATAAGACGTGCACGAAATCGCATAGAGGATGCACTATCTAGTGGGTCTCACATTACTTAAAAAAACGTGGGATAAAGAGGAAAAGTGTTATTGATGAGGCATCGACATCAACTTCAGTATTTACACGTTCCTCGACAATTCCACTGTGTAAGGAACTGTGTTTCCTCTGTTAGCCAGACGATCATAATCAGCAGTTGTTCAAATTACGAACTCATAATGCTGGTAAAGCCCTAAGAGATGCATTGGAAATAGCACAAGATACAGCATTACTTACTAGATTAAATACCTCGCTTTCCCCGTGTGATGCACATGCAATTGATGTCCGGTATCACAAGCCATGCTGGAGGAAGCATGTTTTCCACATTTTACGAGATTCAGATACTACAAGAAATGCTGAGAATGATCTCTCCCGGCAAATGGCATGTCTGATTGAAATTATCCATATTGTTGATACACATACCCGAAATGGGCTTACCTGTCTATGGCTGACATAGAAATAACATATATAAACATGTTTGACCGTAAATCCTTGGACAATCATTCACCTACATTTAGTAGGCAGTGGCTAAAAGAGAAAATCCTTTCTGAGCTAAATCATGTAAGATCTGTCCTTCAAAAGGACAGGCGCAAGTGTGCCGTTCTGTACTCGCTAGAAGCATGTGAGGAAGAAATGGTTCATTCTGCGATGTGTGAAGATGATGGTATGGAAGGCATGAAGGCGATCTATAGGGCAGCACAGATTGTTCGAAAAAGCATCTCAACATTCACTAAGAATGATGGTGAACCTGGTTCAGTCCTTGTTTTCAGCAATATGGATGACATCCCATGTGAACTATACACACTGATACGATGGATAATGGTTGGACCTGTAGATAGTTTGGATAGCAAAACCAGAGAGTGTCTCGTTGATAGAGCAGTGCTTACATCTTGTCAAACCCTCGTGTTTGGGCTTAAATCGGATAGGCAAGTGATGCATAAACCTAAAGCTGCCCCTTCTGAAAAATTCGGATCCCAGCAAAGAAGAGAAAATTCTCAGGTTCTAGGATTGGCATTATCTGTGCATCACGACACCAGGAATAAGAAGATTGTGAATCTCCTTCATGCACAGAACTGTTGCATATCCTACCACCGTACCATGCTTCTAGAAACAGCAATAGCTATCTCGGTTGTCGAAAACATGAGACAATTCAATAATCTGTATGTACCACCATTTCTAAAGAAAGGGACATTTGTTTTCTTTGCTGTGGACAACACCGATTTTGCTGAGGATCCCATTGATGGTAAAGGTACTACACGTGGAACAATTGTTGCGGTCTATCAAAAAGCTTCTGCACCCGGGGAATCCATTGCACCACCTTTAAACATTGGTGATGCAAAGAGCTTATCCATTACACCACAACACACATCTATGTTGCCATGCGTCAACCCAAAGGCTCAACCTGGAATGCAAAGTAATTTTGTGTTGAGTAAAACCGGTGTTGCAGACTCTTATCAGCTGACCCATATGGGTTGGGTCATAGCATCTGTTGTTGCGAGGATGGATGAAAGGAAAGAGATGTGTTTGGTTCCTGGGTGGGCTGGGTATAATTCACTCCTGTCATCAAGTAGATCTCTAACCAATGTTGGTGCATTGCCTCTTCTCCCAGAGCTGGCTCATGAATGGTCAACGCTAATGACTGTAATTAAACAAGCACAAACATTGAAGGAGATGGCTGTTGATAAAGACCATCTAACAGTCATTACTTTTGACATGGCCCTGTGTAAGCAGTGCAGCTTGTAGATGTCAACGCCAATTTAAAGAGTGGTGTTATCCCAAGACTTGGTGAACTCCATGTCGGCATGGCTGCATTGAGAGCTCTCGGTACTTCTATTGAGAATTCCGGAATAGACGATGCATAGATCGAGGCTGATGTCTTTAGCTCTACCACAACGACACAAATCCTGAAATGCAAGCACTACTCACGTTCTCTTCATGCTCATATCTACTCTTACATCGCATTGTATGAATTGGTCTTTGACGAATTCTTCAAAGAGTATCCAAATCTAAGGGATGCATGCATATCAGCTACAGTTGACATAGAAGAGGCATGCAGTAAATCAAACCAAGCCAGCCGGGCAGAATCAGTGATGCCGGCTCATAGCAATCTTCTCCAAGTGCTGTCTAATACTGATATGCTGAATCTCTTTCAGACATGGGTGACAAAGATGTCCCAACATGCGATGTTCAAGTCATTAATGAACTATCTGCACCGTGTGGAAACAATCCTTTTCTTTGTCGCAGAATCCCGAAATACTGATCTGACCCTTCATCTTGAAGCTGGAGAAGCACTGAGCAAGTTATTCTTTGCTTTTGATAGAATCAAATACAAACGTCTTTGGCCAAGATACATAGCAGATATGTATGCACTCAAGAAGAATCATCCAGACACATGGCAAGAATTTGAAACTGAAAACATTGCAGTGACTAAGAATGACATTCCATTCACTTCAATTGGTGCGGATCATGCATGTGAGCATCTGAACAAAGTGATGAAAGTGCACTCAGGACTAATTGGAATATCTAACAATGCAAATGCGAGACAGCGATTTTTCCTCATTGCTCCAGAACTGTCACGGTTATCCCGGGAATTCAAGTGACAATTTGATTTGCAAGAAGACAAGGTCAGAGATCACCATGGCATTGGAGCAAGTGCTGTTAAACACGAACACACCACAATCGACACGATAAAGGCTGCCATACTGACTCATGGTAATCCTTTCGCTGCTGAAGGTGACATGATCTACAACATTATCTCACTTGCTTTTATGTACCACAAGAGTCGGTACCACAAATCCTGGATGTAGACGAAAGAGGACAGACATTATATCAAGAGTATGTGAAAGAGCGCATTAATGGAGAGGTAAGCCTTTGGGCACCAGTGAAGCATGAGAAAAACAAGATGTATACATCTGTAAACAAAAAGACAACAGTACGTATTCGTGACAAAGCTGTCGATCTCAAGGAAACTAAAGATCTATATGCTAGGCTGATGATTCTCGCAAAGTCGAGTCGAGACATTGATTTGAAGTATTCGATCGGCAACTTTGAATTCAGACTGACACCGGGGGCGCTGTTTGCTCCGTGTGGCTCTGTCCTACAGTACACCGACAAGTCGAAGTTAATCAAGCTCCTGACTGACCTACCAAAAACCGAGAGCACAGAGGATTCACTCTTATTAGGTGCAACAGAAGCAACTGCCGTGGCAACTGCCGTCGCAACTAAGGAATCTAGTAGGAGAATCGCAGTTGTGGATGGAATGGTTCTTGTCCAGAAGCTAGCAAAGAAACCAGCAACTATTGTGAGAGTCAATGACCGTAGTAAATGTTTTAAAGACGGGTTAATGAGTCTGACAGCAGGATATGATGAGATCATTCTTGTATTTGATACATATCAAGCAGATTCCCTGGAAAACACGACCAGAGAGAAACGACGACATGGGAAGGATCCAATTAGATATCAAGTCAAAGATGATACCAGTATCAAGCATATCCCTATGACAAGATTTGTGTGTCATGACCAAACAAAGAATGACCTTGCGCCGTATCTGCCAGAGAAGACTATTGAGTACAATAATAACTCATCTACCTTGGTAATAGCATCAGCATCAGGCCAGACGATAAGTAATAGAAGCCTACATTTTGAGAACAACAATCATGAGGAAGCTGATACATTAATGATCTATCATGCCATATTGAAGATTTTCGGTACTCCTTTTATATATAATACGCTCACCACCACAACTTCGAGAAGACTTATGATGTTTGATGATTGCTGCGACAATCAATCTTCTCGTTGCTGCAGTCGGATAGTTACAGCTCGCCTCTTCACAGATGGACTGAAGATATTTTATGTAACTGGGCCTGATCTGACGTACTGAAGATTCGTGGCAAGGTACGGTGTTTCTCCGTACTGTCCTAGGAGTTTCTTATAAACAACCAAACTAGTGCCTTGTATTTACAAGGTGATGTTTTTATTCTTATATCTAACTTTACAATAACTCTATATATCAATGTGACTTATACTGTCACTGAACCTATAATGATACTTTATAATGATACGGCTAATATAACTAGGTTATTACACTATCTTATCTGAGTCTACTCTGACTACGTTACGGCTACCGATTACTCTCAACACGACGGTTGATCTGTTATCTAGCTAGCCTACACTTCTCTATTCGTAGAGACTACTATACGCATACGACGTGTTTCACGTTAGGTCACCAGTACCTGATTAACTTTTCAATAGACAAAGTGCCTATTATATATCCTTTGCAGTTTCCTACCTGCATATCTATTTTGATATATATATCTATATATATTATAATACATAGATTCCTGTTCTCATTATACTTCTAGGCACGCTATAGTCATAGTTTGATTGGCCAGGACGATCTTCCCTACAATCAACCTCTGCCTATCTCTTCCTAGAAGTTTCACTTAATCCTCTTGGTCCTTCTGACTAATCCGCTTCGTTTACCTTTCGATTTTACCTCGAAACCGTATTCCTCTTGTTTCTCTGCCACAGAGTTTGACTAGATGCTCATTGATTATGACGTCATCTCGGCCAATCAAACTCTGGGCTTCTCTTCTATGGTTTCATTACTAAACACGATATATCTACACTCTAACTCTGGCAAAGCGGTGTTGGCTGGTTCTGCTTTGATGCGATCTGTCAGCTAACTAACAACATTACGGAATGTATTGTTGTAGCATGCCTTTCTTTGATTGACATATAGTTGATATACAAATTTCGATTGTGTTATTAATTCCTACAGGACGCTACAATGCCTCTGTCCTGTCCCTTGCCTATCTTGGATAGTCCTGTAGGAAACGAACGTTAATAAGCACATGAGCTGTATAATCTCATTGCCAGCTGGTGTTGTTGTACTTGCTTAAGGGAGTCGGAATGCCGACCGTCAACAACTACATGTCAGTCTGTCACCTAGAATTTCCTATAATCTCTCTCGATTCTCATTGATTCTTATCACTCGAATATTTACTAAACTTACGACCGAAACGACTGCTGAACATTATAAAAGTGTGTGCCGATCCCACAGCAACAACTTTTATCTTCAACTATTGACAGATATCACCAACCCAGAACCGTTGGTCCTATTTCCATTTATTCCAATTTCTAACTTATTGGTATGAATTTACTGCTACAGTTTCAATATAGTTTCTATTCTATTTCCCCGAAACTGTATCACTAGCACTGGTCAAAGTCAACCAGTGCATCTTCCTACTACAGATCTAATTGACAATATATTTATTCGGTTCGTTAGCTCACCTTGTATTTTCAAATATGAATTTCACTGAGGTCTTACTCGCAAATATAAGACGTCTAACGGGGTCATGACTTCCCATAAGACGATCCGATATCTACACATACCCCTCAACCGAAGTTAATTAACCATCTTTTAAGGCCTTAAGAGAGCGATAATTAACTCGTTGTGCACTATCAACAACCAAACCACACTATACCAGGGCTACCCCAAACTGACATCCATAAGCTAACATAATCATACGTTAACACGTTGCAATAATAGAAACCTATTATGATGATAAAACATAGTCAAACAAGCAATACAATGCTAAAACAATATAATAACTAACTACAAATCTTAATCCTACAGTTAATTCATTGCAGGTCATATATACGGTCATAGCGACATCCACAATACATGCAATAAACAATCTATACGTGGCACAATAATAAAGTCGTGTGCAACAATTAAGAAAGCCTCGTGATCCATACCATTGTTTAGGAATGAGGAATAAATATACGCAAACATGGCACTATCATTTAGTTCATGCTACAATTTACATGTCTTCATACTGTACACTGATGTTAGTGTCCCTGGTTAGCTCCACGTCTATCCAGTCATCAGCCGTCGGGTCGATCACAGTCCTGTCAGTAGTGTTAGGCGACGACCCGGCTGACAAACGCAGCGACTCCGGTAGGGCTGCAGTACTCCGGAACTGCTTAGCCTGAATAATCCGTGGCGCACTTATATGGACCGCACATGGTCTGTGGGCCACATGTGGCTTACATTTGATCCATGACCACATGCGTGAAATAATCCCGCACTTATATAACACAATAAAAATCACAATAATCACTACGAATGAGCCTGTCGCGTATGAAATAAATGACGGCGCTCCCATGCCATCGACCATCGCTGGGTCGACCGCAGATAACGGTGCTAGCGGCACGTACTTAGTCTTATGCAAGTGGTTCCATTCTTGTACCCTCAACTGGCTAACAATTCGGGACTAATTTAGAACACCGGCCACATCCAAATGTGGCATTTCTAAGGCCAAACTCACTCGAGTGTATGTCCGACTATAAGACAGTACTGGCTCGAATTGCCAACCTTTACCACTATATCCACATTCACCAGACATCAAAGCATACACACCATTCTCCACCATGCACCGGTCAGTCAGTTGTTCATCACAGTGGATTTCCATAGTCTCTCCGAAGGTTTGCAAAACTACACCTATTTTCTTATTGGCAAATAACTTACTAGCGGTTTCATTGGACTCGGACAGTTGAATATTGCAATTGCTATCCGTGGAGTTAGTCAGGAGACTGACAATACATGGCACATGGGTCTTATCGACCCGCAGCTGACCATGACACACTCGCGGCTCCTTACCTCGACATTCGGATGGGGTAAAATACCACCCAGTTTTGGTATCAAGACCAATGCTGGTTCTAGCCACTAATACATGCATATAGTACCCTCTCGTGGCCATTGGTTCAGGCCACGACTGCAACCCGTATTCAATGTATTTTCCGCTGTCTATCAAAGGTAACGTAGCTACATAATGCAGTCTCTCATCGTCCTTCCATAAGGGATACACGACCACATTCCTGTAGTACCATTGGTACGGTTTTATCAGCCATTTTCCTACACGGACATGTTGGGCTACTTCTGCTAAATCCGATGGGCTAAACAATTCTTCGGTTAATCTACCCAATTCTAAGGAGGCAGTTTGCCTATGAAATCGGTCAGCAGCCTTCTGATAACTGTACACTACACTTTCGGCCGAGTCAATTATATGACCCAGACGCACTAGCGCGTATAAGTCGGCCTGTCGATTTGCGTGAATTTTAAATACTTCGCTTACATTGTGAGCGAAGCTGGATAGACTGTCCGTGACTTCGTTGATCCTATCCACATTGGAATTGATCCCCTCGAAAGCTAATTTCACATGAGATGCCAGCTGGTTAGAGAAGTGAACCAACTGATTCATTTTCCCCATAGCCTTTTTAACAACCTCTTTAATCATTTCAATATCGCCCGACGTGGCGGTGCTGAATAAGGAAGAGGCTATGTCCCCCACGAAATTAAATAGTCCCCGCTTCCTACGAGTAACGACCCGTTTCATCATCGTCTGCTGAGTATTGACTGCAATTTTTCTTATACCATTTATGCGATGCTGGAGACCGAAAATGTCATTTGTGCTTAATGAAGTCTTTTGACCAATGTCCACAACGAGGACACAAAACTGCGCCACATGGTCAAGAAAATTGGCCGGCAAATATGGATGGTCTATTGATACCACCACAGTCCACTCAGCACGAATTACTGCTACTTTTTCGGGTCTAGTAATCATTACACCATTTGGCAATTTAACTACACTTGCATTCCTACAAAGTCCAGTCAGTAAATTCACCAAAGCCGCTACTACACATAACTGTAATGCATACATGATGGCTATACCAATGCGTTTTAACCAGACAATGTGTCAGTACTGCTATTAGGCAGAGATTAAAATTTTCTCTGGCTACGTCGCCTTATAACCGCATCGATATGACCGATGAAGTCATTGTATCGAGCACGGCCAAATGCACCAATCCTGAGCCTCTTATGGTCTGAGTGGACTTCAGGAGCTATTCTGCGCTTGCGCAGAAAGTAGGGGTGCGATGGAAGCGTTTCCATTAGCTCAGTGACGGTTTCGGGTACACCCTCCGAAGTGTCCGTCACCATAGTACGAGGAGTTACGATGGTTTCACTCGTTGACTCATAGTTTCGAATCTGACTCGTACTAGGTTGATCTATATTTACATCAACCACCTTACCCACCTTTTTCATCCTTGGCTCCCCATCAGAAGCTGGTCGCTTCCTACGAGCCCTCTTATTCGATGTCGCATCGGAGTCGTTTACCGGCAAAGGTTCGGACTCGGGTACCATCATTCTAGGGTGATGGCTGGCTTTCGTACCTTTGGCAGGGTTACGAATAGGTCATGCTCGTATCTTGTCCCAACACATTTCTGAGTCGACTACATGTAACTTAGAGATATTAAGTACGCATACTTTCCCAGACCTTTGATGTCGGACATGAGCCACGGGCCCATTTATCTTAAAGATCTCGTACTCGGGGTCACTGCGAGAGGTCAACTTCATTCTCTCCTCAACCTTCACGACCACCGAGTCGCCAATCTTGTACTCCCCAGCGTTCGCACGCTTATTAATTTGTTGCCGGTGAATCTCTCTAGACTTAGCCGTTTCTCCACGAGCACGCAGCAAGGCATTATTGAGACATGTCAGTCTCTAACCAAGATCCTGCGAAGCATCGATTGGAATAGCAAACGGAATCCTTGCTCGTCGACCATACGTCAAATAAAATGGCGTATATCCGGTCATGGAATGACGAGTACTGCGGTACGCTGTCAAAGCTGCACCCAACTCATCTTCCCAATTATGAGACTCGTTATTCACCCCTTTCTGAATCAACTCCTTAAGAGTTCGATTGAACCTCTCGGTACGTCCATTCGTTTGCGGATGGTATGGACTCGATCGTCTATGATCGATACCGTGTTCCCGAAATTGTTCTTTCAGAGAATTGGAACAAAATTCTTTGCTCTGATCTGTTATCAAGATCTCCGGTAGACAATGACGAGCGACGTACTCATTGAAGAACTTGTCTTCAACATTCTGAGCCGTCTTAGCCGGAATTGGATATGCCTCTGCCCAGGCAGAGCAGTGATCAATTATCGTCATTATATACACGTTACCCTTACTCGACTCTAATAGCGGACCAATCAAATCCATACCAATTATCTGACTCGGATAATTGGCCATGGGCATCTCGCTATACTTCAGTCGAGTAGTGACAGGTCGGTTGACCTGGCACGTCGTACACCTCTCCAGCATACGTACCACGTCTTTCCTTAAAGACGTCCACACAAAAGAATCCCATACCATACCGATGGTCTTTTGCAGACCTTGGTGACCGGCTCGTTCATGAGCCATCCGGAGAACTTTCTCATGGAACAGGGTAGGTAACACGATTCTGGGGTACTCAGCGTCCAATGCTGAAGGTGTCACTAAAGAATACAAAATACCGTTTTTGACCATATACTCCTCCGGTGTGTTCTTGAACAACTCCGGGTATTCCTTGGTCTGTTCGGTACGCAATTCGTTGTAGGGTATGTCATAAACCTCTAGAGGGACATGCGGTAACGCACCTTCATCTACCTCGGGTATGACATAATCGCCCGTGTCTAACGTAGCGACCTCCACTGGATGACGTAATCTGGACAACATGTCCGCTCGAATGTTCTTCGAGCCTTGGATGTACTCAATCTTACATCCGTACTCCGCAATCAGCACTGCCCAGCGCTGCACCTTCGTGTTTTTCACTTCTCCCACAAACAAACTTTTTAGGGGTTTGTGGTCCATGTACACGGTAAACTGTGCGCCAAATAGATATGGTCGGAGCTTCTTCAACGCATAGATCACAGCGTAAGCCTCCTTCTCTATTACGGGCCAATTAAGCTGACTATCTTTAAGGGTAGAGCTTACATACTGTATTACCCGCTCTATACCTTTCTCATCTACCTGCACCAATATTGCACCGATCGCATAGCTGGACGCATCAGTATATAATTTATACGGGGCGTTCAAATTCGGATATGTGAGAACCGTCTCACTACACAGCAAGTTCTGCAATTTCTTGAAT
Organism: Chaetoderma sp. LZ-2023a; assembly: GCA_034401795.1. Lineage (NCBI taxonomy): Eukaryota > Metazoa > Mollusca > Caudofoveata > Chaetodermatida > Chaetodermatidae > Chaetoderma > Chaetoderma sp. LZ-2023a. Next base: position 126,279,775 of record CM067359.1, read on the forward strand.
GCTTGCTGTTCATCCGCACCCCATTCAAAACGTTTATATTTCTTTGTTAACTCTATTAAAGGCTTCGCAATTTCAGCATAGCCTCGCACACATGATCGGTAGTAACCTGTAGCTCCGAGAAAACTTCTCACTTCACCCACATCTCGGGGTAGAGACATTTCTCTAATGACCTTGACCTTCTGTGCCTGAGGAGCTACTCCTTGTGCGGAAATACGATAACCTAACAGATCTACCAACGGACTAGTGAAATCGCATTTCTTTTTCTTAACCTGTAGATTATATTCTCGAATCTTACGCATGACCTTACGTAAGTGCTGTGCATGTTCAGCTGGATTTCGAGAATATATGACTACATCATCGACAAAAACATGCAGATATTTTCCCACGAATTCTCGGAAAATATCATTCATTGCCCTTTGAAATACGGCACCTGAGTTGCAAAAACCGAACGGCATACGAATCCATTCAAACAAACCTTCACTGCAGACGAACGCTATCTTCTCTATGTCTTGGGGGTCCATTGGTATCTGCCAATAGCCCGACTTCAAGTCCATAGTAGAAAAGATTGTTGCGCCGTGCATCGAATCAAAAATATCTGATATGTTTGGTAATGGATAGCTGTCCTTGCGACATATGGAATTCAACTTCCTACAGTCAATACAAAACCTAGTGTCACCATCCTTCTTAGGGACTAAAGTAATTGGTGACGCCCAGGGTGATGACGATGGTCTTATGACACCCGCTGCCAGCATCTCAGCCACTTGGTTTTTTACTACATATTGCTTGGCAAGCGGTAGACGGTAGGCCTTCTGCCTTATAGGAAACGCATCTCCTGTTGGTACCGTACACTTCACTTTGGGGACCAATCCTAAGGTGTTTGGACGAGCCGTATCAAAGTTATCCGCAAAGTCCTCAATAACTTTGTCGATATCTTTATATCCGGTCGTTTCCTTGCAACTAGAATATACATATCTCGTCTGTTCCCTATAGGGATACCTAAAGGGATATACCTGACCAAACCATACTACTTCTTTGGTCCGATAGTCAATCTTTGCATTTCCCAAGTGCAAAGCATCCGCACCAATCAAACATTCATGCCGCATATTCGCTGCTAACTGTACCAGGAATAGGCCGGGCATTCTTAAATTTGATCTGTGTCTCCCCCAAAAGCTCTATTGGGGAACCATTTACCGCTAAGAGCGTCTTCGCTCTTTTTAATGGCCTAGCATCTAAGCTGCTACGCCATACATCCTTTCTAATCAAGGATGTGCTGGCACCAGTATCTACTAAGGCATGCAAGCACTTACCCTGATCTTCTGGACCGTGGTTGTCCCAGTGTAAACGGATCAGAAACCGCTCGGTCGGTACGCTTACCAACGGTCTCCTCCATCGCCATTTAATGAAGGGCTCCTTTGTCCACTGACCACTTCAGCGTAGGAACTTCTCCATCCTGAAAATTCTCCTGCATACCTTCCGTACTCGTCGGTTCCCTCTCCGGTTAGAACGAACCCGTCCTGATCCTCGTAATCCTCGTTACTACGAAGTCGGTTAGCGTTGTCCTTCTGCATATTACGAGAACAGTTTTGTGAGGTGATTCTTGGTTCATTGTTCTTCGCTCTATCATATTGATATATCGCGTCGATGCTCATATCACTATCTAATCGTTGTCTCTTCGCTACTGGTCGCTGCGGTTTAGGTTGCGGCGCTCTCAGCGGACAGTCATTTATGAGATGCCCGTCTTTTAAGCAACGAAAGCAATGTATGGTCTGTGCCGGGCCGGTTCTTCTATCCATGTATCCAGTGAAGCTTCGTTGATAATCAGCACAATCGCGAGCCATGTGCCCTTGTCTTCCACATGTGGAGCAGATTATAGGCGGTCTCTGCCCCCTCAGTTGGGATACATGGGTGGGTCGTCTCTGCATGCCGGTTCTTGGGGTTTGTATCGGCTGTTTACAAGTGGCCTTATAGTGGCCCTTTTGACCACAATTATAACAAACGATATCTAGTCGCTGGTTGTTCGCCGGTTGTTGGTCATGTTGTCTCGCCTGCTGGCATCTTTGTGGCATGGCTGGTTTCTTGGTTGGCATCGGTTCTTTAGCGGCCGGTTGTTTGTCAGACTTGGCCTGTAATGCTTCTACCGTATTACACAACCGCTCTATTAACCGAGTTTGCTGTGCAATCTGCCTTTTCATTCCATTTATAATTGACCAGACATCTTTTCCTTCCTCTAACACTGTCTAACACTCCTATCTCCATATCTGTCTCCTGCGGGTTATCGATTCGCATCGCTTTTAGTAAGTCATTACAATTCGCCTCTTCTTCAGCAATCTCTATCGCCCGTTGAAGAGTGGTGGCCTTCTTCCTAACAATTCTCCTTCCCAATCCGGCATCGCTAAGTGCCTTGATGTACACACCCAGCACGGTTCTTTGGTTGTCGGCATTGGTTGTGGGATATGCACGGCTGGCCAACTCACGGTACCGCCGGTTGAAGGCAATGATGGTTTCATTTCTTCTCTGGCGTACGCCCTCGAGGTCGTACTTTATCCTCTCTCCCTCATTGGCAGAGACAAAATTCTCCGTGACGTACCCTCGTAGTTCTTCAAACGTAATATCGTCCCTATTCTTTCCCACCAAATAATGATCTACCGCTCTCGACAGTTGCCCTCGAGCAGCACGTGTTATTATGTACGCGGGTATACCATCTAGCTTCCCTTCCATTGCTACCCATACCCGCTGAGCTTCATCCAGGAATTGCCGCACCTGCTCCGGTATGAGCCCGTCACATGGTTGTATTCGTTGGGTGAGCTCCCGGACTTCTTCACGGTGGACTCTGTCCGCTTCCCTCCTGGTACTGCTTTGTACAATGGTACCCGCCATTGCTGTTCCCATCACTTGCATAGCAGCTACTGTTTCAGCTCGTAGCTCCGGATGCCTCAGATGCTCATTCGCTAGTGGTACTCCGGGACCCGTGGGACCTGGTGTCGCCATTACGTATTATCGTCTAGTTACTTTTCACTGGTAATATAAACAGACTATAACCCGTTTTAACCGAGGCTGTTCCTCACAATTAATGTCAGTTGTGATCTTAATTAATGCGTTATCTCGATATTCTCTGTGTTGGGTTACTTTCGTGTTCTCTGAGTCTTTTGCTTGTTCTATGAAGACTTGTACCCTGTCACTAACGTCTTTTAATACTATGTTGGCCGGTCGGTCTACCTGGGCCATACGTATGATTTACTACTCACTCAGTTTACACAGTTGTTTCCACTCCTAAGATCCTGGCAGGTGAAGCCACTGAAGATTTTCGGTACTCCTTTTATATATAATACGCTCACCACCACAACTTCGAGAAGACTTATGATGTTTGATGATTGCTGCGACAATCAATCTTCTCGTTGCTGCAGTCGGATAGTTACAGCTCGCCTCTTCAAAGATGGAATGAAGATATTTTATGTAACTGGGCCTGATCTGACGTACTGAAGATTCGTGGTAAGGTACTGTGTTTCTCCGTACTGTCTTAGGAGTTTCTTATAAACAACCAAACTAGTGCCTTGTATTTACAAGGTGATGTTTTTATTCTTATATCTAACTTTACAATAACTATATATCAATGTGACTTATACTGTCACTGAACCTATAATGATACTTTATAATGATACGGCTAATATAACTAGGTTATTACACTATCTTATCTGAGTCTACTCTGACTACGTTACGGCTACCGATTACTCTCAACACGACGGTTGATCTGTTATCTAGCTAGCCTACACTTCTCTATTCGTAGAGACTACTATACGCATACAACGTGTTTCACGTTAGGTCACCAGTACCTGATTAACTTTTCAATAGACAAAGTGCCTATTATATATCCTTTGCAGTTTCCTACCTGCATATCTATTATGATATATATATATATATACATATATATATATATATATATATATATATATATATATATATATATATATATATATATATATTATAATACATAGATTCCTGTTCTCATTATACTTCTAGGCACGCTATAGTCATAGTTTGATTGGCCAGGACGATCTTCCCTCCAATCAACCTCTGCCTATCTCTTCCTAGAAGTTTCACTTAATCCTCTTGGTCCTTCTGACCAATCCGCTTCGTTTACCTTTCGATTTTACCTCGAAACCTTATTCCTCTTGTTTCTTTGCCACAGAGTTTGACTAGATGCTCATTGATTATGACGTCATCTCGGCCAATCAAACTCTGGGCTTCTCTTCTATGGATTCATTACTAAACACGATATATCTACACTCTAACTCTGGCAAAGCGGTGTTGGCTGGTTCTGCTTTGATGCGATCTGTCAGCTAACTAACAACATTACGGAATGTGTTGTTGTAGCATGCCTTTCTTTGATTGACATATAGTTGATATACAAATTTCGATTGTGTTATTAATTCCTACAGGACGCTACAATGCCTCTGTCCTGTCCCTTGCCTATCTTGGATAAGCCTGTAGGAAACGAACGTTAATAAGCACATGAGCTGTATGATCTCATTGCCAGCTGGTGTTATTGTACTTGCTTAAGGGAGTCGGAATGCCGACCGTCAACAACTACATGTCAGTCTGTCACCTAGAATTTCCTATAATCTCTCTCGATTCTCATCGATTCTTATCACTCGAATATTTACTAAACTTACGACCGAAAGGACTGCTGAACATTATAAAAGTGTGTGCCGATCCCACAGTAACAAATTTTATCTTCAACTATTGACAGATATCACCAACCCAGAACCGTTGGGCCTATTTCCATTTATTCCAATTTCTAACTTATTGGTATGAATTTACTGCTACAGTTTCAATATAGTTTCTATTCTATTTCCGCGAAACTGTATCACTAGCACTGGTCAAAGTCAACCAGTGCATCTTCCTATTACGTATCTAATTGACACTATATTTATTCAGTTCGTTAGCTCACCTGGTATTTTCAAATATGAATTACACTGAGGTCTTACTCGCAAATATAAGACGTCTAACGGGGTCATGACTTCCCATAAGACGATCCGATATCTACAATATGTGCAACACAGCGAAATCTTGATAGAGCAGAGTTGGTGATTTTCTCTCCAGAAACTGATGTCTTAGTGCTGGCAATAACATATTATGACAATCTACCTAAGAATACGTCTATCTCAATGGTTTCTGGTACCATTAAGCTACGGCCTATATGGAAAACTCTAGGCATGGAGAAAGTAAGAGCATTACCCGCATTCCATGCCTTTACTGGAGCAGACAATATTGGCAGGTTCTCTAAGATAGGTAAATCAACATGGTTAAAGCTTTTCCTAAAGGCAGACAGCGATGTAATCGACGCTCTGATAAATTTATCGAGAAGCACTGAGGTCACAGATGAGCTACTTTCAACTCTGGCAAAATGTGTGTGTGCTGCATACTGTCCAAAGTCTATTAGAATCGAGAACATTCCAGAGTTACGTTGGCATTTATTCTGTAAGCAGCTTGCTGATAGTGAAAGTCTACCGCCTACTATTGGTGCTTTGAAACAGCATGTCCTTAGAGTACAAGTCCAGGCAAATGTGTGGGATCAGGCAGACATTTCACATCATGTGTTTCTGGATCCACTACAGAATGGATACTACAAGGAGACAGGTGGCCAACTAAAGGCAAAAACAACAGATGTTTTACCAGCTCCAAAGTCTCTCAATGAGATGGTTAGGTGTCAATGCAAATCGAATTGTTCCTCTCATCGATGCTCGTGCAAATCCAAAGACTTACCATGCACTGAGCTTTGTCAATGCAGCGCAGAGTGTGAAAATGATGACGACTCAATCGTTGATGTCTCTATATCAGATGATGAAGATGACGCCAATGTTGCTAGGTAGACAGCAACTGATGCAGCACATTGATTGTTGCTTGAATACTTAGATTAAATTGGTGAGATAACTCTGTTATATGCCAAATAAAATTCATCATTTTAACATTATCACAAAAAGTTACAAATTTGCAGATGCTGTCTGTAAATTGCATGTTAAGTCAGGACTTATCTACCAAAACATGATTTCTGTTATTTGAAGTTTATTATAAATGTTACCAATGCATTCACTGACCCTGAAAACATAGATATAGACATCAAAATTATTAATCTAGGTCATATGGTTGCAGATATATTGGATTTCAAAGATTTTCGACGGCGGCCATTTTGAAATTCAAGATGGCCGCCATGAAGACGTTTGTGCAAATGCAAACATTGGTTTTTGAAATTGACACATTAAATGCTTTCTGAAAATATATAGTTTAACAAATGCCCAAAAATTCTGAACGAAAAAAATATTTTTTACACTGTGACCCTGGCTATTACGTCATAAAGGGTTCCATATAGACCGCCATCAAATCTCAAGGTCCGACACGTTGTATGAATTGTATGTCTTTGTAATTCTTTGCTATTTAATAAACATACTGTTGAATATTTTGAAACTACTTTGACTGGGCGCTGTTGTTGCCTTAGGCAGCAACAACACCCAGTCAAATTAGTTTCAAAATATTCAACAGCTTACCAGTGTAGTTTTTGTGAAATTGATAGTCATGGTAGAGATGGGCGGGGCATAGCTAAAACCGGAAAGTTCCATTCCGTCAAGTGTGCGAACTGTATGTCTTTGGCGGATTTACAATTTAATAAGCAGTGTGCTGAATATCTTGGGACTAATTTGACTGTGAGCTATGGCAGCAACAATCCCCAGTAACATTAGTTTGAAAATATTCAAACAGATTACCTGTATAGTTACCTTGAAATTGGGATTATGCGAATTCAGGGTTCAAACTAAATCAATCGCAATACGCACAATAGGTGGGCGGAGCTGAGCTAGAAATAGACTGGGCCTCGCTACAATATGTTTCCCTCTATTATCTACGACGATAATCTCGAAATAAAAACTCTCCTTATGATTGTGACGTCTGGTCGTGACGTCGGTTAATGTGACTAATGGACCTTTCCAGTTTATCCATCAAACATATTACGTCATAATCAACTACGTGACGTGTAGGATGACGTCAGAATCAATGAGGTCATGGATTACGTAGATAAGTTCGTCACCAACGCATAATTGATGACGGACTAATGCGTTGTTGTACGAATTATATGTCTTTACTATTTAATAAACACGTTGTTTAATATTTTGAAACTAATTTGACTGGGCGCTGTTGCTGCCATAGGCAGTAACAGCACCCAGTCAAATTAGTTTCAAAATATTTAACAGCTTACCTGTATAGTTTTCTGAAAAATTATATATAGGGAGTTCAGGGATTGCTCGATCCCAAAACAGACGAAGCGTGGGTGAAGCTTAACTAAAGATGGGCGAGGCATAGCTGAAACTGGATTAAATATATGATGACGTCGAACAGCATAATTGACTGACAATAATCCGAGTTAGTCAGTCAGTTAGCCATCCACTCAGTCACAAAAGCTTATTCAGGGCCGTAGTTCCAAGAGTTTTCGCATAAAACTTGGTGAGAAACGTTGCCCGTGGAGTCCTAAAGATGCGTGATAATTTTGGGGTAAGGTCAAGACCACAGCGGCCAGATTAATATGATTATTTTGGAAAATGTATGTCTGAAATACACATTTGTAAATAACTCGTTCTACTGGAGAGATCTTGACCAGACTTGAGTGGAAGGTTGGTGTGGTGCTCCGAAGATGTTTGATCAATTTTGGGTCAATAGGTCAAAGACCAAGGCCATAGTTACCCGATTAAATGTTTATTTGAAGACTACACGCGTGAACGACACATTTGTAATAGTAATACTAATTCTGGTTTTACTACAGGGATCTAAACCAAAGTTGGGTGGAAGATTGCCCGCAGGGTCCCAAAGAGGTGTGGCTCTTTTAGCTTATTACTCAGCGCTACGCTCCTTAATGTGGACTCTTACGAACGATCTAGCGCACATAGAAATATTGATCATAGTTCAACGACGAGCATTTCTAAAACCTGGCTCAGAATCCGGTATAGTATGTAGTATGCTGGGCGGGACCCTTTCATTTTGTTGTATTCAGAGTCTATCGATTATTGCACCTGTTTGCTAATGGGGCAGATTCAGTTCCCCAAACGCGCTATAACAATTCGGTAATTCGCCAATTCATGATTGAATTCAATAGATTTTGAATAGCCATAAATGTATGCCCTGTTTATCTAGTCTTGTTTGAGGAACAATAGTCCGTTTTGAAAATGGTATTGGAAAGTTGTTGCTGTCTACGACAGCAACAACTTTCAGCAATACCATTTTCAAAATTGATCCCATTGAGAAGGTTTGGTGATTGATACGAAGCCCTGGTTAATAAGCTGTGGCGTGTTAATAATAAGGCCTACGGTCATGTTTCCCGATACACGCTACCCGATTTAGTGCGGTATTCAAAAATGGTACTCTCATTTCCTGGCCCAATCAGACTCGTATAATCCATTCCATATTTTCCATTGACATCACAGAAGGTGTTCTTTTTAAACGAGAAGAACACAACAAACACCCAATTATCAGCCTTATACCAGATTAAGCAATTAAATTCACGGCGCGAGATTGACCACGACCAGGTTCCGTTTCCGGTGGAAAATGGAATTTTTGAATAGATGACGAGATGAATTGCGGGGTTGTCTCCAGGGTGGTGAGCGGGGATGGGGTGGGTTGTTAACTCACCTCGCGAATCGATTAATCGTACCTTTAGTAGGGGGTTGATTATAATTATGTATTAGTCGATTGATCGATAGCTCGTATGATTGTGTCCTGTTGTCTATAGAGGGTCAGGTAAAACCTGTGCTAAGATGAATAAAATACCTACTATGCTTGGTTCATACACAACATTCTACATTTTCGTGTTGACCTTGAGTTACTTGTCGATTGTAAAATCCTAAAAATAATTCAGCATATTCGAGTAAATAATCAGTGATTCGATTGACTACTTTGTTGTGATGCGTTCTACTGGTGCGCTTGTTGATTTGTCCACAAAAGTTAGCTAAATCAGAAAAGAAAGGTCACATTTCGCTTATCTTAAAGCTTAGTACCTAATATACACACACCTTTCTGGAGGAAAGTTTATTCGCGCGCGCATGTTAGTGCCATATGTGATTGTATGTAATTCACTATTTGAATTCAACTTCAGAAAGACCAGACAGAATACAAGGAAATTAGCGTATTTTCCTGTCAATAGTTGAGTTCTGAAGTGTTTTGAAGAGGGATGTTACCTGTCATGTTTCAGATCCAGGAGTTGAACATTGCGGTAAGGTATAAACATATTCAACCCTTTTCACGCTGGAACCGGCCAAAACCGACCTCTGCAGTGGTTCTGGGGAATGTCCAGTTGCAGGTGAAGAGAAGATTTGTTTGTTAAAATTTACCACTAGAATGACGAGCCAGCAATTCCAGTGCTAAATCTTAAAAAAATAGTCTTCTCTTGGCCAGCGAATGGAGATTCAATAAGCAAATATCTTGATTTTTTGATAAATTGTAGCCATTAAAGCGCTAACTCTTTGAACATGAAAGGGCAAAAAACCACCAAAATCAGTTACGCTTTTATAAATATTATGTTCAGTATTTTGAAACTAATTTGCCTGGGAGCTGGAGATGCATAAGACAGTAACAACTCCCAGTCAAATCAGTTTCAATATATTCAAAGGCTTACCTGTATAGTTACCTTGAAATTGAAATCCTTGGATTCATTATTCAAAGGGTTAATAATATAACTGCTGCGTGTATTTGAAGACGTTTGAAGAAATTCATAGATGTACCCTTGTAAAGAGGTTTATTCGTTCGTTCGTTCGTTCGTTCGTTCGTTCGTTCGTTCGTTCGTTCGTTCGTTCGTTCGTTCGTTCGTTCGTTCGATCGATCGATCGATCAATGACGCCGCTAAGTTCGCTTAATTGATGACGGACTAAGCATTGTTGTACGAATTGTATGTCTTTACTATTTACTAAATATGCTGTTGAATATTTTGAAACTAATTTGACTGGGCACTGATGCTGCCAGCAACAGCACCCAGTCAAATTAGTTTCAAACTATTTAACAGCTTACCTGTATAGTTTTTCTGGAAATTGAGTCAGCCAGTTGAGTGATCGATCGATACCAACTCAGGAGAAACGTGGGTGGAGCTTGGCTAAAGATGGGTGGGGCATAGGTAAAACTTGATTTCTCACTTCCAGCCAACCAGACTATGGAATTGACGTGACAGATGTGATGATACCACCTTGAATTTCCAGAATATGGTGAAACATGCGTATTTCGTCAGGAAAACCCATGACCTAGAAATTTGACGTTCGTCTTGAAACTTCAACTCTCTCTAGCTAGTCAAAATATGATTGTATGTGCGATATTTGGCCATTCTGCCCTTTTTGGCATTCTGGCGATATGATGCGGACAAACAAATTTCTAGCAAACTATAAGGGGTAAGCTGTTGGATATTCTGAAGCTAATTTGACTGAGTGCGTTGCTGCATGTGGCAGCAACAGCACCCAGCCCAATTAGTTTCAAAATATTCAACAAAATGTTTATTAAATATATAATATATACAATTCTGACGTCCAACTTGACTGGCTAGTAAGCGTTTATGGCTGCCTAAATCGCGTCATTCATGACGTGTTCGATTATAACGTCAGCCTAAATGGCATGTAGCTGATTATGACGTCATGTGATTAACCGTGAAACTGGATTTGTCACTTCTAAACTAATTTGAAGCAGTCTTTGTTGGCAAAAGTAGATTGAAAGCAAAGCTGCCTTCTGAACATGGAAACCGAAGACAAGAACACTGTTAGATGTTTGTAGTGTCAACTTTTTTCATGACTGCTCTTTTCACCTTTATCCTAAAACGTCAGAATCAACTCCAAGTTTTATTCGTAAGGATCGCCAATGTATCAAAGTGAACAACATATCACAATATGAGGAGCTGATGAGAGAGGGTGATGGGTTTAACGCTTTCTTGAAGAATCCGGCCCAAACCGGCCTGTGCATTTGTCGCAAGGAATGCCCATTTGTAGGCCAAGAGAAAACTATTTTTGAAAATTTACCACTGGAATGACTGGCTCTATAACCGAGCCAGTAATTCCAGTGGTAAATTCTCAAAAAGAGTCTTTTTTTGGCCTGCAAATGGGCATCCAATAAGCAAATATTTTAGATTTTTTAGACCAAATTGACCATTAAAGAAATGACGGATCATAAAACATGGAATTCCGAAAGAAAAAGTGATAATATAGACAACATTGTATGTCCTAAATGTATTCTATATGACATTATTGACTGAGAATGTTGCTAATCAAGAGAACGCTTAAAACAGACCTTTCAAACAACGATTTCTAAAAAGTTCCCGTGGTCATGGAAACATGATTTACCGCCATCACATCCGTTGATGACGAAATCCTGCCCAATGATTCTCACAGTAACGTCATGACGATGGCCGAGTACTTCCGTCGTGAACTTCCTGACTGGGTGATCCGATTTCAAATTCGTAATATCGTTCATGGTGAGTTGAATACGATGTGTATGCCATGGCAATGTGCCGCTAGAGTCCACATAGTCAGTGTTAAGTTCCAAAGCGAAGGTTGAAGGTATGCTGTACTGCAGCATGGCGGCTGGGTCGCTTAACATGTAACGATAGCGGTCCAAATCCATGACAATATCCTTTAATGCCTCCAAATTTTTGCTCATTTCGTTGCCATCAGAGTGCAGTGGTACAATTGGGTAGCGTAGACGCACCTCGCCGACACCTGGAATGTTCGGGAGAATGACGCGGGTTCCGGAAGCAGAACATACGCGCACATTACCTGAACTGTCTAAAACCCCTCGCGCATAATCAGTCGTGTCTGCCGGATCGATTTCAACTTCCGCTCCTTCGAAGAAAGCAAATGGTGTTTGAAAAAAATGGTTGCTATTAATGCCATTGAACGCTGTATCCGAGCTGTTCCCTCCGCTTCTCCCATTAGCCGTTACTTGACGTCCAGTTGCAGACTTCCCATCCCCTCTATATGGGAGATTATACGGATTCCATTTGTTTAATGGCGTTAAGTATATAACCTCTAGCGGAATGGCATAAGAAACACGCGACTCGTACGACACGCACGGCTTATTAGGAGCAGGGCAAGACGAGCCGTGAACGTTTGAAACGTTTGTCTTTGTAGTGTAAGCAACAAACATATTCCTATCGTTAAATCCACGATGTACTGTCTTTTCTCCCATCGCGCCTGCCTTACTGTAATGTACACACCGATGATAGAAGGCTACATCCATGGCTTTGTTCTTAACGGACATAGGGTCGTATGATACTTGACCCATAGAAAGATCAGTCAGAGATCCTCTATAGTTATCTTTTCCTGGGATTTCCCCCATAAGCTCGTCCAAGAATCCACGTTTAAACTTAGCGGTGTTAGATGGCTCTTTCAGTTGAAATCTATAAAACAAAAGGAGAATTGTTGCGTACATTATGCAGAGGCTCTCATAGTCCCGCCAAACTAACACAAATTTGACAAAACATACCTCTAATTGCAACAGCAATGAAACCACGTGCATTCTGTGCAGTAGGGTCCCCTACGTGATATATAAAAAATCTACTAAACTCTTTTGAGCGGAACATGTTGAATTAAAGATGGCTGTCAATATGGTCGCTAATCGAATATAAATTGACATATATCTGGAGAACGGTTCATAATAGACCACATAAATGTCTTACGAATAAATTGAAACATGCACCCAATCTACCGAAAGATTATGTCTTCTGCACCCCTGGTCACTCAATGACGTCGCAACCCAACAGTTGACACTGATGTTCGATGTTTGCAAATCAGTTCTACATTCACCAATCACTCATTACTACAGTAATGGAGCCACTATATTTTGTGTATTTAAGTCTTAGAAATGATGTATTAAAATCAAATAAAATCGCTTGAGTGGAATTTTTTCGAATTCAAGATGCCTGCCAAGATGGACGCAAATCAACTCTAATTTGGTATATATTTCGAGAACGGTTCATTTTAGACCCCATAAATGTATTACGAGTAGATAGAAACATGCTCCTAATCTACGTAGGAATACTGTCTTCTGAACCCCATGACAACTCTTTGACGTCACAACCCAACATTTGACACAGAAGTTCAAAGTTTACAAGCCATTTCTACATTCGCTGGCAGTGTTTAGTTCTCATTATCACAGTACATAGCTCCACATCCCGACTTGCATTTCATTAGTTAGGGAAGGGACTGCGTGGCATGGTCCAAGTCCAAGTGTCCCATGTCACTATTCCTTCAGATACTTTCCAGCCGCATTCCTCGGCCGCCAATGTATTTCCCTCCCACTGTTGGATCTAATGGAACACTTCAAGGCTGTGGTACGTCATCGTCTCAGATGTCGGTGGAAACATGTTTGGGTGGATGGCCTTTTTACTGATAGTAACAAGCTCCTGGAATCTCTGATGTCTCATCGTGTCAAGATGAGCATTCTGCGATTCCTTATGCAAAATGGCCATGGTCTTCTCACCAGCCGGTAGGACCTGATCCTGAATATTTTGGCCTGGACATGGAACTTGTTGTCACCGATGAGCTTCAGACCGACAGCTTTGCGTATTCCAAATACTATGGACGTTTTATCACACCCGAGGAAAGCATGCATAAAAAGGATATTCTTGTAGACGGGTTTCCCTAGTACATGCCTGACTGAATCGACACTGATACATTTGAGAGCTTCTCCTTTCTTTGTTTCAGAGAGGAAGTAGATATTATGCTTGTTTCCTCCAGCAAGATGTATGGGGAGAATAAGCAGGTTTGTGTCGTCCCCAACCGGTACTGTATTTCAAATGCATACTTGATTGTGGTGCTCTTCTCCACCGTATTCCTTGACAGGTGTGTGGTACGCAAGGACTATAGTACCCATGTGACAACGCACTATGGTCAAGCAGTGGTTGTATTTGATGGGTACGAGGCAGGACCTTCAACGAAGGACAGTACGCATCGGCGCAGGGCAGGGTGTGAGGGATGTACGGTGATATTCAATCCATCCACGAAACTGCAGTTGAATAAGGAAGAGTTGTTATCAAATAAAGGGAATAGACAATGGTTCTTTGTCTTACTAGGAGAAAAACTAGTCGAATGTGAATGCGAGATAGCCTATTCCACACTTAACGCTGACATATTAATTGTGCAAGCGGGAGTGAATGCCTCAAGAACCTGTGAAGCAGAACTAATGAGGGACGACATCGACCCACTTATTCTCTTCATACATCTAGCTGGAGGAAACAAGCATGATAACTACTTCCGCCCCGAACCAGATAGACTAACAACTCCTAAATGTACCAATGTGAATCCAATCAGGCATGTACTAGGTAAGAATATCTAGAAGGATATAGTTTTTGTACATGTTTCCCTCGGGTGTGGTAAAAAGTTCATGATATTTGGAATAGGCAAAGCTATCGGACTGACGCTCATCAGTGGCAACAAGCTATTCCGTGTACATGCCCACGCGGAAGTACACAATTATCAAATGATGGTGTCATAGCGATGGGTGAGAAGGCCACCGTAATCTTACATAAAGGAACGCAGAACGACAATCTTGACACAGTGAGTCATCCGAGTTTCCAGGAGCTTGTTACTATCGGCGAAAAGGCCATCCACCCAAACATCTGCGACAATGAAGGACCACAGCTTCCGAATGTTCCAGCAGAGCCAATAGTTGAAGGGAAATATCTTGGAGGCCGAGGAATGTGGTTGGAAAGTTTCTGAAGAAATAATGACACAAGTACACTCGGACTTGGACCCTGCCTGGCAGTCCCTTCTCGAATGAGTGAGATGCACCCGGAAGCCAGGCTGTGGACCTATTCGCTGCCGCTGCAGTCATCGTGGAATTGATGGTTCGGCGGCGTGTTCTGGATTCAAATGCATTTGTGAAAAGATGTCAATTGATGGCCTAGTTGATTATGATAACTAAACACTGCTAGTGAATGTAGAATTGGTTTGCAAACATCGAACTTCAGTATTAACTGTGGGGTGGTGACGTCATAGATTGGGCATGCGGTGTAGAGGATATCATTTTTAGCAGATTGGAGACATGGTTCTATCTACTCATAATACATTTATGTGTTCTAATATGAACCGTTCTCGAGCTTTATTCCATTTTATACTCGATTAGCTGGCATATTGGCAGCCATCTTGAGTTCCACATGATCCACACAAAAGATTTTATTAGATTTTTATACATGATCTCTAACGACCTAAATACACAAAATAATAGTGATTTCATTGCTGTTGCAATTTGTTGTGGGTGAATGTAGAGATGGTTTGCAAGCATCAAACTTCAGTGTCAACTGTTGGGTTGTGACGTCATAGAGTGGCCATGGGCTGCGGAGGCCATCATTTTCGGTAGATTGGGGTTATGTTTCTATTTACTCGTAATACATTTATGTAGTCCAAAATGGCCCGTTCTCGAGATATATGTCATAGCATACTCGATTGCGGCCATCTTGGCATCCATCTTGAATACAACATGTTCCACTCAAAAATTTTATTAGATTTTTATACATCAATTCTAAGAATTAAATAAACAAAATAAGTGGTTTTATTAGTGTTGAAATTAATGGTGGGTCAAACCTTTAATTTAACTGGAATATCAATGAATGAATCTACCTTTAGTTATGCCATGCACATAATAATCTCCGCCTATACTGTGCGCGTGTTTGAATCGATTTATAGATTTTCAATCCTGAGAATTTCAATTTAATTTTAGCTATACTCCTCACTTGTTAAATATTTTGAAACTAATTCCACTGGGGCTGTTGCTGCCTACTCAAATTAGTTTCAAAATATTCTACAGAATGTTTATCAAATAGGAATGACATACAATTCGTACAACTGACGGACAATTACAGGTTCATGACGGATTATTTCTGTCAACTATGATTGTGACATCGCCCTATATGCGACCTAACTGAGTACGAGGTCACATACTTGAGTGACAGATTGGAGTCATCCATTCCCCTCCCATACTAACCGCTTAAACTTTGAAATGTAACAAATATATGCCCGGACCGCAAGTATTACTGGCCTTTCTGAACCATGACTGGTAGTCATTCACGAGATGATTTGTTTCAGGATATTTGGTGAGTCTGTTGGAATAGAGGAATGCAGACTCTCAGGCTATCATATAACGTCATAATCAACGACTTAACATGCAGGCGTACGTAATAATAAATCACCTCATGAATGGCGTGTTTAAGTCCGGCGTAAACGCTTAATAGTCCCTCTTCTTCTTGCGTTCATCTTTCTCAGGACAGTAGTCTTAGATTGTTTTCCTTATTTGGTGAATGAAATCTGGCGGTCATCAAACTGTCTCTGTCTCCTCTGATCTTCTCTTCAAAAGATACTTCAATAGGCCAGAAGCTTCTCCTAGCCTATTCATATCGTTGGCAGTGCTGCAACAGATCTTCTGCTGTTTCTTCTGCCTGCTGACACTCACAAAGTGCAGAATCTGTAATCTTGAGACGGTGAAGATGTGCATTGAGACGATTGTGACCAGTCCTTAATCTGATGATACATGTCTGTTCCTCCCTACTGAGGCTGTGTATTGCATCATTATGCTTCCCGCTAGTGGTTCGTGTGGCTTTAATGATATGCTTCAGTTCTTCAAAGTCAACCTCCCGGTTGAATTGTTCTTTATTTGACCCTTCCTTGGCCAGTTGATCAGCTTTGTCATTTCCTGATATACCACAATGCGAGGGGATCCACTGTAAGTTGACATTGTTCTCCTTAACCAGGTGTGTAAAATGTTCATAGTCCGTAAAGTTGTACGAATTGTATGTGTTGAATATTTTTAAGCTAATTCGACTGGTCGCTGCCATACTCAACAGTTTACCTTATAGCTTTCTGGAAATAGCGATTCAGGGAGTGCAGGGATTGATCTATCCCAACACTGGCAAAGCGTGGGTACCGCTTAGTTAGATATGGGCGGGGCATAGCTAAAACTGTTTTCCTCCATTAAGTTGTCAATGGAGTGATCCGATCTGTCGCTCAAGTATCTGATGTCATAATCAATTACGTCATATTACGGCACAGTATTTCAGAAACCACTGACCAGATTTTTTTCAAATCTTAATACAAGGATGGGTTTTCAGGTACAGTAGGTGAACTAGAAATCCGACGCTATAATTTTGATACGGAAAAAACTCTCACACATCATACACAATTTGAATAGAAGGGCGAGAATTTGCAGTCTCTACCCACTCTTTTAATATCATAACCTACCTGGCTGCCCGTTTATATCTGTAATTCGACATCACATTATTATCGAACATTCTGGATGCCAGGTCATCTACCAGTTCCAGTTTATTCAGTGGCAAATCGTTTTTCAGTTGATGGCACGCAATTTTGTAGTTCCACTGTGCGTACTCAGGCACTGCGTTGTCTATCATATTAATAATCTTGGTGGGCAGGTGTGCTAGGTTCTCCTTGATGTCCTTCAGTCCCGTGTGTGCCATAAAACTGGTCTTATCCTGTAAATTATAATGAATTCTATGCAAATCCTCGGAACACTGAGTTCCCAGAATCCGAATTTTAAATTAGCCATACGGTAAGCTTTTGAAAATTTGAAAGCTTAATGGACATTTCCCTCTTTAGCTACGTCACGCCCATCTTAAGCTAAGCTCCACCCACACTTCGCTCGTGTTGGGGTCGATTGATCTCTAAACTTCCTGACTATCAATTTGCAAAAAACTAGACAGGTAAGCTATTGAATATTGTGGAACTAATTTGACTGGGCGCTGTTGCTACCTATAACAGCAACAGCGTACAGTCAAATTAGTTTCAAACAATACAATCGCATGTTTATTGAATAGTAGAGATATACAATTCGTACAACGTGTCGGACTATTAAGAGTTAAAGACATAGAAATAGAATGTCTGACATAATGATTATGACGTCATGCTACACGTCGCTTAGTTGGTTATGACGTCATATGACGTCAGATGCTAGATGGATACTCTGGAAAGGTGAATTTGTCAGAAACCTGTTGCTAACATGGGCAGCAGCACAACTTGATTCCAACATGTATAAGAAATTTCCGGAGCTTAACTAGAAATGGGCGGAGCTTAGCTAGAAATGGGCGGGATATAGCTAGAAATGAACCCCCCACTAGAGCGATATATAATATAGAGAAAAATAAATCACAATATATCGATATATCGCGTGTTCCAGTGTTGAAAGATGTCTTGTTGGGTGATGTGTAATTTGTTAGACACCTACATGTATTGACAATAGAGAAATCTATTTCTAGCTACGACATGCCCATTTCTAGCTACGACATGCCCATTTCTAGCTACGACATGCCCATTTCTATCTACGCTCCGCCTACCTTTTATGCGTGTTGGAAGCAATTCACATACTTTGAATCATGAATTGTCAGAATCCCAATTTCAATGTAACTATACACGTAAACTTTTCAATATTTTGAAACCAAGTTGACTGGGTGCTGTTGCTACCTGTTGCTTCCAGTCAAATTAGTTTCAAAATATTCAACAGACTGTTTATCACACAGTAAATCCATCAAAGATATAAAATACGTACAATTGACGGATTTTCCTATGTTCTTGATGGAGCTAGACACATCACTACGTATTGTGACGTCAGCATAATTTGAGTATGACGTCATATACTTGAGTGACAGATCAGATTACTCTATCGTGCTAAACTGTTAATGAACACCAGAGTCACAATGTTGAATATTTTGAAATTGTCCTGAATGGAAGCTGTTTCTAGCTTTGGAAACAACAGTTTCCAGTTAGATTAATTTCGAAATAAATAAGTTCATGGACCAGGAAAACCTATTCCTTGACACCGTATTGACCATCTCGAGACATGACGTAATAATTGAACATTTATACTGTTTGACGGACAAACTGTATTTTGAAATCTGGTGGATTGTATTTGGAAATCAGTTTTTCTGAAAATAGTTGCTGCTGCAGTCAATGATTTTTCGTCAACTTGTTTTCAAAGTAATCGGTTTTTTACCTGTCGCAAATAATAGATTACTTTTATACAGATATAACAATGACTATGTGGCATGTGATAGAGAATATTATGCATTATCTCTGCATGCAGAAAAGTGTATTTTAACCCTTTAATAACTAAATTTGTTAAAAAAATTAAAATATTTACTTATTGAATACCCATTTGCAGGCCAAGAAAAGACTACTTTTGAAAGTTTATCACTGGAAAGACTGGCTCGGTTATCGAGCCAGTCATTGCAGTGGTAAACTTTCAAAAATATTCTTCTCTTCGCCTACAAATGGACTTTTCTCAAAAACCATGCAGAGGTCGGTCTTGGCCGGTTTGGTCTTAAAAGGTTAAAGGCCTAAACTTGTTGCAGTTCGCCAAAAATGGCTGCGTCTATATGAGTCATATAAATTAAGCTTCGCGAGGGTTCGACGCCATTAAAATATTATTCTGATTCACATCAATGACTTTACTGGTGGTGATTGATTGATTGATTGATTGATTGATTGATTGATTGATTGATTGATTTCATAATAAGCCACAGGCCCTGGTGTATACATGATACATGATACGTTATATATATATTGTCTATTAAATTAGTATGCTATACATTTATCTAGATACCTATTCTTATAAGTAAAATATTGGTGTATGAAGTTGACACTTAACAGAATTTGATTGATCCATGTTCTGTTTCTTGACACCAAGCCCCACATCCGTGTGATTAGGTATATACCAACGTAATGAAACCTGTCAATAGTGTACACTCTCGGGACAAGTAAAGCTGACAACACAAGTAATATAATAACAGAGACAGATCTTAGGACCATATGATGGTGTTTTTAAGACGGTTGGGCTTATAATCACCCGTCTTAAGGAACTCCATCACAGGTGCCCCAAACTAGGTGTCTGTTATAAACAGGTTTGTTAGTAGGAGTGTACGTTACCTGTAGATCATGTTGGTGTTCTGCATTTAGCCAATGACGGTCGCTATAGTAAGGCTCTTTTAAATCCTTCAACTCAGTGGTCCATGCGCCTTCCAAATAACAAAGTACAGGTTTGAAGAAATCTTTATACGGACGATGCGTGCTATCCTGGTTCTGCCAAGCTTTGAACCACTCCCGTAATTCCAAAATTTGCTCCTGTCGAATGAGTTTTGTTATATGTATTACAAATATATGTTCACCCTTATGTCCTGGTTGTTGTATGGGAAAAACAATAAACTATAAACGATAAGCGATAATACAATATCGTATCGTTATAATAATTTCGCTCTTGAAGCAATTCTCAGGATAACATTATCGTAATCGCAATGCTTATCGTTGTATTCTGATTCACTCATTATGATTGGGCAATTAAAATACGTCACGAATAGCGTATCTAAGTCCATCAGGAACTTTTAATAGGTCGTCATGTGTACGAATTGTATGTCTTTGCGACTTAATAACCATTGGTGAATATTTAGGACCTAATTCGACTGTTGCTGTCAAATTAGTTTCAAAATATGCAACAGCTTACCTGTATGGTTTTCTGGAAATGTAGGTCTGGGTAGTTCAGGGTTCGATTGATCCCAACACTGGCAAATCTTGGGCGGAGCTTAGCTAGAGATGGGCGCGGCGGGGCATAGCTAAAGATGAATGCATCCATTCCAGGAATGGTTCGGTGAAGAAGGGTTGAAAGACATATGTATAGAGTCGGGTCGGGGTGGGGGTTGCTATGGTTCCATTTACTGGTTGCTATATTCAAAGCTATTAGGCTTTACAAAATGGTGTATATTGTTCTTGTGAGTATCCCATAGAATGGGTTTGTGCAATGGCCAGAAGATGGGGAAAAGGACAATCTAGATGAATCTATCTCGCATTTAACGAACTTGCTAATACCAATCCACAGTAGTCTCTACGAGATATCATGAGGTGATCAGGCCAAAATAAAAAAACAGTTTCGGTTCCTGTAAACCTCGCGAGTGAAATTTTTTTCACTCGGCTGGGAACAAAATAATTTTTCTTTCTACACAGCATACATGTTAAAACATGCATCCATTTGTAAAACTATACAAATTACAATGTTTTAATACCATTTGTATACAATGCGAATCCATTTTACTAATTGTGTCATGAAAAACATGACAAATTTGGCAATTACAGCCATATTTAATGCCCAACTAGTCAAATATTTTAAAAACAAATATTTATGACCTTTTTAAAATAAATTAATAATTGAGAAAAAAATGTCCTCCCTCCCTACTGAAGTCTTTTCCCCACCCGGTTTGCAGGAAACTAAAAATCTTTTTTATGGATGGCCTCATTGAGATGATATCAACGAGGCCATGCGGCCGAAGGTTTTCATGCATTCATTGTTTATGTTACTGTCAGTGCATGTTCTAATCGTGACAACCGTGACCTTCAGATAAACTAATTCATCACAAATGTATGTTAGAACCACTCATTAAATTCGGCAAGACTTAATGTGTACCACAAAAGATCTTAGATGCATTACAGAACTTCACGTGTGCCGTATGGATAGACGTAGGAACATGTGGTGAGGGTCGGGAAATGGGGGAACGATAGCCATCAGGTCTTTCCTCCCCCATAGTGTACTCCCATAGCGCCCCTATATTTTGGCCCCACCCATAGTTTATCCCCAGCCTACACCCCTGGTATGTACACACCCTCGTCCAAATACAGTTAAGATAAATAGCCTGCATTATGTCTTTTCTGAGAGGAGAATTGGACTCGTCTTGTGATGGCAGGCTTCTTCAGTTTATAAGGCGAGCCCTTATCAAGCTGGTATAGAAGGGAGACGATTGACCGTGGTATTAGCGCGATTGATACTTTGCCGGGCGGGGTTCAAATCCTGTCAGTCGATCGGGTGGCGGACAAGCAATCGGTGGAAACATAGTCAATCTCCTTCACTCCTTGTTGCCTATCTGCGCTCAGGAGTATAAATGGGTACCGGTGTAAAACTGGGAAAGTTTACCAATAATAGACTGAAATATAAAGCAGCCTAGATATGGCGTGAATAGGACCTGGAATCAAGGTCTAGATAGACACCAATCAAACCAATAACAAAACACTGGTATAGATATGCCACCTTTAGCGACGAAACGTGATATAGGCCCCAACCTGAACAAGATGGCCGCGGTTGTTAGTGGGAAACTGCTGGTTGGTATCGATGGAATATACAGAGAACCAGTGGCAGACGCAGAACTGGCATTCACTACTTGCCCGTGCAAGAGGCAGAGTGCAAGATAAATGAAGGCATTTATTTGAACAGACTTTAAATCCAGCAAGTCATGTGGGGGTACAAAAAATCGCGACCAAGAAAATAAGGAAATCGGACTAGAATATGATTCTGACGTGGACATGGTGAATAATCAGTATAATAAAGAAGCACCAATTATAGGTTTATTTTATGTCACGTACTTACTTCGACTGTCGCTTTAGTCAACACGTCCGGCGGTACTTCCGGAAATGGTATGTCTTCCATTTCGTCATAGTTTCCGCTGGTCTTACTTGGACTTCGTAGCATAAAGTCCGTATGTCGTGTTCGAAACTCAACCCCATTCAGCACGTACACGCCCTCGCCGTGTCCCATGGTGCGCTCGTGATCCCCGTGGTTGTGCATGGCGCCCACAGAATGTCCGTTGAACGTTTCGCTGTTGTAGATGTTATGACCTTTGTTTCGCAGCCGTATCGCCTTGATACCAGAGTCCCCACTGGACCGTACGCGTTCTTCTTCTGCGAACTGAAAGTGAAAGCGATATGACACCATTACAGACTAAATGTACCTTAAAATTTTGACCCCCAAATTGCAAATATGAAAAATCATTTGAGAGAGAGAGAGAGAGGGAGGGAGAGAGAGAGAGAGAGAGAGAGAGAGAGAGAGAAAGAGAGAGAGATTGGGATGGGGGAGGGAGTGGGAGAGGGAGAGAGGGAGAGGAAGAGGGTGGATGGAGTGGGGGAGGGAGGGTGGAGGGGTGGGGTGGAAGAAGCAGCGCTATCACCACCGTCGGAGAGGCCACCACCAACGTCATCATTACCACTACGATTGCCACTAACAGCATCACAATCACCACGACCATCGACAGCACCACCGACACCACCACCAACACCACCACCACCGTTACCACCACCACCGTTACCACCACTGTCACCCCCACCGACACCACCACCACCGTTACCACCACCACCACAACCACCGCCACCACCACCAACAACAACAAAAACAACAACAACAACCATAATTTTGCAATCACACCACCATCACAATATTAAGCACCACCACATCACCACTGGCACCAGCACCGCGAACTGCTAAAGCTGTTGCTGAGTGTATGTGACGGCTGCAGTGCAGGTTATGATGGGGTGCTATTAGTTGGACTGTTGAGCTAGTAGCCGCAACGATTGCAGCTATGCTATAATGGGATGCTGGTTGCGATGTATAGTCGTGGTTGTATAGTACGATAATGTAGTCATCTGTGACGGTACATGTATTTTCCCGTTGCTATTACCTGTTGCAACATCACATGCCTGGTAAGATCTCTCAGTTGTTCCTTCAGATAAGCGATCTCTAGCGTTGCACGTACAGCTACCAACAGCACACTCAGAAATACAACCTGGTACGAGTGGAAAATTGTATTTAACGTTATCTTCTGGTTTATGGGCACTTTAACTAAACATACGCCTATACTCAATATTTAGATTTCGTTTGTCATAGAAATTTTATTTTGACCTATTGTCTGTGCTGGGTGGAAATTCTTTAATAAAAGCAGAACGTCCAGTAAATGGATGAGTCCAGACGCTCACTCAAATATTGACGCCATCGTCAATTACGTCAGATATAGGCTGACGTCACAATCATAATTGACAGTCAATAATCCACCATGAATCTGGAGAAGTCAGCCAGTTGCACGAATTGTATATCTTTGATGGATTTAGGCCTACTACTTAATAAAAGATTGAAACTAATTTGACTGGGTGGTGTCGCTGCCATTGGTCTCAAAATGTTCAACAGCTTACTTGCATAGATATCTTGAAAAGGGGAGTATGGGAAGTCAGGATTCAAAGTATATAAAGCGATCCCAACACGCCCAAAGCATTGGCGGAGCTTAGCTATAGATGGATGTGGCAAAGATAGAAATGAATCCATCTATTATTTAGGGTGGGAAGAATCTATATATCTCCTGAACATTGATACGGGGTTGGGGGGGGGGGAGTTACTCATTCTAGGATCCATCTAGGGGCCACGCCCTTAAAGAAACCGTCTGTTCGCCCTGAAAGACGCACCCTTTCGTGTACTAAGACGGTACACTGATTCTCCGGAATGGTTAACGTCGTCTATATGTGGCTATTATTACTATGCAAATGTTATGCAACACATAGATTGGGAAAAAAATGTTCGCAACCAAAATTCTAAAAGTTAGTTCGAAATAATATACGTAACTGGACCTTGACGTGAATAAAAATAATAGGATACAATTTGCTTTTCCTTCTGTTTATAATGGAGGGAGTTGGTATATCACGCATATATTTGACATCATAATCAATGGAGGAATTCAGTTTTAGCTATGAACCGCCCATCTTTAGCTAAGCTCCACCTACAATTCGCCCGTGTTGGGATCTATCGCTCCCTGAACTCCCTGACTATCAATTTCCAGAAAACTATCTAGGTAACCTGTTGAATTTTGAAACTAATTTGACTGTGTGCTGTTGCTGCAACATCACCAAGTCAAATTAGTTCCAAAATATTCAAAAATATGTTTATTAAATTGTAAAGACATACAATTTGTACAATAACGCTTAATCCGTCATCAGTTGAGCGTTCGTCATTCATAACGTCATTGATTAAGCCGTCATCCACACGTCACGTAGTTGATTTTGATGTCATGTGATGGATGGATAAACTGGAAAGAGCCATTAATCGTTCGTGACGAACTTAGCTACGTCAGTCATGGCGTAATTGATTATGACGTCACCCTACACGTCACGTAGTTGGTTATGACCGCATATGATTGGCTAAACTGGAATCGTCTAGTACGTCCCTAGTTAGCTGACTTCACAATCATAATGGCGGAGAGCTCCGTTATGAAAATCGAATAGGTCATCACTAGTGTAGGGCCTACGAATTGTCTGTCTATGTCTTTGATCAATTGACAATTTAATAAGCACCAACCTAAATAACATAGGAAGCAACCGCGCCAGTCAAATTAGTTTAAACATATTTAACAGTTTACCTTGAAATTTAGATTATGAGAATTCAAGTTTCAACGTATTAAATGGATTCTAAAACATGGACAAAGTGGGCGAAGCTTAGTTAGAAATAGGCACGGCATAGCTGGAAGTTGAATCCAAATAAAAAAATACCAGTAAAATGGAATTATTATGAATCCGGTACACTAGGTTTTCGTAGATATTATTGAGGTTTTCTGGGATTTTCTTTACCAATTTTACTCATCCATACTCACCGTGGATACGCGCATCGCGCTTATTTCATATTCGATCAAAGAACCTATTAAAACTTCACAATTATCCAGAACAATATTCCTTTATTACTTTTCTTATATGTAAATTTAATATTTTTTACAGGCTGAGACAATACACGGTTTCAGATTTTCAAAATTTAGGATTTTCAAATTTTCAATTTCCAAAATCTTCAAAATTTCAAATTGAGTACGATTTAATAGATCAATAGATGAAAAATTGAATAATTCGACATCAGAAACCAGATTAATAATAGCAAGAAGTTCTTTTAGCCCAAAATGGCAACTAAACGATATCAAAATGCGGCTATTAATTTATTACCCTACAGTATATTTGCTAAAATTTATGTTACGCTTTAAATACGAATGAAACGAAATTGATCCCTGGCAGGAAGCTGTGTACAAGTGCTTTAATAGTCCGACAGACACACTTATCATATCAAATGTCGCCCGCCTTTTTTGCAAACATATATCTATTCATTTATAGCATTGCGTAAATAGAACAACTATTAAACAGAGACCTACAGTAAACATACCATACACGATCAGCTTACAAACCGCCAACGATAGAGGGGTCCATTTCCAGCTATGTCCCGCCCATTTTTAGATAAGCTCCGCCCATCTTTACTCGTGCTGGGATCGATTTAGAATTTTGAAACCTGAATTCCCAGAATACAAATCTCAAGGTAATTATAGAAGTAATCTGTGGAATATTTTGAAACTAATTTGCAGCAACAGCTCCCAGTAAAATTAGTTTCAAAATATTCATCAAAATGTTTATTAAGTTGTAAATTCATCAATGACGTAAAATTCGTTCATTT
This sequence comes from Chaetoderma sp. LZ-2023a, assembly GCA_034401795.1. Taxonomy (NCBI): domain Eukaryota; kingdom Metazoa; phylum Mollusca; class Caudofoveata; order Chaetodermatida; family Chaetodermatidae; genus Chaetoderma; species Chaetoderma sp. LZ-2023a. The sequence goes on from CM067359.1 coordinate 126,306,061, forward strand.
GACAGACGTTTTGAGCATCAGGACGGAGATATAATACGACATTATGCGTGTGACGTCAACCTGCAAGGTGACGTTATTGATTATGACGGCATAAACTTGAGTGCCAGATCGGATCCATCTATTAGTTACTATAGACAGATGGTCCCTTAATACAAGTGACATTCGATATGATTTTGGAGCCAAATGATTGTGGTCCTTTCATACAGGTGGTATTTCGGCATCTTTTGGCTCCAAAACGCATGACCAACCCTATTTTTGCCTAATGCCTATGCATGAGGTAAGATTAGGCATACACACTTAGCAAAATAAAGTGCCTACCTTATACTAAACATTCAGGTGATAGAATTTGCCACCCATAATCCATGCCTGACATTTTAGCTTTTTATCGTGCCGACAAGTAGATAAATGTTGAGACATTTCTACAGCCTATGATGGCTGTCATGATTTACTTCTCAATCAATCAGAAAAAACCTAGCCTGTCTGCCTCCGTTTACGCTCAATCATAGAGATGCAATCTATAGTTTTGCAATGTGGTATAAAAGCAATCATACGTGTAAGCTGTTGAATATGTTGAATATTTTGAAAGTAATTTGACCGGAATTTGTGCCTGCCATAGGCAGCAACAACTTCCAGACAAATTAGTTTCAAAATATTCAACAAGCTGATTATTAAACAAGGAATCAGTGTTAGACTGATGATATATTGGCGAAAATTTTGGCATTTTTCCCTTCTTTGACATTTTGACATTATGAATGCTCAGAGTACTTGTCTGTCTTTGAAGGAGTAATGGGTGGCGATTGATCATCTTTAATGCGCTAACCTGGATTTCCGTCAGAATGTTAGCATAGCCTTACACACATGTACAAGTACTGGTGAAGAATTGCGATAATTAAGCACACCAGTAATTATGGTATCTATGATTAGTTATGCGAATCACAATCGTAGATGATATGCTCCTTCAGTCCAGTGATGTGAAATCATCTTGTGTAGAGTAGTGCGCCGCAGAATTATAGTCACTTGATTTAGTTGCAAGTTACAACGAATTTCTGTTAAGTGTATGATGATGGCTCCTGCGTAGTCATACCAGCAGCTGTTTTCCACATGAACTAGATGAATTCTGGACTGCTGTTGTATGTTGGGAATTAAATGCGCAATTGTACTTGTAAGATAAACACACTCCACGTGTAACTAGTCTTAAGAATATTTCGGTAATGTCTTCACATTGTAATGCTACAACTAGATAAATTTTCCCATGTTAAAAAATACACTGATTTAAAAAAATCTGAATGACGAAGTAATTATCGCAATCAGGTCTCTTCAGTAGGATTCAAACTTTAATTGACATATTCCATCTGTATTTGCTTGGAGAAGTCTTTAATTAGCTGGTATCTTTCTAGCACTGCGAAGTCAATATTCAACATGAATGTTCATTGAAGAGATACATAGAATGGGTCCTACACATGACAAATATTTCTAAGCAGTGAAAGGAATCACAAAGCGCTCTTCTCTCTCTCTCTCTCTCTCTCTCTCTCTCTCTCTCTCTCTCTCTCTCTCTCTCGTTCCTTCCCTCCCTCCCTCACTCACAGCCCTACAGAAATATGGAGGCAATCGTATATGTGAAAAATCATCAATCCATGATCACCCACACCCCCACACCCCAGATATGTTGTACATGATAAAAAGAATTTCTTCGCATTGAAACATCAACACGCTTCCTTACATTTGGATTGGACTCTGTACTAAATAGCTCGTGCTGTATCTTATTACTGACTCTGTTATACTAATGCTAAATGACGCTTTCTAAATAATATCCCATGATTTGCTGTGTCCAATTTGCAGGTAAAATCACTATGGTGAATCTTCAGTAAGGCACTCTGTTCCAGGACTATGTCTTGAACAAGTAAAGCATCTTGCACAAAGTTTAACATGACTGTTACAGTGACCAGTGTGGTTCACTCTTCGAGATACATGTATGATGTCTATCTTGTAAATTCAAATTGCAAATTATTGCTAAATTTGTGGATGCAAACATTACCTGGGTAGAATTTCTAAGCTTTTATATTGAAATTTGTAATGATTGTCTTGTCCACTTTCCTCTTCTAAATCCAGTGTCAAATTTGTCATGGCATATGCGTTGTCAGAAAAGTAGCATCATGGTTTGAGTAGTACACATCATAGACATCACAAACAGCAGTCTTATCCCATCGACTGAAACACATATGGTCAATGAGTGTACCCGAGTCCGTTGTGGGTTCCGTTATATACCGTATGAAGCCAAATCTTTCACGGATGGTTACTACGGCTGATTTTGCATGGTCCGTAAGGTCGTCATTAAAATCACCAACAATGAATGTAGGAGATTTTGTTGAGATCAACGTCACAAGTTTGTTAAGTAGTTAAAGAAATGTTGACATGCTCAGTGATGGGGGCCGATAAACAAGGCAAACATTGAAAGGTGTTCTTGCTGTTTGTAGACTGACAACTTTAGATTGGAGTCCTTCCACTCATGCAATGGAAATTTCTTTTGGAATGAGGTTAACAGAGGCGCACAACATTAAGCCATGCTTGTCTGCATGATTGTGGATAGTAGGTACGGTACATCTTCCCTAAAAGCTGTGTAATTACAAACTTCTAGAAATTCATCCACGGTTTGAGTTGGAACCAAGTAGGTTTCTGTAAAACACATTACATCTACACAAGCAAAAACGGACGGTCGCCTCACTTGGGCACCCTGTGACGCTAATATTTACACAATGGCATAAGTTCGCTTTGCACTTTTGCTAAAGTCAGTAAAGATGGAAACCCAAACATTATAAAACAAAAACCAATCTTCTAATTTTTTTAATTGACAGATTTACGGCACTCAGTGTATATATGATGTCAGTAAATCACACAAAGAAAAACTTGACCTTGATATGTAATCTCATTATCTGAGATAAACTTAACCTAAAAAAAGAGTTTTATTAAAAGTTCCCACTTCACAGTTACCTTGACCTCATGGCCTCGATAACGCTATGCTCTATCTAATCGACACAGGGAAGCACGTATCCACGTCTGGTCACAATCCGATGAATTAATCGGGAGATCTAGGAGGATATGTTGATCTAAACCAAAAACTTAGCCTAAAAAGAGTTTTATTACAAGTTCCCACTTCACAGTGACCTTGACCCCATGACCTCCATAAGACTATCCTCGATCTCATAGATATAGGGAAGCATATATGCAAATCTGATCCCAATCTGATGAACTAATCGGGAGGTCTAGGATGATATGTTGAGTTAAACAAACAACTTAAAATAAAAAAGAGTTTTATACCAAGTTCCGCATGGACCCGTCTGGAGTTGGCACTACCCATGACAAAGACACAAGACAATGGGAAATGATATCATATCCACCATTTGGGAACAGCGCACTTGTAACACCACACTGATGTGAACAAACAGTGACCAATCTGCTTTCAAGATGATTGTTCCACCATTACCCTTCACCCCCTTCTTCTTGTACATGTCACTGTAAGTTGTCAGTTTTTTTATGTTCAATAGGAAGTTCTGCACGTACTAAATGGACTTCTTGTTCAATGGGCGACTCCAATCCGTCACTCTGTTACATGTTGTCATAATGAGTTACATCACGTGTTGGCTGACGTCACAATCAAAATGCGTAATGAATGGCGTAGTTAAGTGCGTCGTGCACTTTTTAAACGTCCGTCAGTTGGACGAATTGAATGACTTTACTATTTAATAAATAGTTCTGTTGAATATTTTTTTAAACCAATTTGACTGGGCACTTTTACTGCCATTGGCAGCAACAGCGCCCAGTCAAATTAGTTTCAAAGTGGTCAACAGGTTAGCTGTATAGTTACCATTATATTGAGATTCTGGGAATTCAGGATTCAAATTATATAAATCGATCCCAAAGCAAGCAAATCATGGGCGAAGCTTAACTAGTCATGAGCGGAGCATAGCTAATGTGGATTTACTCATTGTTCCAGGAATTGCTCATCGGATAGAATGTGCTCTTGTCTCTCACCCCTGAACGTTGCACAGGCTGTCCTCCCAACTCAGACGACCTCATCAAGTTACCCAATGTCCCTAGGATCTGCGGTGGAGAGGCTAGTGGGTCTTGGTTCTCAGTAAATGGGATATGACGCTATACACAAGGCCTACGACTGCTGATTTTGTGTTTTTATCTTTTTAAACTCGTGACCTCTGCAGGTCCGCGCGCGCTGAATGCCTGATTTGTTCTCTCGCATCACGTCTCTCAAATAGAAGGATCCATTTTTAACTATGCCCCGCCCAGTTCTAGCTCCACCGACTTTTGGAATCTATTTAAAACTTTCATACCTGACTGATTCCAAGAATCTAGTTTTCAAAGTAACTAAAACAAATCTGCGCAAGAATTTAACACAACGTAAAATCACACTTCCGAATACAATGGCAAAAATTTCAGTACAAAATTTTAATTTTTAAACAAATTCCAAGCATTTGAACTGACCCACCTCGCCAGGTTATGAGTGAAATAGCGCTACCGAATTTCGGGAATTGGTTATTATGCATCTTCAGCTTTCTGGTACATGCATGTAAATCCTTAAATATCACTGTATTAGTTTGTTAACTGTTTCAACTGTTAATTTCGCCCATTTAACCCATGTATTAGTCCTACAAATGAATGTATAAACTATAAAAGCAGTTGATACATTTGAAGAGAAGAAAAAACCCAAAATGAATGCTGCTTTCGATAGGTAGTGACGTCACATGAAATTCATGAATATTAATGAGCTGAATATTTAACTAACCGTAAGGTCTGTAAAACTTTTTCAGCGGGCATAAAGGGAAGAATAAAATAATTTCTGTGGTTAAAAAAACATGTGTGCACTTTATGTTAATTTTGACATTTTGGCAAATCATTGATAAGCACCCACCCCATCCTTTAGAGCCTCTTCAATAAAATTTAGAGGTTCTCCTGTCAATCAGTCTAATCCGACGAGGCGGAGAAATGTACGCAAAGCAGGTGGTAACGTTGGATTATGAAAATTGCTCATTTAAGCTGCTAAATAAGCGCAAGTAATTAATCTAAGAAAGTGCATTAAGGAATCTGGCAATTTTTATGACTTCCATCGGTAATTTTATGAAAGGTTTCTTGTCTTGACCGTATTTTGCTCAAAACATTTTCAAAAGGTTCGGAACTGTCAACCCAAATGTGGCTGCTGTGCATACAGGTAAGCTGTTGGAAATATTGAAACTAATTTGACTGGGGGATGTTGCTGCCTATTGAAGCAACGGCTTCCTTTCAAATTACTTGCAAAATATTGCACAGAATGTTTTTTAAATTGCAAATTCATCAAATACATACAATTCATAAACTTTCCGATTTTCGCAACAAAGCTACGCCATTTTGATCCGCTAACATGTGTCGTATCTGATTATGAGTTTATGACGTTAGATACCCAAGTGATAGGTTGGAAACACCTACGCACGCCCTCGCGATCAACAAATTCCGATTAGTCGATTACCTCATTATGGCGACTGCTCCCATATATAATCAACCGATTTAAGGCTGACATCAGTTCAACAATCTGAATTTCGTGATGATTTATACAGGTAAACTGTTAACTATTTTGACACCGCATTGGCCGGAAGCTGCTGCTGTCTATTGTTGCTGTTGCTAAACGTTTTCCAAATTACGTATTCAGCAATATCTTTTTCACTTTGTACGCTCTATTTGTTTTCAAAGGGTTAAATCGTGTAAAAATTAATATTGGGTTTTGTGAAGTCTAAGGGCATTACATAATCGTGTGCTTTATCGAGAAGGCACGCATTGTTGATACGCGTTACGCAACATAGCGCGATAATCTCTTTATAATATATTTTTAAAAGAACAAATTCCTATGAACCCTTTGAACACTGGAGCTTAAGAATTTCAATTTCAAGTTAATAAACTGTACAGGTAAGCTGTTGAATATGTTGAAAGTAATTTGTCTGAGGTTGCAACAGCTACCTGTCAAATTAAGCTCGATATAAGCTAGCTCTGGGTGTGTTTGGGAGAGAGTTGAACCACCTCTGTCTCCTGTGATGGGTGGTCTTGCGAAACCGCCTCATACATGAGCAATAACATTATCACATAGGACTACATTAGCTTAACGCGTTGAAATAACACTCAAAATACCTCCAGGGCAGATGTAGTGTGTTAAACCGTTGAACTGGAAAGTTCGGCATCTCAATTTAAAATAATTTAAAAAAATCATTTTACCTACCTTTCTGTCTTGACGGGTTGAAACGAGTCGTGTTCGTTTATGCTGCTAAATGCCTGGTCCCCACCATAACAATAAACTTTCCTGACCTAAAAAAATACTACCGGTACTGAGAATATCTTTAACCCGCGAACTGCCAACGTCTCAATTTAAAGACAACAATACAAGAAAGCCATGGGAGGACGTCATTGCATAAATCTGTTTAGCGTGCTGCGAATTAAATGACCTCAAGAAAGCAGGACTCTGTACACTCAGATCAAGAATGGGCCTGATGAAGCAACATATGTTGATTGATGGCAAGACATCGTGCTCCAAAGCGAAGAAGGCATGATTACAGCTGTAGGATGTGTCTACTATTATGTATGTATTACTGTATTCTGCGGCTGTAGTAGTAGAAGCATCCTACAGCTGCAACCAGTCCTTCTTCGCTTTTGCCCACTGTGTCTTGTCCTCAGCCGAAATCCTTAGCTTCCTCAGGTCCATTCTTGACTTGAGTGTACCGAATCCACCTTTCTTGAGGTCACATCGTAGCATGCTTAGCAGATTTATACAATGACGTCGTCTCCTGGCTTTGTATTTGCTGGCTCCCAGTGGGGCGAATTCTAAGGCTCTCTGTGCCGGCGTGTCTTCTGACATCCTTGGCACATGGCCAAACATGGACCATCTTTGCTGGGCGACTTTTACCGACAGCGACGACGTAATACACATCTTGTATAGAGCATCGTTGGAAATTATACTGTCTGGTTATCGGTGTCCAGTGATGGCGCGTAGGTGTTTGCGGCATCGAGTTTGTCTAGAGCTGCCTTTGGAGCTGCCCAGCTGTTACAGCTATACAGCATCAAGGATACGCAGGTTGCATTGTATAAACGTAGCCTTTTTATCAAAGGCATCTTTGATCTACGAATCCATAGCGTCCAGAAGGATTGGAAAGCTATGTTCCCAATGACGCAGCGCGCAGCAATATCAGCAGTACTGCAAAGCAGTTAGCCCAGGATTTTATTCTTCCTCCATGGTTCGCCGCCACGAAGTGGATCGTCGTTTTCTTTAGTTTCATGCTTTGTAGATAGGTATGTGTGGGTGAACTCTGTTTTTGATTCATTCATAAAGAGGTTCTCAATTTTTAGTTTGCTTGCAGCTATTAGGAGAACTTCGTCTATGAAGTCCACATCGTCAGCATATTCCGTCTCTAGCGGCATACCCAGTATTGGCACCGGGGTGTTGGTCTTGTGGAACTATGTACATCCGCAGAATACAGTAATCTTACAATGCAGGAAATAATACAGGAAAGCTGTTGAACATTTCGAAACTAATTCGACTGGAAACTGTTGCAGCCTTAATGTCCCAGTTGCCAGTCAAAATAGTTTTAGAATTTCTTAGTATTCTTATACTGTAAAAAGTGTATTGCCCTCTTACCATGTAATGGTTAAGCTTCTGACTATCGCCAATAACATATACGTGTTGTTTTTCCCCCCAATAATATATGCATGTTGCAAAGTCGTACTTATTAGCTTGTTGCATTTCTTGTATCTTTGTTCACAGCAAATCTCGTGATATTTTCTTGCGAAATTATTATAGTTATCTTTATCGATAGGGTCTATCGTCTGAGCGCGCAGTATGGCAACGTAGCCTATGTACTTTGTAACGATCATCGCTCTTGGTTTAATGGTTGCGAGTATAATTGTTGCGTGACGAGAGCTTAGATTGGATACGCGCAACTGAAGCGTCTTAAACTATGTACAGCACAGCTCGGAAATATTTCAATCTGCTTGCAAAACCAAATAATTAAGACATATGGTTGAATATTTTGAACATATTTGGCTTGGAAGACATTGCTGCCTAAGGCAGCAATGTCTTCCAAGCCAAATATGTTCAAAATATTCAACAGCACATTTCTTACTAACCATAACGTTTCTGTTATTATTTCTGAAATAATTTAGTTTATTTATGAGCCGTACTGTAACATTGGTTATTTGACAGCATACTTCATAACGCCGTATTGTACGTTTCCAAAAACAAAATTAGTAGGTAGTTATAGGCCTATGTTTTGCCTAAATTTTTGTTGGTGTTTTAATTATATTTATGGTACTGTCCTGTGTATCTGTACTTTGAGGGGAGAGTGAATAGTTCTGTGTTCAATATCACGTCGGCCAGTCGGTCTCTCGGTCGGTAATGGAGATAAAAACTCTATTCTCATCTGAGAAGACGCTTTTCGCAATTTATTTCTAATCGATTCGCGGGAATATGAACAACGGTGTTCTAGTTATGCCACGGTGTGATAAACAAAATTAAATTTTCGAGTCTGAGTTCTGCACTTTAATTTCGCCTTCCAATACGCATAGCTATGACAAGGATGTTACAGTAATTAATGAATTTTATCTTTAAAAACGCATTACCGAGTCTATGTTGATATTATCGTTAAAACAATTACTCGCAGTTTGCCTGTTACAAGTCATCTCGGCATCGCGGCAACCACCCGGTGTTTGTGATGATAAACGACGAAATAAGTAAGTAATTGTCTGTCCGTCTGTCTGTCTGTCTGTCTGGCATGCTGTATGTGCGGTCTGTCTGTCTGTGCGGTCTGTCTGTCTGTGTGGTCTGTCTGTCTGTCTGTCTGTGCGGTATGTCTGTCTATGCAGTCTGTTCGTCCGTCTGTCCGCCCTTCTGCCTACCATTCTACCATCCATACCGACATACCTACCTACCTATTTACATACCTAACTACCCACCCGCTGGCCCGCCAACCCACCAATCCGATCGGCTGGTTGCCTGCCTGACCACCAGACCGCCCACCCAAACGTCAGCCCGCCTACCCAAACGACCACCTGCCTTTCTCTCTCTCTCTCTCTCTCTCTCTCTCTCTCTCTCTCTCTCTCTCTCTCTCTCTCTCTCTCTATATATATATATATATATATATATATATATATATATATATATATATATATATGTTGTACCTATATCTATGTAATTTGCTTAATTCTGTGTGCTTCATAACGTTGTAGCATTTAAAAGCCAGACATGACTGTAAGCTAGTTTGTTGTATATAATATGCATATATGCCTGTTTTCTTTTTTACAAGGTGTAATATAACACTGGATCCAGGAAGATGTAAAGTGGGGAATGAATGGTACACGAGTGGCAAACATAGTTTTAATGACTGTAGCGGGATTATCTGTTCAGAAGACGGAGGGTTCGCACCCTGGAGCGAATGCCTTCCAGATGGATCGGGTACCAGTCTTCCACCATTAATCGGATGTTACGTCTCTGGCAAAGTGTACGCCCCGGGAGAATACAAATTCGGACAGGTGGGTGATTATTGCTACGGTATCGTGTGCCGTCCTGAAGGATTCTTTTCTGATTGGGACGATTGGTTTTGCGAAAGTACCAGAGGCTTATCGTCATCAGTTCACTCCTCCGCAACGTCACTTCCGTCACCTACACCACCACCTGGATGTGAATACAACGGGCGATGGTATTCCCCAGGGACATATAAATCTGGACAACGGTATGATAGGCGCGACGGATTCGTATGCAATCCTGATGGAACGGTGTCTGATTGGGCTGATGGGGATTGCTTTGAATTTCTCGCGGAGTCGGCACCTCCTATTGTACCCACTCGATGGATGATGTAAGTCGAGTCGACTCATAAGTTATCATCTTCGGGTTTGAACCTTACTTGATAGGCAATGCGCTGGTTACATTAGGCCTATCTGTTAACACACCATCACGACTTTCTAGCAATATAGGAATCCAGTCTGCTAATCAAGTATATGACGTCATAATCAAATACGTCACGGGTAGGCTGACGTCACAATTAGAATACGTCATTCATCATGAATGACGTATCTAAGTCTGCCAGGAATTCTTAATGGTCCGACATGTATATGAATTGTATGCCTTCTTAATAGTCATTCTGTCGAATATTTTGAAACTAATTTGACTGGGCGCTGTTGCTGCCATAGGCAGCAGCAGCGCCTAGTCAAATGAGCTGCAAAATGTTCAACAGCTTACCGTTCCTGTATAGTTTTCTGGAAATTGAGATTCAGAAAGTTCTGTGTTCGATAGATCCCAACACGGCGAAAGCGTGAGCGGAGCTTAGCTAGAAATGGCCGGGGCATAGCTAAAACTAGTTTCGTGTATTGCCAGTTTTTGTAGAATATGCCTTCCTAGGCTAATGAATAATGGTTATTTTTATGCTATCCCACCAGATTGCTTAAAGCATGTATAGTAAGTCTACCCTTGATAAGGCTGGTAACGGGGCCCGGTACCGGCCCAGTAATGGACCAGTAGCATGCGTTATCAGGGACTAGTTATAACAAACGTCTACTGGCCGTGCATTAACGGGATACCCTTAAACTGAATCATTGAACGTTCTTAAATCCGGTCTGATAGTCAAAAATACTGTCCGTAGCCTATCCCATTGTAATCATTTCAAATGGCGAGCATACTCATCATAATCATTAGCTGTGCGTTGATGGTGATCTGTCAGTGTAAGGATCGAGGCGAAGCATGACATGTAGTTAATTATCTTGAATATAATCCGGTAGATCATTGGATGGGCCTGGACTTGGTGTCTATTGATTTTTTTCTTGGATGATTTTACTAGGCCAAGATAGACCCTTTTCAAATACGACCACATGTTACCATGGACCAGGTAGAGAAATTCAAGATGGCAGCACAGATGGACACTGCGCACTGACTATGATCGAATGGAACTCACATGATAGATAGCTATTTCCTCATATGTCTCACCAAATCGACACCAAATCATACTCTCTTGATATATCAGTATTGCAGGGCGGTAGGAACAGGGGGATCGGGGGGTCCATGCCCCACCACATTTTACCCAGTGGATAATCATTCGTACTCATTGACCAATCATTTTTACCCAGTGACCAATCAGTAAGGCAATATCTGTCTGTTTATTTTATCTTGAGCAACTTCGTTTAAAAACATACACCAGTAGGTTTGACATTAATCTTGATGTTTTGACTTTCGGTCACTGTGGCAATCTTTCTAGATCTCTTCAGGAGCGGGATCTGTCCGCAGCAGAAGGCCAGGAACTGGCTGGATGGCAATCAAAACTCTGCAAAGCATGAGAAATGATGTCTCTTTTTCATAATTCTGGGCTGCAGTGAAAAGGACACAAGAGGATTCTGACATCGAGGAGCCAACACTTCCACGAAGAAAAAAACGACCAGCTCGCTATGGCAGTGGATCAGCTGAGCCAAGCTGATCATGTTGAGGCATTCTACCGGCAGATATTCTATGAAGTGCTAGACAACATAATCACAGGAATTCGGTCTCGATTTGATCAACTGGGATATAGAATATATTCACATCTACACAGCCTACTTCGTGGTATGTGCGGTGATCAAGTTGATGTATCTTCATATGGAGTTAGATGCAAGGGAACTATGTAAGTTTTATGGTAACGATCTCAGTGAACAACACTTACGTGATCAACTAAGTACATTTGCTGCAAATGTGCCAGATGATTTAGGGGGTACTTCGCGTATTGGTGATGTGATTAATTACTTGATTTCACTATCTGAAGTACAGAAAGATTTTTTTGGAGAAATTGTGAAAGTTTGTAAACTGTTGCTCGTAATGCCTGCAACCAATGTAGAGAGCGAACGCACCTTTAGTGCATTGCGTCGTATAAAGACATGGTTCTGTAGTACTATTACTCAAAAGCGTTTGAATCATGTGATGGTTTTGCATATCCATCAGGAGACAACTGACGCTCTTGACCTACGTGGTGACCTGGCCAATGAATGTGTCTCTCACAATGAGCGTATGCGTAAGTTTGATTCAAAATTTCACATTATTTACCCTAATAGCCAATTTTATAACCACACTGTGTTTACAACCGTCATTGATTTTTGTATCTTTAAAATTGTGTAAACAAAATTATTTTTTGACATGAGTTTAATTTCTTCAATCGTGATAGAACAAACATTTTCCAGTGAAATCCTTTTTCTCTATCATAGTTAATGATATCTGAATGTTGAAAGGCAATTAACTTCTTAAGCTTTCCCATAACAGTTATCCTAGTAACACTATAATTTATGTAGCAATAAACATCTGGATGAATGCAATGTTTATTTCTACATAGATTACAGGACTACTAACGTAACTGTTAAACACATTTACCTAACCCATTTCATTCTGCATTCACATGAACCTGACTTCTAAATAAAAAGGTTGATATTTTACCATAAAACCTTTCAGAGAATAGTATATTTTCAAGCACCTGACACTTGAGGATTACGGTCTGAACCTCCCTACTATGACCTCTGACATATAAAAATGTTGTTCTGTATGCCTATAGGTGAATATCATATATGTAAAATAGGTTAATTTTACACCTAGGTGAAAGCACATATTTACCTTAGGAAATGCAGGAAATGGCTTCTGATAGCATCAAAATTTCACAATTACTGAAATCCTCCTACGGCCCTGTATTGGCGACTCTTTTTCTATATTGCAGGATTTAAAAGAATAAAAAAGCACGCAGCTACTGCTGCAAAACAAATAATTTCTGAAACACCGTTGTTTAGTTGTTATAGCGCACGTGGTTATATCTTGATCGTTTGCGTCAGTCAGTGAATACCCGGCGAAGTTTAATTGCGATTTACTGAACTTGGGCATTCAGCGGTCGCGACAACTAGTCCCATAGTGAGGGTATGTGCATGAGTGATCTAGCGAGTATACTATATCTATGTAGATGCCTATGGCAGCAACAGCGTCCAGTAAAATTAGTTTCAAAATATTCAACAGCATGTTTATTAAATAGTAGAAACTTACAATTCCTACAACGTGTCGGACTATTAAGAGTTAAAGATGGGCCAAATAGAATTCTTTATGAAGTAATGATTATGACGTGATCCTACACGCCACTTAGCTGATTATGACGTCATATGACGTCAGATTTATAGATGGATACCATGGAAAGGTGAATTCACCTTTCCAGAGTCTCCATCCATCATCTGACCTCGTATGACTCATAATCAGTTCAGCGCGAGGATGATGACTTCACAATCATTACGTCACAAAGGGTTCCATATAGACCGTCATCAAATCTCAAATGGTCCAACACGTTGTATGAATTGTATGTCTTTGTAATTCTTTGCTATTTAATAAACTTGCTGTTGAATATTTTGAAACTAATTTGACTGGGCACCCAGTCAAATTAGTTTCAAAATATTCAACAGCTTACCTATGTAGTTTTCTGGAAATTGAGAGGCAGGGTTTTCAGAGATCGATCGATCCCAACACAGGCGAGGTGTGGGTGGAGCTTAGCTAGAGATGGGCAGGGCATAGCTAAAACCGGAATGGTCCATTGCTTGGTAATGTGCGCTCTCCATATTCCCTCTATACGGTTCACTCGTCGGTGTAGATGTACACACATTTAATTGCGTTTCAGACATTGTTCGGCAGTTTATCTGTCCTTAACACGCGTTCACAATTGATGTCGCTCGTTTCACAACATCTCGCCACGATGATTCTGTTTTACCAAAAAGTGGCAGGGGTTATGGCACCACAATGGTATTTTGAGAACGGTGCCTTTTCCTATTTAAAAAAAAGCAGGCAACAATATTACACCCAGACAGGACGTGTGCAGATAGAATATGCTCAAATATGATTTTTAGTTTCGTAATTGTTCTGCGCACTACATCCATTTCCATAATAAATCTTTCCAATGTTAGCTATGCCCCGTCCATCCCTAGTTAAGCTCCACCCGTCGTCCGTGTTGGAATCGATCCTCGAACGCCCTGACTATCAATTTCCAGAAAACTATACAAGAAAGTTGTTCAATGTTTTGAAACTAATTTGACTGGGTGTTGCTGCTGGCAGCAACAGCGCCAACTCGCTATAGTTTTAAAATATTCAACAGAATGGCTACGTATTTATTAATGTTTAATTATTAAATAGTAAAGACATACAGTTTGTACACGGTGTCGGACTATTAAGTGTTAAAGACGGACTAAATCAAGTCATTCATACTGTAATTGATTATGCCGTCATCCTACACGTCACGTAGTTCATTATGACGTCATATGATGGATGGAAAAACTGGAAAGGTTCAATCGTCATCGTGTTCTGCAAAATGGATTATTGTAGTAGAACGTCAAAAGCCCAAACATATCAGAGTCATCACAAACAACTATATTTGTGTTGATCTGTTCATTAACGTACATCAAGACATGTTGAGTAATGATGGTGTTTGCCTCTTGATTACGACGTAGATGTTATTGATTGCACGTGGAACGCTATCTTTCTCAGTGACAACCAACATGAAATGGTTGTATTTGTGATGGAACAACTCATCGTGTACCAGACCTGTTATTCATTTGTTGTGCCTAGTTTCCTGTCACTGTTAGGACTACTTTCTGTACAAGTAGACAACTATTTGCATGTAGGTTTTGCACTCTGCTTGCTCCAGTTTTCTAGATACTACGGTTTTGTGACTTAGTACCTGTCTAACGAAGGGGCGTGACGGTTTATTGAGCTGCTATGCGCAGCTAAAACAGGAAAGGTGTAACGAGTTTGAGTTTCTCAAAATGCTCAAGGGTGGCAGGCGGTGAGAATTCATATTTGAGGAAGGAAACGCCCAGAATCTTATAATCAACAGATTAAAAACTGCAGACGTCAAGTTCAGGTTAACTCTAAAACGGTCGTAGGCCCTACAGCTGCCGGCTGTCTTTAAACTTCTTAAGCACACATTCGCGCACGTACGCATACATACACGCGCAAACACGCACTCACACAACACAAACGCAACCATGGGCTACGGTAGTATGTTATAGAGTTGCTTCATCTTTTCTTTTTCAGCGAAACAGATGCTCCAATGTTAGAAACTCTGTCGTCTTATTCGTCATTCCTGGAGTGTAATGAGGAGCTGGATGAGTACTATTCAACAACCAACTATCCAACTGAACAGCTAGTGTGGAATTGAGATTAATAGCATGTCCAGGCATAGCTTATTTGCTTAGCTAATTAATAGAGGGATCCGTAGTCTCACTCAAACATTGGCGGTGCCGTTTACGTATAAGGACCATTTGAGCCACATTACCGACGTGAGAATTCGTGCCCATTTTAAATCATTTGTTAGCTGACACCAAAATGGCGTAGCTCCGACAAGAAAATCAAAGGGTTCGTTACGAAAGGGGAAGTTTTTTATGTCTCCCAGGTAAATAAGTTTCAAAACATTCAACAGCTTACTCTACTCGTAGAGTTATCTTGAAATTTAGATTCAGAGAATTTAAGTTTCAAAGTTTCCAATCGATTTAAGCAAGCGTAAACAAGTGGGCGGACCTTAGCTAGAAATGGGCGGGACATAAATAGCATCATAGCAATGGATCTTTCTATATTGACTCACTAATTGCCCTGTAATGAAACCAATATACAGTAACACCTGTAGGCCTATAATGCGACCATCTTATGGATCATATATTGAATTTATTTAATCCGTAAAGCTGAATTCGAAAATTTATTTGCAAATTAATAACTATTGTATTAACGATTTTGAAGATAATTTGACTGAGAGCATATGCGAGTAACAAGTTCCTGTCAAATTGTTGTCAAAATACTCAATAAAATATTTATTAATTCGTAAACGAGTTTGGTATTTTGTCCTTCAGAGCGTTAAACATATTTTGTTTTATTACCATTGCGGTATAACGCTTCCTGTGTGCTGCTATGAGCTCAGTTCAATATTATGTAATATATGTTGCATAGCTTGAATATAATGGCAACGAGATGAGCGCATCTTTATGTTGTGCTTATACATCTTTGGAGGCCTTAAGACAGGCTAATTAAACAAGGCCAAGGAAATCCTGTGTCGTTTATCATTTGAGAGAGTCTACGTTTCACAATGTGCATCACTCAGCACACGTCTTTTGGCATTGATTTAACTGTACAGATATCCAATACACCATTTGAGATAATACTATTGGTTACACCAGTGTTTTGGCGGGGGTGGGGGGGGGGTACAGGCATTTACCACACGTGCAAACGTTGTATATCCCGAGCGCGGCGAGTTAAATACATTTTATATTTCCCGAGCGTAGCGAGGGATATATATTTGTTTGCACGTGTGGTAACAGCCTGTACCGCCGGCAAAACACTGGTGTAACGAATTTATTACCCCTCAGACGCCAGCGAGAAGGTAAGAATGAGAGAGAGAGAGAGAGAGAGAGAGAGAGAGAGAGAGAGAGAGAGAGAGAGAGAGAGAGAGAGAGAGAGAGAGAGAGAGAAAGAGAGAGAGAGGGGGGGGGGAGAGAGAGAGATTTTATCCTAACTTAAATATTGCCCATTTTCAACACGTTATGACGTCATTTTCATCAGTGGCATCGCCACTTCATGACCTCAGTCGATGGCTATTGTTACGTCATAATAAATCTGCGCATTAAGACTAAAACACGATGTTCGCGCGGGGATACTACTGTGTAGTATTGCCCTCACGTGAGGGAAATACCAAATCATACATCACTGATCTTAACCAATCAAATAACAGCATTTGGTCATGTGACATTGCTGAAGGGTAATGATATATCTTACGCACATTTCAACATAACTAGGTTGTTGTACTGTCAGAAAAAAATAGAATGGAGTTCACCATAATAATTCTCTCCATAAGGCGACAATTGCCTATTAAGATAATTATGAAGGTTATATTTTGTCATTTATTGTCTTTGCATCTCGTGCATTGTCACCTCTCCGCATTGCTATCAACGTGTATCTTCTGAACTGAACCAAATCTGCAGCTACACAGTAATTTGTATTTCTCACGACATTCGGTTGTGCATCCACACGCGGTCCATTGCTCACAATTATGCCTAATTGGTGAGAGCACTATTTGATTATGTACCATAATTCACCTAGCAGTGTCCTTCCTTGTTCAATAAGATGTTGCGTTTCTCTCTGAATCGATATACATGAGAACTGTGCGGTAGGCCGCATGTTTGGCGTGGTTACGAAAGTTGTTCGAGTTGTACGAATGCCTTCTTACGACTTCTGCTTCGAGAGACCGTGTCAAGTGGTGCGTCATCGTGTCATACAGAGTGACTCCAAAACCATGCATGTCCCTCTAGTCGCCGTCGTCAACTGTTGGCGGGTACTGGCTTATTTTGATGAAGACACCCGACTTCTTCCCTTTTCCATTGAAGGCTGACACTACATCACAGACAGTTAAGGCGTATGGTATTCTCTGGTCCAACTAATGGCTTGGGGGTAATGTTCGTAAATCTGCAGATTCATGGTCAAAAGTAATACACAGCGTATGCAGACTAAGCTACGGCGGGAAAGGGATGGGCAATAATCCGCGTGTCCACTTCTCAATGATTACATGATTACATGGGGAGAATTCGGGCAGACCATTTCGTTGTAGTCTGCTGTGTGTGGTATGGGCATCTTTGCAATCTTGTCAGCCAGGAAATTGAAGAGCTTGGTCTTGTTGTCATTATCTCTCAAGATGCACTGCCAGTTTTGAACATTTTGCAGGTGCCTGTCATTCCTGTCCCTCTGTCTCTATACCTCCCAGCCCTTGCGTTGACATTATTTCAGCAGTTAAGTTCAGTTACCGATAGACATCAAACCAAATAGATATTCACTTTCACGTGAAAGAGTATGCTTTTAATGTGGGAAGCGCCGCCATGGCTGCATAATCCTCACGTGTCTTTTGAGGAGCGTGGTGGTAAAGTGTTGACCAAAGCTGACCCATCGATTACGATGGTATCAGCCTCTGGTTCACAGCCTGGAATTAGTACTCGAGCCTAAAAAATAGCAGAAATCTGGGACATCAGGCAGTGTGAAGCTTTCTACTGTCACCAAATGCAGCATCAAATGGCAGGTACTTATGTGAGAAGGACTGCTGTAGGCCACATCGTTTTGTTTGGGCACGGGATGAAGAGCTTGGTGAAGAGTTAATAGTCTTCCTATTGTACCCATTGTCTTGGATCCCTTGGAGCGGGTTCTTATCGGAAGAAGTTATTCTTGTTCTATTTGATTGGCTCGTAGAACGTACAGTCCTCTCTTCACTTTCTAACCCGTTTAAATGGGTGTGGATTCTTCCCCTCTCATAGGATAATCGTTTCAGCCAATCATTTCAGCAATACCGTGTGGGCAATGTGTTGTGTCCAGTTTAAGCCGGTCCCAAATGTATTTCTTGAAACAATTATCCACGACCTTCATCACCATTATAATGTACTTGTTAAAATAGCCAGGAAACAATTATGTCTCACTCATGATGTGTGTAACTTTCAGTTACATTTCTAACGTCTGGTGCGTCCTCGAATGTCATTCAGTAACTAGGTGAATGATTTCGGCGACAATGGGGGGATTCCAGTCTTAGCAATGCCCCTCCCATCTCTAGTTAAGCTCCACCCACACTTCAGGAGTGTTAGGATCGAGCGGTCCCTGAACTCGCTGACTATCAATTTCTAGAAAACTGTACATGTAAGCTGTTGAATATTTTGAATCTAATTTGACTGTGTGTTGTTGCTGCCAATGGCAGCAACAGTGCACAGTTAAATTAGTTTCAAAATATTCAACATAATGTTTATTAAATGGTAAAGATATACAACTCGTACAACAACGCTTAGTCCGTCATCAATTATGCGTTCGTGACGAACTTAGCTACGTCATTCATAACGTAATTAATTATGATGTCATCCTACGCTTCACGTAGCTGATTATGACGCCGTATGATTGATGGATAAACTGGAATCCTTCATAGCACAGGGTGGGTTCGTAGTCAATCTGCACTCGCACGAACATATTGGTGATGTGTAGGGTGACGGCTGCGACACATTTTCACGTAGATATATAGTTTTAGTCAACACAACGTGTCATGC
>CM067359.1:126325667-126430667 GCA_034401795.1 Chaetoderma sp. LZ-2023a
GCATGACACGTGTGTTTTTGAAACTAATTTGACTGGGAGCGGTTTCTGCATTAGTTTAAAAATATTCGTCAGGTTAGCTGTATAGTTATTGTACAATTTGAATGGTGGGAATTCAAGATACAAAGTATATAAATCGATTCAAGCACGTGCACAGCATGGGTGGAGCTTAGCTAGAGATTGGCGGGGCATAGCTAGAGATTGGCGGGACATATCTAGAAATGGATACACCCATTGTAATGCTCCATTGTTGCGACATAGACAGAATCTTCTTGTCAGAAAAATGACAGACCGACACACCAACATAGAGACACACAGACAGACTTATACTACTGACAATTTACAACTAATATTGTATTGTTTTTGCATTTTCCATGTGTTCGATAGTATGTGTATATTTGACAATCTCAACATTTCATTAGATTGCGTTCTGACATAAGTAATACTGAATGTCATTACAATATAATAACAAATGTCTAGACACAAGACACAAAAGAATGTCTCCGACATTTTGTAAATTTGCATAGCATCCTGTTAACCTATCGGATGGATGGTAATTTATGCAAATATATAGATGCCTATATTTATACGTCATCTAGGAATTCATAGGAATGCCTTTTAACCCTTACCACTCTGGTGTCAGATTTTTTAATTTTCAAACAAAATTAAAAGATGAACTGCTGTACAGTTTTCAACAAATTTGGTGGATGATGGTGCTGTCGAAGACAGCTACGACAGCAACATCGTCCACCAAAAGTCTTGAAAAATGTACACCAGTTTCTTTGCTAATTCCAGGGTAAAAGACAGAATATTAACATCAGAGTAGTAATGCTTAATAAATATGCTACTGAGTCCAATATGAAACTTAGTCATTTCCACATATTCTTCTGAAATGGATGCATGGCATCGTATGCCAAAATGAGAGTCGAGTGAATACTACTTAACTTTCTGACCGCTACAAGCCTCTGAACAATAATTTCAATGGAGATTATCTCTAGAGAAGTTGATTATTTTGAAAATAATTTGACTGAAAGTTGTTGGTGGTGTAGCCACTATGTTTAGCAGGTGAATGGCTATGACCTCTGCAAACATTCGCTGCAAGAATTCAGCAGTCAGACAGATAAGATGAAGTATGTCATGTGTTCTGCATAGTGGTGGCTCTCATGAGAGTGGAATCGGACTTATACAAGCCACAAATTATATTTAAAAAATTTCATTCGTTAATACTAACAAAAATGAGAGAGAGAGAGAGAGAGAGAGAGAGAGAGAGAGAGAGAGAGAGAGAGAGAGAGAGAGAAAGAGAGAGAGAGAGAGAGAGAGAGAGCGCGAGAGAGAGAGAGAGAGAGAGAGAGAGAGCGTTCTATGTACTTAAACGCGAATCGTACGTGACTTTTGCATTGGGGTTAACCGACAAGTTCACGATGTCAGCATCAAAAAAAGCATAGAATGAGCAGAGGCAATCTATAATGTTTATGAATTCTACACAATTAGCGTGTGTACAATTCGTACACTGTGGTGACGGAACTTTTGCTTTTTGTGGCTGAGCTGCATCACTCCCATTGTGACGTCAGCTACTGAAGAAGTGACGTACTTGATTATGACGTCATATACTATACATCCCTTGAATCCAAGTATGAGCGCCATCGTAGTGCATTATTAGAATGTATATGTTCCAGATTTCCAAACTGAGCAAGAGCCAGCAGTGAAACTGAATAAGTGTAGGATTCAGATGACCAGAACTGGAACACGATATCCTTGCCATTATAACCGGGGAACACACGAGGCGTGCCAGGAGTTCCGAAATGTGTCTGATTAAGCATCACCTGGTATTCACTCTCCGGAACTGTTCCACACATTGCTATGATCGTCTGCTCAGGGATCTTGGTAGTATTCACTGGAATGTCGGTTCCATTTAGGAACTGGAAGAAGTTAATTGGGTACCAGTATGGCATCATCTTTCAAGAAAAGAAATGGTAGCAACAATGAGTGAAAGAAGCAACAGTAAGCGACAATCTAAGATAGAGGCGTGACTTCTTCGAATTTCTCGATCTCGTATCGAAGGAGATCTCGCAATATACGAATGCAGTAAGCGAGTGACAGCATACGAGTAACAATAAACGAGTACAGTTTACGAGTAGTAATAAATCATAGAACCATACTATCATTCGTATCTCGCGAGATCTCCTTCGATACGAGATCTAGAACAGTATGTATGTATTCTCGAAGAAGTCAAGCCTCTATTTTTAGATTGATATACTATATTTCAATGCAATAAAGGAGGAACAATACACGAGAAACAAAAATGTAACAATAAACGAGTATCAGGAACCGAGCAATAATCATAGACATTGTGTAAATACCAGTGATTGGAGGCATCGGGTTGATTTTAATATATAATTTCGGTCATTCCAGTGGTAAATCCTTTTAAATAGTCTTTTATTAGCCTGCAAATTGGCATTTAATATGCAAATATTTTGATATAGGACAATAAAACCAATAACTCGGCATGTAAGCAATTGCATGTGACTGGAATCAGTTAACCCTTTAAACGATCGAATTTGGTCACGAAAATCAAAATATTTCCTTATTGAATGTCCATTTGAAGGAGAAGAGAAGACTATTTTTGCAAATTTACCACTGGAATGACTTGCTCTGTTACCGAAGCAGTCATTCCAGTAATACATTTTCGAAAATCGTCTTCTCTTAGCTTGATCATCCCGCAAATGGATGTTCTGCAGGAACACTAGAGGGGCAGGTTTAGGTAGTTTTCGTCGTGAAAAGGATAGTCACCTGTCGTCCTTTAGCTGAGACAGAGAAGAACGCATTCCATGGTTTAAACTGACTATCCAGAGAGTATCTATTCAACCACGTGGCCGATTTCCGTACAGTGGCTGTCACGTTTGCAGGGACATCTACAATGGAAAGTGAATAAAGCCATAGGGCATTCCAGATATAAGGTGGAAATTAAATACCAATATACAGAGGAAATGCACACACGTTAACTCAATCGCAACAAAATGGTGAAGGGTATTGTGTCTGTCCATCAGTCCGTTCGTTCATCCGCCCATCCGTCCATCCGTATGTCCGTATAGCTGTCAGATCACCCGTCCGTCCATCCATTCATCCGTCCATCCATTCTCCCGTCTCGGGCTGCATCTCGAAAACTACTGATTAGATATGACACACATTTTGACACTTGAAGAACCTCTTATAAACAGGACCGAAATTCGTAGTTCGTAGTTCGAAATTCAACGGGAGCAGACATTATAGCGCGAATATAACTGAGCTTATATGTCCGGCTATAGCGGGCATTATTTATTCGCTCAGCATGCACCAGAGCGCATGGCCGGGTCCTACTTCATCACTAATTAGTTCCCCCCAGAATGCCATATATGGTATTTAGCTGCTTTTTTCTAATTATTCTGATTTATTTCTGTTTTTCACTGGCGGGTATAGGTTGATTATTATATAAAGCGGTCATTTAAGAGCATATATAATATGTTAGTTCCCCGTTCCTTTACTTTAACACACCGCGGATCTTACAACGTAAGATGTTTTTCCGACGTTGACCATGAGATAAATAAAACAACTTGGTACAGATCGGGGAAAAATTAAGATCTATGGATATCTAGGAAACTGTTGGTCCGATTTGGCTAAAGGTTTAAGAGACGAAAGTATGCGACTGTACCCTAATATTCCACACATCTGTTTGTTATTAGAAAAATCTTTAATAAGAAAAATCCGAAAACTAGAAATAATTTATAATGTGCCAAAAAACGCGAGGTCAATCTCTGCAATCTCTCTCATTCACACCAGAATGCTTGGAAATAATTGTTAAAATTGTATACTATTGGAGGATTAACTTATACGCAGTACGTACCTCAATATTATGAAACGAAATAAGTCATAAAATATGGAACACCTCATTCTGTATAAATTACTATAATTTTTAGGCTAAGATGTGAAATTTAATTATAGACACTAGTTCGACTTCAGAACTAAAACAAGTGTTACTGCAACGGTACGTGGTGAAATGGGTTGGGGTGGGTCGCGGTGGGGGTGGGGGGGGGACACCAGGTTTTTCCTCTCTCACAATGTATCACCAATAGCGCGTGACCTAGGTATTGGCCCTCCCTATAATTCCCCCTACCCCCGCTCTACCGGTCAAAGTATGTTCCTACACTCCTACTATTGTCGACCTAGGAAGTTTTGTCCAAAATGTAAAAAAATTTGACAAGCAGACCGACATACAGACAGACCGACCAACCAACCGACAAACCGATGTATACTAATTGAGAGTTGCGACTATAATTTCTATTAATTTATACGGAATGAAATCATTGTATTAAGATTTATTACATTGAGGTACACAAGTTAAAGCCGTTAAAAGTTTACAATTTTAACAATTTTATTTTCAAACATTTTAGTGTGAATATGGGCCTTTCAACAAAAACACGTATTAACTCTCATCGGCTATATTACCTTTTGCCCAGTGTAGCTTTCCTTGATAAAACACGGCCCAGGTGTTGATGAGTGCATTCACTGCCATGGCTGTGGTAAAAATACGATCTTCACCGCGGATCTGGAAAACGGAATGTTTTAACAAAAGTGAATAATTATATGGACTTATACTCAGTCATTCTAGGGATTAGCGGATTGTTATTTTTTAGGTAGAGCAAGGGGTGCGATGAGAGTGTGGTTCTTTAAGAGATTACTTAAATAACCACCCGATGTAGTAACTGACATGATTTCATATGTAAGTGATAAATTGATTCTACTAATTGATCGCTCTGTCCTTTCAATCCAGAATGGCGGGATCTGATCTGTCACTCAAGTATATGACGCCATGCTCAATTACTTCACGTGTAGGCTGATTTTGTCACTATACATAGTGACGTATCTAGATCCGTTATTAACCGCACCCGTTGAAAAGTCCGTGAAGACTGTTGTAGGGTCTTTACTCTTTACTATTTAACTTTCTGGCTGCTACAAGTCACAATACTCCTGACCCGCTGAATATTTTGAAAACAATTTGATTGAAAGTTGTTGGTGGCTTAGCCACTAACAACTGTCAGTTAAATTGCTTTCAAATTATTGAGCAGGTTTAGAGATATACTCCTTAGAATATGTCGTCTGCAAAATCTCAGCAGGCAGACAGTTAATAAACAGGCTGCTGTACATTTTGAACCTAATTTGACTGGACTCGGTTGCTGCCATAGACCAAAAGCTCCCGGTCAAATTAGATTTACAATATTCAACCACTTACCTGTTTAAGAAATTAGGATATTGGTAATTATATAACGCGACTCCAACACATCTAAAGATGGGCGGGGATTGAAATAGGAGGGGCATGGTTAGAAATGGATCCTACTATTGAGTTGCGTGAAGCAATTACCTCCCTTTAGTGACCACATTCTGACGGCACATGCGCTGTCAGTTATAGAAATTTTTATTGTACTGCGCATTCTTCTTTCAACTGATGTATAAACACGGTGATCAAAACACTTCACTTGCCAGCAAAGCAGATCATTCAGTTAATTGGTATCCCCAATAACTCTCCCACCCCTCACTTAATCCCTCGTCTACATCTTTTCCATCCGCCTCCCTCCATTCTTCTTTCTCCCTTTTTCTCTCTTTCTCTTTCCCTCTTCTCCCTCTTTCTATCTCTCCCTTTCCATCCTTGTCCCCAGCCACCCCCCTCTTTCTCTCTCCCTCGTTTCCTCCTCCTCCTTAACTTACCACGTCCCACACACTCGCCCCTCCCTCCATCTGTCTCCCCCCCTCTATCCGTTCGTCCGTCGGTCCCATCCTTCCTCTCTCAATCACTCACTCCGGCTAACCCACTCTCCTTCCCTACCTCCATCCTCCCTTCCTCCTTGCTTACCCCTCCATCCTTACCCCACCCACCTTCATCCCTCCATCCCTCCCTCCCCCCTCTCATCCTCTCTCGCATTGATTCCGTATCATACCTTAGGTGTGCCAAAAATCGAGGTGTCACCGTCTCCTAGAAAATCATCATAGTATATCATGTCTGAGCTTTCGTGATTGGCCTTGGATGCAATCACATCTGTCACGTGATTTCGCAGAGTGGAACGAAAACGTCGACGAACTTGTTCAAACACCTTAAAATGAGCAGTGTACCGTAAACTATAATATTCATTGTATTTCAATGGCACACTTAATATTAAAGTTACATACCGCATGTTACATTTACATAATCATGTACCCTTTTAAATATGACGCCACACCCTCTCACTTTTATATTAATAATGCAAGCTGCTGAATGATTTGAAACTAATTTGAGTGAGGCATGATGCTGTCTTTCAATCAAATTAGCTTAAATCTGACAGACTAACTCCCTGCCAGATTAACAGGTTGGCTGGCTAACCGGTCAAACAATTGACTGAATGATTGACAGACCGGGTGACAGACCGACTGACTAACCGACAGACCAACTGTACTATATCAACGTTCTGATTCAGATGGGGGTGGGGTGTTGGGGGGGGGGGCAGATGATTGAATGAATGAATGGACGAATGAATAAACAAACGAGGAAAAAGAATGAATGTCCGTCATTCCTCAACACAAATTAATCCATATATAATTTATATATGGCATAAATCTGTACATATACCATGTCTTTTAAAGCCACTAACTGGCGATTCCCTTACACAGGGCATCTTTCTCTAATGCGTCTTAAAGAATCACCATCGCATGGCTCACACTCTAGATCGTCGCCCAAGTTGGTGTGATTATACCTGAATACTGGTTGATAATGCATTAAAGTTTTCGTATCCCAACAAATAAACTAAACCCTATGAAAAACTGCATTGCCGCATTTCTCTCAGAATTTGTTGTTTATTCTCTTCCTGATAACACCGATTACCGGGCAGGTACTGGACCCATACCGAGCCAATACGGCCCGCTATTGGTCCGGCACCGGCCCAGTAACCTGCGTTATCAGCGATTTCTTTAAGACAAGTAAATAATCTAATTTATTGACACCATAAATTGAGAATTTAGTTTAGCAATTTTGCATAGGGTTGTCAATTTATTGGGACCCGGAAACGTTACTGACTTACTGGGTGAAGGAATGGTTTGAGCATCGCCTTCCGTTCCAACAATGCGAGTGTTCGACTAGCAAACCAATACACCTCAAACTGTGAAGCATAGTACGGTAGTGCAAGGTCTGGTCTCTGGTGAAAGTCGGCTTCCAGTTGCCAGACCACAAAGTTCGATGTATTTATATAAATTTGCTAAGGAAAGAGAAGATCAGCAGAAACGGATCATATTGCAGTTAAAGCTATCTGCAAATGAACTATGAAAAATATATTTACCATGCCTACACTAATTATTGCAACGACATTAAGAAAAGCATGTGTACACCTCTGTATCAGTTCTCTGAGGCAAGGGGAGATTACTCTATTGTTCTACCGTGTGATCTGGAATGTAGGAGCAACTCGATTTCATATAACGAGAGTATTTCGGATGGAGATAACGATAATTTGAGGAAACAGACATACAGACGGGCACACATACAGATGGACGGACCCGCGGACAGACAGGCATGCGTGTAGGCAGACAGACAGACAGACCTACAGACAGACAGCTCGGCAGACAGACAGACAGACAGACAGACAGACAGACAGACAGACAGACAGACAGACAGACAGACAGACAGACAGACAGACAGACAGACAGACAGACAGACAGACAGACAGACAGACAGACAGACAGACAGACAGACAGACAGACAGACAGACAGACAGACAGACAGACAGACAGACAGACAGACAGACAGACAGACAGACAGACAGACAGACAGACAGACAGACAGACAGACAGACAGACAGACAGACAGACAGACAGACAGACAGACAGACAGACAGACAGACAGACAGACAGACAGACAGACAGACATGCAACTCCAAAAATGAGCATCCAACCAAAGCCTCAAGCCATTTACGGTTCATGGCTCGTGAATTTAAAAACACCTTCCCTAATGCGGAGTTGCACTTTGCTGAGATTAACTTCTCTGATAGCTTGTCAGACAGGCAAAGGTACTGTCTCAAGCGTATCAACGAATCAGCAAGGTCCAACTGCCACGTTGATAAGGTCATCCCCAAAATTTCTGATGCCAATTTTCATGTTGAGAAGGATAGAATCCATTGGACGAAAGAAACAGCTAATTGTATTTATAACCATTGGTTGACGGTACTTAGTTTAAACTAAATGTGGGTCAAGGCAATAGCTCCCCTAACATAGGATTAGGAACAAACCTTGTCAATTTAGCAGCTGACTATGAGCTCTTACCATCTGAAAAATCAATTCTCGATCGTGGTCTTACTTTTATACCAACTCCAAAACCAAAAACAGGATTAGATTTGCTTTCAGACACAGGTCTTATTGAAGTAGCTAATTTTGGTCATTTAGTAAAAATAGCCCATCATTTTCGAAATTTAAATGGAGAGTCAAAACCATTCACTGGAAAATCCGGTTGGGACCCTCCAGATAGGCTAGTTGATGACAATATTAAAGCAACCATAAAAACGGTTGCTGGTATAGCCAGATCATTGCCAGTTACAAACAATAAGCAAAACCTTTCATTTCTCGAACGACAGGCTATCAACAAATTACGTAGAAATCAAAATATTATTATAAAACCAGCCGATAAAGGTTCAGCAACTGTGATTATGTCTAGAGAAAACTACATCCGCGAGGCCGAAAGGCAGTTAACTAACACCAGGCATTACAGAAAACTTGATAATTTAATTTGGCCTCAAAACCGACAAAATTTCATTGAAATACTTAATTCATTGCATACAGATAAGTACATCGATAAGAAACAGCTAAAGTATCTGCTAGGTGAGAATAATCCACAAAATCGGACATTTTATATCTTGCCTAAAATCCATAAACCTATCAGCACCTGGTTAGATCCATTGACACCACCTGGACGACCCATCATTTCAGACTGTGGCAGTGAGTCTTATGGCATTTCAGAATATATTGATTACTATTTAAAGCCCATTGCTAATAGACACAAGAGCTTTCTCAAGAACACTGAACACTTTCTTTCAAAGTTATCCAAACTGTCAGTTCCGAAAGATGCATATTTAGTCACATTAGACATAGATGCTATGTATACCAATATAGATATTGATGCTGGAGTCAATGCTATTAAGAATTCTTTTGTCAAATTTCCTGATCCAGATCGACCAGACACGGAAATTCTAAAATTATTAGAGCTAAGTCTTAAAGGAAACGATTTCCAATTTAATGGTGAAAATTACCTTCAAATCTGTGGATGCGCAATGGGTAAACGATTCAGCCCAAATTTTGCCACGATTTATGTTGCGGAGTGGGAAGAGGAGGCACTGAACAAATCAACCAAAAAGCCTCTTCTTTACCTCAGATATCTAGATGACATCTTCATAGTTTGGCAACATTCAGAAGAAGACTTTTGGGAATTTTTTCGCATTTTAAATAACCAAGATTCAAACATCAAGCTAAAAGCTACTATTAGTGGAACATCGGTTGACTTTTTAGATGTCACGATCTATAAGGGTCCTCAATTTGATTCCTCTGGAAAATTAGAATATAAAGTATTCTTTAAGCCAACAGACTCACATCAGCTGCTTCACAAAAAATCATTTCATCCTCCACACACATTTAAAGGTTTGATCAAATCGCAAATCATAATATTTTTTCGAAACTCTAGCAACAGGCAAAATCTGAATAGTGCATGCTCTACTCTGTTTGATGCTTTGAAAGCACGAGGCTATTCAGCCCGTTTTCTTCGAAAAATTAAAGCAGACACCATCAATGAGCTTGAAAATCTAAAACCTCATAGCGGACCCGAGTTTGAACCTGTCCAAATTAAACACAATAAACCAATCATGTGCGCACATGACATTCCAGTTTCTAAATGCGACAAAAATAGATGCAAAGTAAACAACTATATTGTAAACCAACAAACATTCCTGAGCTTTCAAACTAAAAATGAATATCATATCCGAACTAATATGCATTGTGATTCCGAGAATGTAGTCTATTTGATCAATTGTGCCCTTTGCCAGAAACAGTATGTTGGTGAAACAAAAAATGCATTTAGAGTGCGTGCTAGACGCCACTTTTCTGATATTAACACCTCAGCAGATACGCCAATTGCTCAACATTTCCAACTTCCTGATCATTCAGTTGAACATCATTTTGAAATCATGCCAATAGAACAGATTCCGACCTTCGATAGTGAGGAAGAAACGAGTTCGTTTCGCAAAATCCGAGAGGGCCATTGGATTAGAACACTCCAAACAAAAGCACCATTTGGAATAAATGTAGATTCGGGAATATCACAAAAGAACAAAATTATCCCATTTCAACTCATATACAATAGACGTAATGTTGAATTAGCGAACACCATGAAAGACGAATATTCACAGTTGCAATCTAAATTAAAGGAACCGATCAAAGCACGACCAGTAATAGCTTACAATAGAAATCCAAACCTGAAAGATTTGCTAGTAAGATCAAAGTTAGACCTTATAGTTCCTGATAACAATGACAAGGTTTCATCCCTCCCTACCTATTCTTAAATAAATCTAATCCCAACCAAAATCAATGGTGGGGCAACTTGAAAACATATCCGTAGGACATCTTTTAATTTTGTGTCTGCAAAAGTGTGTGTGTGTGCGTGCGTGCGTGCGTGCGTGCGTGCGTGCGTGCGTGCGTGCGTGCGTGCGTGCGTGAGTGCGTGCGTGCGTGCGTGCGTGCGTGCGTGCGTGCGTGCGTGCGTGCGTGCGTTCGTTCGTTCGTTCGTTCGTTCGTTCGTTCGTGCGTCCGGGCGTTTGTTCGTATGTTCGTATGTGTGTATGGGTGTGTGCTCGTACATCCGTACGTGTGTGCATCTATACTTGCGTGGGTTTATGTGTGCGTGTGTATGTGGGTGTGGGTGCATTAATTCGTGAGTACATTAGTGCCTGGGTGTGTGCGTGCATGCATTCGTGCGTCCGTTCGTGCATGCGTTCATGCATGCATTATTGCGTGCATTCGTGCATGTATTACTGTGTGCATGTATTATTGCATGCATTCGTGCATTCGTTCAGATGTGTGTGTGCGTGCGTGCGTGCGTGCGTGCGTGCGTGCGTGCGTGCGTGCGTGCGTGCGTGCGTGCGTGCGTGCGTGCGTGAGTGCGTGCGTGCGTGCGTATGTACGTGCGTGTGTGTATGTGTGTGCATTCGTGTGTGTGATTTCTCTATAATGTAGGATCAATACCAGCCTTTACCTGTTAAAGCGACCTACTGATTAATTCACTTTACCCCAACTAATCTCAAGGGGGGACCACTCTAAGTAAATCTAAACTTGGTCTCGATAGGACAAATTTAGGCAAAGAAATTTTTAATTAAATTCCTGTGCCAATGCGTTTTTTTCAATGTAAAGACAGACAGACAGACAGACAGACGGACGGACGGACGGACGGACGTACGTACGTACGGACGGACGGACGGACGGACGGACGGACGGACGGACAGACAGACAGACAGACAGACAGACAGACAGAAAGGATGGCTGGCAAACAGGCATGCACGCAGGCAGGCAGACAGGCATGCAGGTAGGTAGGCAGGCAGACAGACATGCGGGCAGGCAGGCAGGCAGGCAGACATACATGCAGGCAGGCAGGCAGGCAGGCAGGCAGGCAGGCAGACAGACAGACAGACAGACTGACATACAGACAGACAGACATACAGGCAAGCAAGCGCACATGTGGGTAGGCAGGCAGGCAGGCGGATAGACAGGCAGGCAGACAGGCAGACAAACAAACAGCCAACAACAATAATATTTTACGTGAGTTACTTACCATAATACCTGGGCGGTCGAGAAGCGAGACATCCACAATGCCTGTTAACACGGCCGCAGTTATACCAAACACAACATTGCTGCATACAGCCACATCGACATTATTGACCTTCCATGGCATGTGCACGCCACGATCAGGCATGTAACGTGTCTCGTCTATATTCTGAATCTAAGTAAAAATCAAGAGGAACAATGAGATTGTGTCCCCAATGGACCTTTCCAATTTATCCATCAATCATATGATGTCATAATCAACTACGTCGCGTGTATGATGACGTCATAATCAATGAAATCACGAATCGCATACATAAGTTCATCACGACTGCTTAATTGATGACGGACTAAGCGTTGTTGTACGAAGTGTATGTCTTTACTGTTTAATAAAGATGCTGTTGAATATACAGGCAGCAACAGCACCCAGTCAAATTAGTTTCAAAAAGTTCAACACCTTACTTGTATAGTTTTCGGAAATTGATAATCAGGCAGTTCATGGATCGATCGATCACAGCATGGCGAAGTGTGGGTGGAGCTTAGCTAAAGATGGATGTTAAATCCGGATTCCTCCATTTGAGTTATACACCGCCCATTTTTCGCTAAGTTCCAATCACTTTTTACGTGCTTTAGAATAGATGTGAAATTTGAACCTGAATTTCCAGAATGTAAATTTTAATGTAATTCTTCCGGTAAGCTGCTGGCAATATTGGAACTGCTTTAGCTAAAAACTGTTGCCATATGTGGCAGCAGTAGCAGCAGCAGCAGCAGCAGCAGCAGCAGCAGCAGCAGCAGCAGCAGCAGCAGTCAAAGTCGTTTCAAAATATTCGACCGAATGCGTATTAAATCGTAAATTCATCAAAGACATACGATTCGTAGACTTAGCGATGGTCTTTTCCTTTTTTGTGACAGAGTTACGTAATTTGTGATTGCGACGTCAGTTCACATGCGACATAAAATGATTATGACGTCATATACTTGAGTGATAGATCGGATCCATCTATTGCGGATACGCGCACCAAAAATAGTCAATCAATAATAAGTAACAAGATTAACATTTTTGATTTACAATGTATAATATTCACCCAGGTGGTAGCTAAAGCAATGTCCTCTCCTCTGCTTTCAGCATCTTCCAAGAACTTTCTCGCGTAGTAATACGTTCTGGGATCAATGCATCTTTCATCGGTGTCTGTTGAGAAAGGTCTATACGCGTACTTCACTAGAGTGTCCCAAACGTCGTTCAAGTTCGTATTCTGTGACAGCCACGTGTTTTGTGCATTTGGAAATTCTGCGGAGAAGTCAGAGAGAAGAGCTCCAAGTCCCAGATTGGTGAATGTATCATCAGCATCGGGTGGAATAAGAACTCCATTTCGCAGTGGTCCTCTGCGAACATCATCACATATTAAAGTTACATCTTTTATTATTTAATGAATTAAATTTGGTAATCCAGCATGGTGTTATTGTTATTATCGTACAGCCCTGATAAAGCTCGGTATTGACCCATTACGACCCCAGTAACCAAGTTTGGGAGTGTTCTTACGCTATTCTGTCTGTTTCAAAATCGTCAACTTATTCAAGGGAGTCGAGAGGCAACACTTGGTCAGTTTTATGCGTTTTAATGTTGGCGCTCAACTGGAGGATTGTGCTGGAACACAGTCATCTATCAATATTGCAATGGTTGCTGCAAGTTCTTTAGTGGATTCGCATACCATGATCGTTGCTAGACAATTTGAATTACTCCGTACAATAATTGCAATTCCAACATGATGGTTATATCCTTAGTACACACATTGCTATGACATCGTGCAAGAAACAATACTGTGCTCTTCAATAGCGAGCAGAAGATCTTGCCCGACGTGGCAATATCAATTTACAGGGCAACAGAAATCTAATTACTTCTGTAAATTTCAGTGGTAAATTTACAAAGTAGTCCTCTGTAGGCCTGCACTGAATTAAAAAAAAATTGACAAATTTTCCTAATAAAGAGTTAATTGTTATAAGTAGCCAGACTGCTTTTGCTAGCCGGTAAACATTCTTACCTGGTCAGAAGCAATATCTCCAGAAACAGTTCGATGTCTTTCAATCCAATGCCCTTCAAAATAGCCTCTATTTGAGGCCAAGGAACCAGCTCCATCACCTTGAGCAGCGTCAACATATTCGCAGGATTGCTTTCCCAGGTGGCAGTCGTTTTGTTTAAAACTTGTGGCCAAAATGTTTTGATAGAGCTCTTGGTCGAACTGCCATTGAAGCGGTTATGATCAAAGAATTCCGCGGTGCAATCCAGTGTCATTCGGATCTGTTTCTCCGCAGGCTTAGGAGCATCGCCATACGCATATGCTTCTAGAATTGCTAATGTAATCCATGTTGAAATGAAGAGGTTATTATCGTACACTTCGAAATGTCTTCTAAAGAATGACGACACGGGGTTACCATGAATGTTGAATTTTGACTGGGCCGGATACAAACCTTTCAGTTTCTTCCAAATCACTGGCGGGATTATTACATGAGTTTCCGTTTTAATCTGTGATCTTTGAATTCTTTTTGTTAGTAGGGTTATGGTATCAGATATTGTCGTCCCACCATCCGGGTTTCTAGAAGGGAAGCTTCGAACCGCAAAGAAACAACAAATCCCATATAGAAGTATCCGTGCTATTCCTGCATCCATATTGTCTACGATAGACGGTGGTGGTGTGTTAAAGATCGTCGATTAAGTTGCTCCCTTAGGTTACTCCTTCACCCTGTAGATTCTGTTTCTTAAAAAGACATCGTAGCCATTTAGGTGTGGTAACAATGATGAGGACACTCAGAGAATATACCTGTGAAGACTAACATTATTGGTTGTTGACAAACTTTCCATATCTAGCTATGTCCCGCCCATTTCTTGCTAAGCTCCCTTAAATTTCAAGCGTGTTGGAATCCATTTATGAAACCTGACTTCCCAGTATCTAAATTTCAGGGCAACTATGCATGTAACCTGCTGCATATTTCGACACTAATTGGACTGGAGATGTTGCTGCGCATGACAGCAACAATCGCAATCAATTTAGTTTCGAAATTTTAAAGAGACTGTTCATTAAAATGTAAATCCATCAAAGTCATTCAATTCGTACAATTCGTGACGGACTGTTCGATATTTGAGACGGAGCTCCACGTCATATTGATTGTGACGTCTACCAACATGTGACGTAATTGTTGATGACGTCAGATACTTGAGTAACAGATCGGATCATTCCATTCGCTTGATTAGCATCTGATGTACGAAAGCTTGACAAACATAACAAAAATTAACAAATCTGAAAGATGTTATCACGTTTTTGAAAAAAACTTTTGTACGAACTTCCGATTATGGTATTCCATATTTATATGTCGAGTGTAATGGTAGTTCTCCGAATCTCGTCCTGCTTGGGGATATTTACACTACGATAAACAATCTTATTTCGGTTAATTGTATATACGTCAGAAGATGGTAGACAATCTGATTTCATTTAAGCCTTTTAGATAAAATAAACCCAAACCCGCCAATTTAGTGATTAGATAAGGGATATTCTGTTGAATATTTTGAGAATAATTTGACTGAGAGCTGTTGCTGGAAATGGTACCAACAGCTTCAAGTCAAATTGGTTTCAAAATATTCATCAGCTTTCCTGTATAGTTGTCTTGAAATTGAGACACTGAAATGTCAACCGTTAGTGGGTTAATTGCACGCACGTCAGAAGATACGATTTGCCCCCAGTTCGAGTCTTCATCGTCATCTTGTTTCCTGTTCAGTACGCGAAAGTAAAGTGTTTAGACGTATAGCGACCTATTCCTATTCCATTGCTCGGCATTAGGTTAGGTACGGGTGTTTAATAGGTGTATCGGGGGTTTGGGTGCGGGTGTGGGTGTGGGCATGGTTTTGGGTGTGTGTGTGCGGCTGGGTGTGTGGGTGTGGGTGTGGGTGTGGGTGTGGGTGTGGGTGTGGGTGTGGGTGTGGGTGTGGGTGTGGGTGTGGGTGTGGGTGTGGGTGTGGGTGTGGGTGTGGGTGTGGGTGTGGGTGTGGGTGTGGGTGCGGGTGTGGGTGTCAAAGCAAATTTGGACGACATACTATCTTAGCGATGCTTCTGTTTGATAAGATGTACATTCTAGCATAACAACCGTATACACGTATAGGATCGACAGGTGATCATATAATTATGGGAGGATGATAAGCCGAATTTCAATATTTCTAACTAAAGAGTACGCAACACTAATAACGCATGCCCGCGCCAATAGCGTACATATTTAAACACGCGCACACGCACACGCACACACACACGCACACGCACACGCACACGCACACGCGCACACGCACACGCACACGCACACGCACACGCACACGCACACGCACACGCACACGCACACGCACACGCACAAGCACAAGCACACGCACGCACGCGCGCACACACGTACGCTCGTACGTACGCACGCACGCAGACACGCACGCACACGCACACATGCACACATAAACGTATCTCCATCCATTCATCCATCCATCGATCGCTTGTTGTATCTATCTATTGATTGGTCGATTAATTCTTCATCTGTCACTTCAGAATGTCACAATATCGCATACCTTTCTTTTTAGCAGATTTTATCATTGACTCATGACCACCACCAAACTGTGGTGCCAATGGAGGAATAAAATGCCACTGGACTCCTTGAATTTCCGTACAATCCTCTAGCTATTTACTGTCAAGTCCTGACACTAATTGGCTAAGTTCTTTGAGTGCTCCGGCACAATTTGGATATCACCACTTCCAAGGGTGATCCTCTACGATTTACCATCCCAATAAAAGGCACTAAAGGTGCATATTCACAGCAAAATGACTGAAAATAAAATTATTCAAATTGTATACTTTTAAAGGTTTAAACTGTGGGCCGAGATGTAATGAACCGAAATAAATCTTAACATATGATGTTTTCATTAAGTATAAATTAATATCATTTAGTTGTGAATTTGAATTAGGGACTCAATTTTACAACTTAAAAAATTATGTTAATTTATATGAATTTATTTCGTTGCATTACATATAGGCCTTCCGAATTCTTGACAATGTCATACCAGCAAGAATTTAATTTGTTCCACCGCCGTGATTCATTTAATATGATAATGCTTAACGATCAATGGACCTTTCCAGTTTATCCATTCATCATATGACGTCATAATCAACTACGTGACATGTAGGATGACTTCATAATCATTGACGTCATGAATGACGTAAATAAGTTGGTCACCAACGCTTAATGGACATTTCCATTTTAGCTATACCCCGCCCATCACTAGCTAAGCTCCACCCACACTTCGCCATGCTGTGATCGATCGATCCCCGAATGCCCCAGCTATCAATTTCCTGAAAACTATACAGGGAAGCTGTTGAATAGTTTGTAACTAATTTGACTGGGTGCTGTTGCTGCCTATGCCTATAGTCTCAAAATATTCAACAGAATATTTATTAAATAGTAAAAGAAAACAATTTGTACAACAACGCATAGACCGTCTTCAAATATGCGTTCGTGACGTACCTATCGGCATCATTCATGACGTCATTCATTATGATGTCATTGTACACACCACGCAGTTCATTATGACGTCATTTGATGGGTGGAAAAGTGAGTTGATGAAGGAGCTAGCGTTGTTGTACGAATTGTATGTCTACCATTTAATAAACACATTGTTGAATATTTTGAAACATAGGCAGCAACGGTCCCCAGATTCCAACACCGGTGAAGTGTGGGTGGAGCTTAGCTAAAGAGGGGCGGGGCATAGCTAAAACTGGATTCGTCAATTTTGTCACATGGCACCTGCAAGCTAAAATCACTGGGAAGTGAACATAAGTCCGTCTTCATCGATCCGAGGGATTCAACGGAAGCAGTTTGCTCTTCGTAGCTATATTCTTTCCATGAAAAAGGGATTTTACAATCATCACGAAATGCATTCTTTTGAGAATCATCTATAATTTGTATTTCTGAGTCCATATTTTCTGCTGGAGTTTATCCTCCAAAATTTCGATCAGATTACTGTGTACGGCAATTTCACAATGAACCGGATAATGCATGCATTGACCCGAACAAGGCGTAACCACTGAGAGAATCCAATGGGAGTTAACTGACTCTCCTCTGAAAAAACTGATACAAGAATCGTTTCTGAGTTGGCTACATTGGTTGACGTCGATAAATGAAGTCTCTTGACGTCTCTTGGTTTCTTCAGTTTTACAATGCAATTATGCGGCCACTCCAGACTCGTTTGACTGAAGAAAATCACGCCCTGCCCACCATATAGCACTATTCGACAAACACAGATGCTGCCAGAGATGGCAATGCATCACGATTCTTTACTGATTGAACATAGCGACAATGCTCTGGATTTGTTAAGTTTTGAATTTCTCCAACACAGTTCGCGAGAAAGTGTTTCAGTTGTCTGTTTCCACTCCACCAAATGTCTGTAATGTCTCATTAATGCGGCGACCTGTTCTGTTCTGTTCTGTTCTTGCCGTTTCCACCAATGTCTGGCGCACCACCTTTCGGTGTATTATCCCAATCCGCAAATACGACTAATTACTGAGTTTTTACCTAACCGGATCAGTCCATTAATTATATATTATGTTTACATTCTGATAGTTATGTACACGCGTATGTGAGTACCCACGCAGGTGGTTTCTTATTTGTAGTGCGTATAGAAGAGTAAACGTTCACACATCAATGACGAGTAAATTTATGTTCACCAGACGGGTAAATGAGTTTGTTGTTATTTACACGTAGGTGCATCCAGCACGCGTAAGGTGCATCATATTTTACTATGCGCAATTATCTTTAATTATACAAACGTAATATTTTATAACGCACACTTTGTTATGTAATTCGTTAATTTCATTTAAGAGAAGATTACGTCTGATATGAGGTTTCCTGGTGATGGATTCAATTTTCAACATTGCGTCGCTTTCAATCAGGCCAAACAAGAGAGTTGTGTCGAGTAACATCAGGAGAATAAGATTCTCATCCTTGCTTATTAATTTCCAGCTATCTGCCGCCACTAGATGCTCGATTTCCGCTATATAGATGCTTCTGATATCTGCAAATTCTTGACACTGAACTAGGAAGTGCATATGATCTTCCACACCGTTCTTGCAAAAAAGGACCAGGATCATTCTCATATTGATTAAATTTGGATCTTGCAGTTAGTATGTAGCTGCTAGTAACCTTGCTTTGATGCCTGCACGTTTCACATCATATGTATTTGATCATCTACAAATTGAAATGTCGGAAGAAAGTTTGTCTGGCTTGATGAAACAAATTTCCCATCTATGATAGCGATATATGTCCATCCTAACGGTGTCAATTTCGCAACAGGTTCTCCAGTCTGACCACGGATATCACGATATGAAAAGCATAGATCAAGATGATCGCATGCAAATTCACCTTTCCAGAGTATCCATCTATCATCTGACGTCACATGACGTCATAATCAGCGAAGCGGCGTGTAGGATGACGTCATAATCATTACGTCATAAATGATTCTATATGGATGGTCTTTACCTCTTAATAGTCCGACACGTTGTAAGAATTGTATGTCTCTGCTATTTAATAAACACTCTGTTGAATATTTTGAAACTAATTTGGCTGGCCGCTGTTGCTGCCATAATTCCGAAATATTCAATAGCTTACCTGTATAGTTTTCTGGAAACTGATAGTCAGGGAACTCAGAGATCGATCGATCCCAACTCGAGCGAGGTGTGGGTGGAGTTTAGCTAATGATGGGCGGGGCATGGATAAAAATGGAAAAGTTCATTACTTGGCCCATGTCCACGTTTTGGACACTCAATTTTTCCAGATGCTCCCAATCACGACAATGTTTACTCAGTTTCGTGAACCACCCATTCACGTTGAGCCTGCCAATTCCGGTTTATTGTGCTCGAGCGTCAGCGTTGATATTACATGATCATATATTCTAGCGTTTTTCTAAGGAATTTCGAAAAAGTAATGCATTGTCTCTTTCTTCACACTGGTTTGAATCTGTAAAGTTTATAATGATGACATCTAACAAGTCTGCACAACTCAATATTTCCAACATTCCCGGGTCTGATAGGAGGAAATTTCTCAAGTTCTTCAATCAGGGCTTTAGACTCGTTTGGGCACACCACTTATCTGGTCCAGGATCCATCAATTCTCCTAGAAACTAGAGGATTTGAAATATGAGAGATTGATTTTGAGCCATTTTAATTTTAATAGCACTATAAGACATATGAAAGGCCATAAAATACCACAGCATCCATCTCTGAGTATTTAATTGACTGCTAATCAGTTAATTAGTGTTCATAGCATCCAGTAGGATTTTAATTTGGGCTCACTATTATGGGCGGGTTTCATTTGGGCATGACTTGTAAAGTCATAGCTAAGGGGTAATCTAAAGCCCTGTCAATATGACGGGATATTTGTTTACACGCTTTCCTCCGGTTTTTCAATACACAGGTTCTTTAACAGCTTCATGTGAGCGGAGTATACGAGATTCTGCGCTACCTTTAACGTTTCTTCACCAAGATGTTGACGCTATTGCAAAAGTTTGTATTCTGGGATTGCCGGTGCTGGTTGATACATGCAGCTGCCTTCCAGGTCTCATATACCAGTTCTCATATAGTCGTTTAACAACCTTAAGGACTGGAATGGAGACACGTTTCAACTGTTTTCTAAGACTATGGCCCAAGGCTGGTGAATATGGAGTCGACGATATAGGTAAGGATGGTGGCTGTATCGGTACCAAATATGGTGCTACAGCCAGAAAAGGCATTGGTTTTGACGGTGGTAGATGGGGGTAGTGATTGTGGTAGATGCGGTAGCCATGGTTTATAATCTGGGACATCTACATTAGACCTTTTGCCACTTTAGCTCAGTTCGCCCCGCTTACTGTCTAAGAAACACTGCTTCTGAATGTTCCACTTCGATGACCTCATGTTCGTGGTTTACGTTGACTTTATTTACATCATATGATAATGTATTATATTCTAATGACAAAATGTTCGTAGCATCGAGTACCACTTCTTGTGCAGCGTCAAGCTTTCTGAAGGCCTCACAAATTTCTCAACGAGTAGCTAATGACTCATAGTCTTCATCAATAAGCAACAATAACGGATGTTTGCAACGTACGAATGAAGACTTGGCTTTAGCTTTCTCTTTCCTTAGATCATCCAGTACGCTATTGTTTTCAGTCTCTGAATTATTGCCACGGTTTTCTGCCATCTTCGTCTTCTTGATAATCAATGACGATATAGGTCTTTCAGATAACCACGCTTTGCTTTCAAACGTTGTTATGTTTATTCGACACACACATGTTTTTGATAACCCTATTCCATGCTGTGAGGTACTGCACGGCTGAGTAACGAATACTGGTTCCAGAAACTAATGTCACATTATACACAGTTATTTCTAGAGAAAGTTCACATAATAAGTCTAATTTTCATGTTTTCCATGGTTTTTAAAGAGGAAATCGATTAAATCAAATACAAACAGGTAATACGAATTGCAAGTTTTCTATGTATTACTACGGCAGTGTCAAAACAGCCATTATTTACGTGTGCAAAACGGGACTATATTTCTTTGAATGGCTTTCTGTTAAACGTAGGCCTATATGGCTAATGAGGAAGAGCCTGATACCCTTAATACAGGGGCGTCTTTCCATTAGTAAGAGGTGGCAAGCAACACTTATTCTGACACGTGGGCTTGACTTATGGTGCCAGACACGGCAATGATTTGCATATTTCGAGTCAGAATTTACGGGTACATGCTCGCTATAGCTCATAGCTCGAACCAATGCCATTTATCGTATATCTTCGCCATGCAGGATTTTAATGGAAACACAACAGCATACAAGAGATCCCAAATACGTGGCCAAACGAAAATGGCATGGATATGCATTACGAAAAATGTTATAAAGGTGGCCTATATGAAAATCATTGTCAGGGAAATATTTATGTTCCGCCTGGAATGTCTAGCTTTATAGCTTAATAAATATCCCTTCAGAGTCCAGACCACCATTACATGGCATTTCAAGCACGCGTTGCTTATGGGTCAGATCCGATTTTCCACGGTGACTGGAATGATTGAAAATAAAATTGTGAAAATTGTATACTGCTAGAGTCTAAACTTATGTAGGCCTACCTCAATGTAATGAAACGAAATAAATCGTAGCAACCGTTGAATTCATTCCTTTTAAATGAATAATGATTTGTTTAAGTTGTGAAATTAAATTAGAGTCATACACCCCTAAATCAACTTCACGACCAAAAATATATTAATTTTACCCATTGTGATTATGGAGTACAAGAGGACATTTACATGGAGGGCGCAAAGGTCAAATGTTAACGGACATGAATTGATTGTAAGGCAACTGCTCCGAAACAGTAGTACAGAATTCAACCAAATTTGGTATGTGATTTACCCAAACGATTGTGGAGTAGGCTACAAGAGGACATTCACATTTGGCTCTACTCCCACGGTGGGGCCTGGGTGGTGCGGAACTGAGGAGGGGTTGGGGTAGCGAAAAAGGTCAAGAAATTAAGTGTAGTGCAACTCTCCTGAAACCGTTGACGGGATCCAGCCAAATTTGGTATGTAAGTTACCCATATGATTGCGGAGTGGAAGAAGATATTTACTTTTGACTCCACCTCAGCAGAACAAATCGGCGAACATCGACTGAGCAATCTAGTAACAATTCAATTTCCAAGCATTTGTGTGTAATTGTATTTTTCATTATGACATCAAATAATTGAGTGACAGGGCGGATACCAGCATTGCATTGCACTCTTCTAGGCCCATGGTTTGTCTTAAGCATCAGTCCATGAATAGATATGCGTGCATGCGTGTGCACGTGCGTGTGAATTAATGGGTGTGAGCGTGGAAATGAGTGCGTGCGTGCGTGCGTACGTACGTGCGTGCGTGCGTGCGTGCGTGCGTGCGTGCGTGCGTGCGTGCGTGCGTGCGTGCGTGCGTGCGTGCGTGCGTGTGTGTGTGTGTGTGCGTGGTTTGAGTGGGTGGGCTGGGTGAATATCACGTATAAAGGACAAAAGAACACATATAATGCAAATTTTATCAGGTTATTTGTAACAAAAGATCCTAAAATGTGTAGACTAGTTTGTAAAACAATACATAAAACAATTATAATACTATAATATACATACTTATAGAAAAAACGCATTAATAATTTAAACCTATTTTCAGATTTACAAGTACGACACCTACACTGATAATGTGGATTACTAGGCTGCATTGGCCTAATATTGGCCCAGTAAGCCGCGTTATCGTGGTATGTAGGGGCATACTAAAACCTAATGCTTTCAATAGTACGCAACCTGACACAGATTCAATGGATGAATCAACTTTTAACTATGCCCCGCCCATTTCTAGCTAAGCTCCGCCCACGCTCTGCTCCAGTTGAGATCAATCGAACCCTGAATTCCTAGAATCCTAATGTCAAGGTAGCTATACAGGTAAGCTGTTGAACATTTTGAAACTAATTTTACTGGGTGATCTTGTTGCCTATGACAGCAACAGCGCCCAGTTAAATTAGTTTCGAAATATTCAACAGAATTGTTATTAGACAGTAAAGACATACAATTCGTACAACTGTTAGACATGCCATTCATTACGCTTTTTAATTGTGACGTTAGCCTACCTGTGACGCAATTCATTGCGGCGTAATACACTTGAACGACAGTATGGCTTCCTCTATTGGTACTCAATAAATTATATATACACATTTCCTTTAAATGGCAGTAATAAAGTTGTACAATTTGAAAATACGCCTAGTCCAAAGCTCCTCTGACTCAACCGTCCCTACTATAGATGAACAAATTGGCAACGCGGTGAGTCTGTCAAAATATCTGTCGTCAGGGCCGCTTGATCGTCAGTCAGAGCAGAATCGGACTAAAAACTTAAGCCATGCTATGCCAACCCCGATTTGCCGCCCATCTCTGGCTAAGCCCCACCCACACCTCGCTCGTGTTGGGATAGAACGATCTCTGAACGCCCTGACTATCAATTTCCAGAAAACTATACAGGTAAGCTGTTGAATATTTTGAAACTAATTTGACTGGATGCTGTTGCTGCCTATGTTTATTAAATAGTTGAGACATACAATTCTTACAACGTGTCGGACTATTAAGAGTTAAAGACGGTCCATATCGAATCATTTATTACGTAATGATTATGACGTCATCCTACACACGTAGCTTAGCTGATTATGACGTCATATGACGTCATTACTCTGGAAAGGTCCATTAACTGTATGATGGGCCGGATTTCTCAACAAAATTATAATTTCTGAAGCCGATGAAAGGGATATTTTTGTAAATATACCACTGAAATTATGAATACTAGCTTTCTGCTGTCCTGCAAATTGACACTCTCAGGACCAGTGCAGTTTCCAGTTTTGGCTGGCTTGACCATCAAAGCGGCAATGGACAAAGATATATATTTTTTCTTAGCCTGTGTCAATGTAGGATTCCAGTTTATTCATTAATCATATGACGTCATAATCAACTACGTGACATGTAGGATGACGCCATAATCAATTACGTCATGAATGGAATAACTAAGTTCGACTTGAACGCTTAATGATGACGGACTGGACATTGAGATTTAGAGAGCGCATGGATATACTGATCAAAGCGTGGGTGGAGTTTAGCTGGAGATGGGCGGGGCATAGCTAAAATTGGATTCCTCCATTTGACGGCTATGAGAATGGAGTTACCACAGGAACGGCTGGCGCGGTTACCGTACCAGCCATCACAGTGGTAAATTTTCAAACATACTTTTCTCTTGTTTTTGAAATGGACATACACTAATACCAGTGTAGATGCCGTTTTGACCGCCGTGGCTAGTACAGTGTTAAGTTGACGGAGCTAACATACGAACATTCTATGATGACAGTTAATATGTTCAGGAAAGCAGGACGAAATATGAAATGAAAATGCCACTGAATCTATAATGTCATTAGTCATATACCAAAAATAACATATTTAATCTAAATTAATTAATTTGTACATTATTGGTCCTAGTTTGTACTGAAAATGAATAAAGAAATATTTAAATTTATTAAACA
Source organism: Chaetoderma sp. LZ-2023a (assembly GCA_034401795.1). Taxonomy (NCBI): domain Eukaryota; kingdom Metazoa; phylum Mollusca; class Caudofoveata; order Chaetodermatida; family Chaetodermatidae; genus Chaetoderma; species Chaetoderma sp. LZ-2023a. The sequence continues at coordinate 126,350,620 of CM067359.1, forward strand.
ATTCTGTATAAACATAACGATTCCCAATTGATTAGAATACTGTATGCCATTCACGTAGATGTACGATAAGGGATAGCAAATGCGAGACTTGTTTTGCAAGCACAGCTTGGGTAAATAATTGGCTAATACAAGAAACCTCTCTTTAACTGGCACCTGCAATTCTGGGCCAAAAATGGTGCTATCGTAAGGCAGAGACATATGTCTAATGGCAAGTCACCTGTCTTATGGCACCATCTCTTTGTACGATTACTTTATCCTGCGGCTGTAGTAGTAGACACATCCTACAACTGCAATCGGCCTTTCTTCGCTCACTGTGTCTTATCCTCAGCTGAAATCTTTAGCTTCCTCAGGTCCATTCTTGATTTGAGCGTACCGAGTCCTGCTTTCTTGAGGTAACCTAGTAGCCCGCTTAGCAGATTTATTCAATGACGTCCTCTCCTGGCTTTGTATTTGCTGGCTCCGAGTAGAACGAATTCCAAGGCTCTCTGCGCTCGGGTATTATAGTGACTAATTAATAAGGTGGTCGCTTAAGACAGGCTTTACTGTATACTGATTCAAGATTAAATCGGGTTGGTTCTGATTCTGATTAACTAAATTCCATTGGTGTTACATATTACTCAGTTGAATAGCAATTTGACGGACAATTCCAGATACTGGCTTATAGGTAGCAACATCGATTAATAAATTTGTCTTTCTAAAATATTCAACAGGAATTGAGACGAGTAAAACGAGTATTCTATCTACATGAAATAGAATGAAATATACATTATTTGGACGGACTAACTGATAGGAGCACAAAGCAATAATTAATTATCGTACCTTTAATAATAAAGTTATATAACACTTTGAAGGCTCAATGTCCAGAATATTAATTTCTAGGTAAACGAACAGTTAAACTGTTGAAAATTTCGAAAGTAATTTGACAGGAAGCTGTTGCTGCCTATGGCAGCAACAGCTTCCAGTCAAATGAGTTTCAAAATATTCAACAAACTATTTATTAAAGTGTACATGTGTTTTCTACGCCCGTGTAATACGACTACAAAGTGTAAAATAACAACCTATCTCCCAGTTAATCCCACCTATGGCAGCAACAGCGCCCAGACAAATTGGTCTCAAAATATTCAACAACATCTTGACTAAATAGTACAGACATACAATTAGTACGACGCTTAGTCCCTGATCAGTTAAGCGTTCGTGACGAAATTAGCTACGTCATTCATGACATAACTTATTATGACGTCATCCTACACGTAGTTGATTATGACGTCATATGATTGATGGATAAACTGAGTGGTCTTGTGGAATGCCTATTTGCAGCACAACGGAGGGATATTTTAACTTGATAAATTTCATTGATAAATTTACACAAATAATTTTCTCTTGGCTTGCAAAAATTATAATTTTCAAGAAAAACCGTGACCATTAAATGGTTAATTGATAGTAGAAGAATTTTGAGCCCGTTGAGGCGCTGTTGACGCAAGACGTGCACATTCGTTGCAGGTCTTTAAAAAATAATATTTACAAAACGAGGTTTATGACATCTCGGCCTATTCGTCGCTCTTTTCAAGACCGAAGTGTCAGAATAAATATATGTTTAATATTTGCGACTAATCTGATTCGGAATTGCTGCAGTCTGCCATATTTTCTATGTCTCTGCAAAAAAACATTGGGTGGCGGCTGGCTATTCTAGGGCCCCACGCTAGCATGCATATTCGCACATGTACACAGGCGTGTACATACGCGTATGTTGTAGTGGTTCGCTAATCAGCGTTCACACACCTATAGAAGTGCTCTCCTCTCACGAGGTTTGCAATCGCTTCCTCCCTATCAAACGGAGATAACTAGAGATATCAAAACGCAAACATTTACCTTAGCACGCTATGACAGGAACTGCAACCTAGATCCGTGTCTCATTTGAGAGTTAATCCTGAATAATATAAAATCCCGGATTAAGCATCTAGTGAAAACACAGCCTAAGGCCGTGTTCTTAATAGAGGGTTAATCAGGAATAACGCCATACTTCAGTATGGCGTTATTCCGGATTAAGTCTTTAGTGAGAACACGGCCTAAGACTCTTAATTCACGCCATTCTCATATAAAGCCCCATACAACACGCTGTATGTTTATATGTAAGAGCCAACAAATTGTACGTAACAATTTGCCCATGTACACGCACAACATGGTATAGGCTACGAAAAAATACAATGTTCTATTTTCATCCATTATCTTCAACTTTTACATTAACCCAACAAGCTATATGCAACACGCCATCGTCCTATTGCACGGTCTCGCCCTCCCACTAACGCTCTCGTATCGAGTCCTCGAACAGCGAAGCGATGTGAGTAGGCGGTTGTTAGTACGATGGCAACACGCTGGACCGTATCTATTTGTCTCAAACATAGAGTGAGTATAGCCGTAAAGCGTTCATGCCCCTCTCAAAGGGCGGAATTTCACAGTTCAGTAAGTTCTCCAAATAATGTTTTGTTTCTAATTCTACTACGTAGTCGAATAAAGTGTCAGATTAATAATAGCCAAAATTTACCAAATCAATTTTGTTTCTGATAAAAATATATGCATTTGCTTATCTTCAATTTCTCTTTCAATTACCAAATGACAATGTAGTTCTTTTTGGAGGCTATATAATTATGCAGCTGATCGTCTGCGTCAGACAGTCAGTGAATATCCAAACATACGCAATGGAGGAATCCAGTTTTAGCTATGCCCCGCCCATCCTTAGCTAAGCTCCACACCCACTTCGCCCGTGTTGGGATTGGCCGATCCCTGAACTCCATCAATTTCCAGAAAACTATACAGGTAAGCTGTTGAATATTTTGAAACTAATTTGACTGTGATAAGTACGTCAAGTGTACGAATTGCATGTCTTTGATTGATTCGCAATATAATAAACATTCTGTTGAATACTTTGAAAATAATTTGGCTGGGAGTTGATGTAGCCATATGGTTAGGGTTAGGCCATATGCAGCAACACCGATCAACACACACCCCCCATCCACCCCCGCCCCTACCTAAGTCAAATTAGTTTTAAAATATTCAAGAGCTTACTTATAAAGATACCTTGAATTGGATGAATCTCTAGCTAAGCTCAACCCATGCGGTTCCAGTGCTAGGATCGATCGAACTGCGGACTTCCTGAATTTGAATTTCCAGAAAACTATGCGGGTATATTTTGAAATGATTTGAGCCCAGTTAATTAATTTCAAAATATTCAACAGAATGGTTATAAAGCAGTAAAGACATACGGATCGTACATATGACGGACTATTAAGAGTTCCTGACAGACTTGATACACCATTCATGGCGTATTTTACTTGCGACGTCATTTACCTGTGACGTATTTGATTATAACGTCACATATTAGACTGACTGATTGGATTCCTCAATGGATTCTGGGAATTCAGTGTTCAAAGTATATAAATCTATCCAACCACGAGCAAAGAAGTGGGTGGCGCTTAGCTAGAACTGGGCACAGCTATTAATTGCGCCTAAACATCGTGTTAACGTTGAACTTTGACCTCCACCATTTCCTAGCCTCCGTAAAATAGTGTTTGACGTCATGTAAGTAGTAATATTATACAGTGTTTATTATGTAATACTGTAATCATGTTTAATAATTTGAAACTAAATTGACTCGAAACTGATGCTGCCTCGGGCAGCAACAAGTTCCTGTCAAAGTAGTTTTAAAAATATTCAACATCTTAAGTATACATGGCCGTCTTGAAATTGAGTTTATAAGACGTCATAGTTGCAAGGATCAATTAAACATTAAACAGATATATGCAATCAGTAGAGGTATCTGGTTCCAAGCTTCCGGTTTCAGTAGACAAGCTCGCGACATGAATATGCTACGCAGAATTTCTTTACATTTTATATTGGTATTTTCTAATTTTGTGAGAGAAAGTTTTTTAATGACCATTGCACCATTGACGCCTCGCTTCCTCCTGTGCTCAGAAGAAATCTGTCCTCCTGGATGAACTGCAGTGACGTCACATGTCCCGAAAATGCCTTCCGTGAGAAACAAAGCGGCTGAAACGAAACCAGAGATAAATAACTTACCAATTTAAAGCGGCATGGCCATTGTGGAATTATATCCATATTGGATCTCCACAGTATACTGAAGAAGAAGAAGAATAAGAAGAAGAAGAAGAATAATGCCTATATTGTCATGTGTCAGTAGTTACTGGATGCATATAGGGGATTTTTATGACGTCATTACGTCATTATTTTTAGAACTGGGGAAGCCTGGCCATCAAGCGTAAAGTAAACACTGATCTTGCTGGCTGTAAATCTTGTCTTACACTGCATTAATCCTGTAAATGATAATTGTTTGGCGAAATATATTCAATTTTAACTTTATTTGTGTACGATATTGAGGGCAATGATTTATTTACTGCTTTCATACCATGTTGGAACCAGTATTCGTGCATCACATGGTTTGCTCATTCACTCATTGTGTGTGTGAATGGCGACATTTGTGATGTTCATGCTCAAATAAGTGTTCTAATGATGGTATGAATGGTGATAAATTATACCTCTAGACGATTGAGAGCCAATAACTGTGTACATGTTTGGGTGGGGGGGGGGGGGCGCTGACAGCAAATGGATGTTAGTCTAAGTTTACTCGTGTGAAAATATTAAGCAGTGTTGTCATTCTTTTAATTCAGGTTAATTATCCATGGCTGGCAGAAGATATAGTATGATAACCAGCTGGGTGTGTCGAATTTTGACATGCAGGAGCTGATTTGGAGGTGCAGATGGGTTGGGGTGAGTGGGTTGGAAAGGAGTTTTCTCCAGCGTTTCTGGTGGTAGACAGCTGGCCAGCTAAGGCAGCACCACCGATTGTAAGAGGAAGTCACGGTTACTATATGCATAACAGTAAATAAGCGTAACTAACTTTGAATACATGTTGATCATGTTTAATTGTGTATTTAGTTAATCATTTCACAGACAAATCCCCGAAAAAGTATATTCTTTACGATTTAAAACTTATTCTGTTGAATATTCAGAAATTAATTTAACTAGAAGCCATTGCTGCCTAAGGCAGCAATGACTGCAAGTCAAATTAATTTCAAAATATTCAATAGTTTTCCTGTATGGTAGCATTGAAAATGAGACATAGGGAATTCAGCTGTGAAATGGTTAATGAATAGCTATATACCCTTAAGTGTTAAAAGTATATGGATGTCTAGGATTCATTACCTACATGTACCTGCAACAATGAATATAATTTACCCGCTCCCAAAAATATTGCAATATTTATATTTCTATATAAAAAGACTGGACTGCTTGTAAAATTTATTGAATTTTCATAGTTTTATTATTTTCCTAGCTTTATTTGGCTGTGCTTAGCAAAAACATAGTGAAAGAAACTCTAACCTTCACCATGAAAGATAATTCTCTACATTTATCTACCTCAATTGCTAGGCGCAGGTGATTGGGTTATTATTTTATTGGGCCTCAAGACATGATACCAACTGGTATTGCATAAAATATGCGTATGTAGTTAAAATAACTGAGAACCACCCATGTGGAGCCTCACTTCGACTTCATATTCTGCATTAACAATCTACAGCTAATAGCAAAATTAATTATTTAAATAATTACATCATTTAAAATATGGGTGACTGATGGCATATGCTTGATAAAGTAGATAGTATAGAACGAACAATCAATGTTTACCTCAGTGTATGCAAACAGTGTAAGTTCTACAAAATGTGTTAGCATTTGATAATCACATGTGTGCATCTGCTAGTGTCATGCCATGAATTGGTTCAGAGAAATTAGGTAGCATTGCTAGTGTTGAATCACTCACTCCATATTAAAACATTGCTGAATATATGGCCCCCACATCTTCCCAAGCATAGAAACCAATTTGTCTTTTAAATAGGAATGGAGTATACCTGTGGTGTATGAGTATCTTGCCATGTAGCATTCACTCAGGAAATGGGTGGAAGCAAGTTCCTGACAGACAGGAGTGTGACTCCACCCATACAGGGAAATTTATAGGCTCTAGATAGCAGATTCAATTTAACAATGACCAGGACTGGTGGTAATTGGAAGTTGTACTAATTCAATTACCCCATTGGATAAATTAGTAAATTTTTTGGAATTGGACTTGCTAATTGAAATTACTTTGCCCCAAGAATGATTAATTCCCACCTTCTTTTCAATTATTTTATAATTTTATCAACATCTCTTAACATAGTATAACATGTAATATAATAACATGAGTAAGTTTTGACCCTTTAAAGGTCAAATTGTCCAAAACCAGCATTTGTATTGATCTTGAGATGCTGGCTCCATAATCAAGCCAGCCATTTCAGTTGTGAATTTTAAAAATTGCCTTTTTTTATCTCTAAAGTGTAAATGTGCATTTTGTGTGAAAAAATTGAAATCTACTTAATGAAATTTGACCATTAAAGGGGAAATTGTCATGCTTGCCAAAAACTGCTTCTGTAGTAAAATGTCTTGAAAGATGTCCATTTGTAGCCAAGTGAAGATTACTTTTTGAAAAATGCAATGGCTGGCTTTGTTACTGGGGCAGTAAAATAAAATAAAGTAAAACAAATCTTCCCTTGACCTACAAATGGCCAGTTACTAAGTAAAAATTCAAATATCATTTACCAATCCTCACCAATCTCACAGCCCCTGGCCCGCAGCATATGGCCTCACCATGTCCACTCTGTAAATTTCAGAGATTTTATCAGTATTAAAATATACTGTACTGATCAGCTATCTGAGTATGACTGTATTTAGTATTATTTTATTTACTGACTATTATACATTCTCAAGGTTGCTGCCAGGAACAGAAAATGTCTTAACTACCACCCCTCCCTCTACCCCTCCACACACCATCTAAAACGTTTAGGGGCCTAATGCTCACTACCCCACCCTCTGTTCCTGCCACACACCCCACAAAACACACAATTTATGAAAATAACACTCATAAGTTTGGAGAGTTTAATAATAAATTCACCAACTGTCATTGTGGATGTAAGATTCTATTATGAGGTGTGCCCAACCTAGCAACCATGGTCTGGGTGGGGTTCCCAATGGTAGTGGGGTAGGGAGGGGTGTCGTGCCCCTTCCCCTATAATAATTGGAAAATGAGATGCTCTGAGAGGTAGTTTCCTGCATATTGATTAATTAATTCATAATCAAATTGAAATTAATCTTGAGCTCACCTGGCCCGAAGTGAGCGTATGCCATGGCGTCCGTCCGCCATCCGTCCATCAACTTTTGCTTTGAAACACTACTCATTAACCATTTGGGCGATTTCAACCAAATTTGGCTGGAAGTACCCTATCGTTGTAGGCTCCAGAACTTCTATTCAGAACTTTGGCAATTTTTGGGGGTGACAATCTTAGATTTTATGAAAAATTTACCCGAAATTGTCAAAACGCTGCTTCTCCTTAGTTGCTTGACATATTTCAAACAAATTTGGCTAGAGTGACCCTATCAAGGTAGACTAGAATTTCTATTCAGAATTTTGATTGGTAAATTTTTTGTGTGGTCATCTTGGATTTTCCGAAGATTAGCCATCATATCTATTTAAATGCTATTACTCCAGGTGAGCGCCACAGGCCCTTGGGCCTCTTGTTTATTTACTGGGATGCATGTAGGAATCAACGCAGTCCGCCCTCCATCTCCCACCCCACCACCTCAATGGTGGACTTGGGGTGGGGCGGGGTGCAAAGGCAACCTAAATATATGGGGTACAGGGTTCTTCCCCAGAAAAAAATTTGAAATCTATATGTCGTGAGATAGCGTCGCCTGCATTTTCTGGGGTGGGGTGGCGTTTGGGGCGGGTGGGGTGGGAGGTAAATATGGGATTTCAGATTTTCTAATTCAAATTAGACCCTCAAATGTGGGGGGGGGGGCAGGGGGGGGGGGCAAACGGGGTATGTGTGCGTGTTTGTGTGACAAACTCATATCTTTGCCACCCTCGCTCATCTCCAAAATTGTCCATATGGTTGGTGGGGTGGGGTGGGCGGTGGGCTACCTCATACATACAGACAGAGACAAACACACACACGTGCATACACCCTTTCTCTCTTCGCATATGCACATACTGATAATCATTATGACAGTAGGGCCATACATGTACATAGCCATCTTGGGCGCGTTCGTAAACATTATCTATCTAGCAGCCACTTGCATTGGTACTATAGCCTACAAGGAACCACATGCACTGATGGGGTGGGGGCGTTTCTGACATATCCTCGCGGTAGTATTTTGCCTTCTAATATGCATAGAATCAATAATATATTTCTAAAAATGCATAGTAAAATAGTATTGGATGTTAGAATTGTCAATTCGGCCAACTTTCCCGCTAGAGCTGACGTAAAATTGCAATTTTCGTAGCTTTGAGTAGTGTCAACGGCGGCAGTGTAATGTTGTTTACTAACAAAACAGTGATCAGCTGGCCGTACGCTTGACGGTCAGTCATCCGCGCACGTGTGAAAATGACGTCATAAGGGAATTCCGTAAAACCTCCTATACATTTTCGTGGACTGTGAAATGCTTTTATTTGAAAATAATTTTACTGAAAGGATTTGTTAGCATATTAGGCATAGGCAATTAATTGACTTAACGGTTGTTCTCCCGGGTAGGTCTAATTGTGGAAAGCGTACCGAAACCATCACCATCAAAGATTGCAGATGCCCACGCGCTCACGCACGCACGCACGCACGCACGCACGCACGCACGCACGCACGCACGCACGCACGCACGCACGCACGCACGCACGCACGCACGCACGCACGCACACCGCCCATCCGTTTTTACCGGAGTTTTACGATTTTGCCTAATAGATACCGGTATCAAAGCTGCAAATTAGTTTCAAAATATGGAACAACTTCCATGTATAGTTACCTTAAAATTTCGATTCTGGAAATTCAGGTTTCAAGGTTTCAAATCGATTCCAATAGATATACAAAGTGGGAGGAGCGTAGCTAGAAATGGGCGGGGCATACCTAGGAGTACAATCCTCTATTGCTTAGATGCGCTATCTTTAATCATGAACAGATTTTGGCCATTGACGGCAGTGTCTCGTTATGTTCTCGGGAGGATGTAACATCCGATCCGGTGGCATGGTATATCGAGGATCCCACACAAGTTGCCATTCGGTATCAAATTTATCACACGAGTTTAGGAACGAGTTTTAGCGCGCTTCAAATGAGATCTTGTCATTGTCTTAGCGCTTTGCTGTTAAATTCACAACGGAGAGTTCTGACCAATACACAACAAAAGATAGTGACAAATACAATCGCCTATTATTTCAGGTTTGACATTATTTTTAAAGGTGCATATTCCCACCAAAATGCTTGAAAATAAAATTGTTGAAATCATATACTTTTAGTGGCTTAAATTATGTACCTCAATGTAATGAAACAAAATAAATCTTAACATATAGTAATTTCATTCCATATAAATAGGCTTAGTTGTGAATCTGAATTAGGGACTCGTGCCGCTAATTTAATTTGACAACTTAAAAAAATATATTAATTTATACGTAATGACATCATCATATGCTAAGATTTATTTGGTTTCATTACATCTAGACACATAATTTAAGCCTCTAAAAGTATATAATTTTAACAATTTTATTTTGAACCATTCTGCTGTGAATATGAACATTTACATTTCCGAGATTTCAAAGTTTTCAACATATTTAATTTTGCAATATTTTAACAGTAATAAAACAATGTTCCAAGTTTTACCACCTTGTTACGTCATGGTTGCTAGGAACGCGTAGTGTTACAACAGTAGGCCTACTAACAAGCAATATGTCCCGATTCGACAATAGTTTAACCCTTTCATAACGAAGCCAGCCAAAACCGGCCTCTACAGTGGTCCAAGAATGCCCATTTGCAGTCCAAGAGGCTATTTTTGGAAGTTTATCACTGGAATGACTGGCTCGATAAACGAGGCAGTCATTCCAATGAAAGATTTTCCAAAAATAGTCTTCTCTTGGCCTGCAAATTGACATTAAAATAACAAATATTCTGATTTTATTTACCAGCTTTAGACATTAAAGGGTTAATATACACGTAATATACAACAAAAGCTATATAATGGAATATAGTGCATGCTTATATGATAAATCATTAAAATACAATGTGTCGTCGATGGCAAGCCATCGCAAATCCCCACGACTTCGCCAACTTTGACATTCTGCTCCACCCCTTCCTGGGGGCTGAACCTAAAGGAAACATTACCTGTGGGCGGATACTTATGTACATATTGTCTTCTAGTCTGTAATCACATGGGTAACTCGTATAACAAATTTGACTGAATTCCACCCAACGGTTTCAGAGGATATGGCCAGACAGACAGATGGTCTGACAAACTGACGGACGGAGGTGACTGTAATAGGCATATCCCCTCCGTTTTGAATGTGAGGATTGATAATTATCGTTATCGTCATAGTCGTGGCACAACAACCGCATCAAAGCCTTGGTCACGCCATGGCGATACCAATAACGATAATTAAATGATAGCGATTATCGTTATAAAAGAATTAACATAAAATCACAATGATAGCGATAAGAGCACAAAGATAACGATAATTATCTTCTGAGAAATCGGCATTGCGCAAACATTTCGTTTGTTTTTCGATAATCATTCTATCAATGCAATTCATGAATCCATTTCCTCAGTCATTCATATGACGTTATAATCAACTAATTCGATTTAGTCCGTCTTTAAACGCTTAATAGTCCGTCAGGTTCTATGAATTGAACGTCTTTACTATTCAATAAACTTGCTGTTGAATATTTTGAAACTAATTTGACTGCGATAGGCAGCAACAGCACCCAGTCAAATTAGTTTCAAAATAATTAACAGCTTACCAGTATAGTTTTCTTGAAATTGATAGTCAGCGAGTTCAGGGATGGATCGGTCGATCCCAACACGTGCGAGGCATGGATATCACTGGATAGCTAGAGATGGGCGGGGCATAGCTAAAATTGGAAAAGAGAATATAATTCTTTGAGGAGACTTTATCGTTCTGGTGTGACGACTTTGTACCTACTGTTTATCCGAATAGGTTATCATTATTGTTTATCGTTATCGCTATGATGTGACCCAGGCTTACACGATAACGATATTGACAAATGATAGAGATAATCTATACCGATAAATAGTTCGGTATTAAGTGGTCACGCTCGAATGATACAACTTACTGAAAATATGATTAAATATCACGATCTCTTGTCAATCACATTCTTTTACTTTAATCGTATCGCTATAACACCACGAAATTATCTTGAAACACTTTGTACGATACCGATTTCTTAGGAGATAGTTATCGTCAAGGACCGATCTACCCATTAGACAATTAGCCAAATGCTAGTAAAACTGAAATCTGGCTAATGAAACCAGAATTGTCTAAAGCATTGGCTAATGATTAAAATTAATTAAATTTTCTTGATTGGCTGAATACTGACTGATTCCAGCGTAACAATTGCAAAGCAAAGATTCATGTCTACGTTGTTGAATATTATGTAACTAATGTGACTGAAAGCTGTTGCTGCCTAAGGCAGCAACAGCTTTCAGTCATATTAGTTTCAAAATATTCAACACATTTCTTATATATTAAGACCCTATTGTATCTGGAGTGTAAAATTAATAGTATTAACTGATAATGACTGACTGCAAACATGTTCATAAGTGACATTGAAGTAAAGATGTAGCTGAAATATTTACTATTTGGCTAACAAAAATGGTATTTGGCTAATCTATTGGCTAGAACGTTGCAAAAGCGAGATCTGTCTCTGGGTATCGTTATCTTTGTAGTCTGGCCGCTTTCATTGTGATGTAATGGTAACTATTTTATAATAATAATCTCTATCCTTTATCGTTATCGTTCTCGCTTTTCTGTGACCACAGATGTAATCCATGGTCACACCTTATCGACCACTATTACGATAAATGACAGCGATATCCCATACCGATAAATAGTTCAGTACAGAGTGGTTACCCTTGAGCGATACAACTTACTAAAAATCGTGATCTCGTGTCGATCACATTCTTTTACAATGACTATATCGTTACAACTGACCAAAAATATCTCTAGAAACAGTTCGTATGATACTGCTTTCTAGCTTTCATTATCTTTGTGGTCTGACCGCTCTCTTTATCATTTTATACTAACTATTCTAATAACGACAATGGACCTTTCCAGTTTTAGCTATACCTCTCCCACCTCTAGCTAAGCTCCATCCACACTTCGCCGTGTTGGGATCGATCGATCCCTGAATGCCCTAACTACCAATTTCCTGAAATCAATACAGGTAAGCTGTTGAATATTGTGTAACTAATTTGACTGGGTGCTGTTGCTGCCTATGGCAGCATCAGCGCCCAGTCAAATTAGTTTCAAAGTATTCAACAGAATATTTATTAACTAGTAAGACATCCAATTCGTATAACAACGCATAGTCCGTATTCAAATATTCATTCGTGATGTAATTATCCACGTCATTCACGACGTCATAATGACGTCGTTCAGTATGACGTCATTCTACACGTTACATAGTTGATTATGACGTCATATGATGGATGGATACAGTGGAAAGGTCCATTGTTATCGCTATCATTATCGGTATGGTGTCACCAGAGCTTAAATACCTGGTCATACCATAGCGATAAGGATAAACGAGCGCACTAATTTATATAGGCTTACGATAAATTGGTCAGTCCAGAGTGCTCACACAAAACCGATAAATCGTGATGAAAAATATCGTGGCTCTTAATCTACCGATTTCTCAGGAGATACTTATCGCTATCGGTATCTCCGTGTTCTGACCACACTCGTTATGATGTAATGGTAACTATTTTATAACAATAATCGCCATCGTTTGTCGTTATCGTTATCGCTATGGTGTGACCATGTGTTTAGTGTTAATACGTGCCTTTTGGTTGGCCCATAGTTCGGGTCCCTGTCATTTTCCCACCGGCAGAGGGTTAATCCTCCGTGACGTCGTAACTCCAGACAGACCCTAATTAGTACACCCGACGGTGTTGCGAGAACGGGTACCTGTAGGACAGGCCCCATTCACGTATTCTAGGCTACGTACCTTCTGAGTAGCACATGGGTATTTGTATAATTGCACAATGCCCGCGTTCTGACCAACAGCTAGGTATTCTCTGAACTTTGATCGACACATGCAGTCAATATCATCACTGCCGCGGATGTTTGACCATGGTCCTAGAAAGTAAGAAATGCGCTCGAACACATTATAATGGCAGAACATAGAGGGGGAGTGTGTGTGTGTGCGCGCGTGCGTGCCTGCGTACGTGCGCGCGTGCGTGCGTGCGTGCGTGCGTGCGTGCGTGCGTGCGTGCGTGAGTGAGTGAGTGAGTGAGTGAGTGAGTGCGTGCGTGCGTGCGTGCGTGCGTGCGTGCGTGCGTGCGTGCGTGCGTGCGTGCAGTCACCATTTTGATCGCTTGTCCCCTCACACCAGCCCCACTGCACTGGGACGGGATCGGGGGTGGGGCGGAGCCAAATTAATGTAAATATTCACCTGCACTCAGCAATCATATGAATACATCTCATGCCAAATGCGGTTGAATGTTATCAACCCGTTTGGGAGTAGCTGTTGTTTGGGAGGAGCTGCTGTTTGGGAGGACTTTTGTCTGGGAGGAGCTGCCGTTTGGGAGGAGTTGTTGTTTGGGAGGAGCTGTTGTTTGGGAGGAGTTGCTGTTTGGGAGGAGTTGTTGTTTGGGAGGAGCTGCTGTTTGGGAGGAGTTCTTGTTTGGGAGGAGCTGCTGTTTGGGAGGAGTTCTTGTTTGGGAGGAGCTGTTGTTTGGGAGGAGTTGTTGTTTGGGAGGAGTTGCTGTTTGGGAGGAGTTGTTGTTTGGGAGGAGCTGTTGTTTGGGAGGAGTTGCTGTTTGGGGGAGTTGCCGTTTGGGAGGAGTTGTTGTTTGGGAGGAGTTGCTGTTTGGGAGGAGTTGTTGTTTGGGAGGAGCTGCTGTTTGGGAGTAGCTGTTGTTTGGGAGGAGCTGCTGTTTGGGAGGAGTTCTTGTTTGGGAGGAGCTGTTGTTTGGGAGGAGTTGTTGTTTGGGAGGAGTTGCTGTTTGGGAGGAGTTGCTGTTTGGGAGGAGTTCTTGTTTGGGAGGAGCTGCTGTTTGCGAGGAGCTGTTGTTTGGGAGGAGTTGTTGTTTGGGAGGAGTTGCTGTTTGGGAGTTGTTGTTTGGGAGGAGCTGCTGTTTGGGAGGAGTTGTTGTTTGCGAGAAGTTGCTGTTTGGGAGGAGTTGCTGTTTGGGAGGAGTTCTTGTTTGGGAGGAGCTGCTGTTTGGGAGGAGTTGTTGTTTGGGAGGAGCTGTTGTTTGGGAGGAGTTGCTGTTTGGGAGGAGTTGTTGTTTGGGAGGAGCTGCTGTTTGGGAGGAGTTCTTGTTTGGGAGGAGCTGCTGTTTGGGAGGAGTTCTTGTTTGGGAGGAGCTGTTGTTTGGGAGGAGTTGTTGTTTGGGAGGAGTTGCTGTTTGGGAGGAGTTGTTGTTTGGGAGGAGCTGTTGTTTGGGAGGAGTTGCTGTTTGGGGGGAGTTGCCGTTTGGGAGGAGTTGTTGTTTGGGAGGAGTTGCTGTTTGGGAGGAGTTGTTGTTTGGGAGGAGCTGCTGTTTGGGAGTAGCTGTTGTTTGGGAGGAGCTGCTGTTTGGGAGGAGTTCTTGTTTGGGAGGAGCTGTTGTTTGGGAGGAGTTGTTGTTTGGGAGGAGTTGCTGTTTGGGAGGAGTTGCTGTTTGGGAGGAGTTCTTGTTTGGGAGGAGCTGCTGTTTGCGAGGAGCTGTTGTTTGGGAGGAGTTGTTGTTTGGGAGGAGTTGCTGTTTGGGAGTTGTTGTTTGGGAGGAGCTGCTGTTTGGGAGGAGTTGTTGTTTGCGAGAAGTTGCTGTTTGGGAGGAGTTGCTGTTTGGGAGGAGTTCTTGTTTGGGAGGAGCTGCTGTTTGGGAGGAGTTGTTGTTTGGGAGGAGTTGCTGTTTGGGAGGAGTTGTTGTTTGGGAGGAGCTGCTGTTTGGGAGGAGTTGTTGTTTGGGAGGAGTTGCTGTTTGGGAGGAGTTGTTGTTTGGGAGGAGTAGCTGTTTGGGAGGAGTTGTTGTTTGGGAGGAGTTGCTGTTTGGGAGGAGTTGCTGTTTGGGAGGAGTTGCTGTTTGGGAGGAGCTGCTGTTTGGGAGTTGTTGTTTGGGAGGAGCTGCTGTTTGGGAGGAGTTGTTGTTTGGGAGGAGTTGCTGTTTGGGAGGGGTTGCTGTTTGGGAGGAGTTGTTGTTGGGGAGGAGTTGCTGTTTGGGAGGAGTTGCTGTTTGGGAGGAGTTGCACCACAATCAATTACCGCACAGATATACAGACAGACCGGCGGAACGACATAATTCCCACTTTGTTCGAAAAACCTGGTGATAATGACATAGCGCTTTCCCGAATATCGAAATTTTTGTCAATAAAGTGTGCGAATTATATGTCTCTGATAAATTTACAACTTAACACACATTCTGCTATGATTTTGAAAGTAATTTATCTGGCAGCTGTTTTCACAGGCGAAAGTTCGCCGAAAATCTGCTAAATTCATTTTAAACCTTTAGCATTTTCTCGCAAATTATTGTCAAAATGTGCAACATTTTCTTGTATGGCTTTCTTGAAATTGATACACTTGCAATGAATAGTATTGAACCATACTTAGCTGTGGAGAATCTGACATGCTTTCGCCTCAAGGCGGCTAGCTAACAAATAATCACTTGCAGGAATACGAGGCGATTTTGGTTGAGAAATCCCCAGTCAGTACAGACAATAGAATAAAATATTATGGCGTCTAGTAGTTGCAACAAATATGGTACTTAAAACTGCATGCTGGATAAATTGCACAGGAATGCACAAATAGCCTAAATCTCGTGCTAAGTAACCTCTATTTATTGAGACACGCGAACTAAATAGGAATTACGTACCCGTCACGTTGTAGGATAAGACGCAGGACTGTGAGTGCCAGTCTATATCCCTCATCAGGCGAGGCGCGACGACCAGCAGGCTATCCACGTTCCCTAAGAGCGCACCAAAGTAAAGTTAAAATTATAATCATTGATTAGTAGTAATAGGACCTACAGTCGATAGGATTTACGGGTTCCGGGTTTCTTTCGAAATTTCCGGATATTTTCGGATCATACCGTAAGTTGTGGAATCCAAGTGTGTGGTCTCAACCCTCCCTTTGTTAAAATCTCAGCCAAATTGGACGCGCAGTTACCGAGATATCCACATATTCAGATTTGATCCGATCGCGATCCCCGTTCTTTTATCTGCATCATGGCCAAAGTGTGAAAATCGTCTTGCACGGTAAGTTCCTTCGTTGTATTAAAATTTGAACCAAATTGGGTCAGTATATTCTTAGCTACAGCCCAGAATAAGCATTTGTGACTGACGACAACCGGCCAACCGACCGACCGACTGACTAAGGGACATGATGATTTATTGAGCTGTTACTCGCAGCTAAAACAGAGTTATAAATGGAAAGGCGATAGAGAACCCATACAGTACAGCTAAGATATACGTATTGTTGAATATTTTGAAAATGATCGGGTTGGAAGAAAGGCAGCAATGTCTTCCAATCCAAATACGGAGAAAATTATCAACAAAATATTTCTTATATCGTGTTAAAAATTGCAGTAACTAATTTGTTTCTGTTTCTGTTTTGGAAACATTTTAACTTATTTATGAGCTGCTCTGTAGAGAGGCTCTTTAGCTCCATCCCATCTACTATCACAATGGACCTTTCCAGTTTATCCATCCATCATATGGACCATAATCAACTACGTGACGAGTGTATGAATTCAAAATATTCAATAGTTTACCTGTATAGTTACCTAAAACGTTTGATTCTGGGAATTCAAGCTTGAAAGTTTCAAATCGATTCCAACACGCGTAAAAAATTGGGCGGAGCTTAGATCAAAATGGGCGTGGCAAGGCTACAAATGGACCCCCTTTGTTCTGTTCATTCAGGAATCTATCAGTACATATATGACTGCAAAAGACAACACTCGTATGCATAAGTGGGTGTATGGGGTGTGTGGGGGGGGGGGGGGGCTCTTGTCCAATTTAGACCGTAATGGTGATGGGTCAGAGGGCTGTGGTATTTGCCTACATCAGTCTTATACAGTACAGTTCAGAAATAATTAGTCATATTTCAAACACAAAATAAAAAAGATACTGTTGAAGACAAAGAACTCTTAAAACTTCATAAGCATTTATCAAATGTCGATAACAATTTATAATTATGTCATGAAGAAGATAAATACAAACGAGAGAGCCCCTATTACTTACAGAACACCAGGTCATACTCCGCGGATACAGATTGTATGTTGCGACTGTCTGATGACCAGTCTATATGAGTCACATAATTCCTATGGTACTGCCGGAACAGAAAGCATATATCATTAATAAATACACAAGAGTAAAACAATCGCCAGCTCTGTCTCTCTGTCTCTCTCTCTCTCTCTCTCTTTCTCTCTCTCTCCCTCCCCCTCCCCCCCCCCTCCTTTCCCCCCTTCCCTCCCCCTCCGTCTCTCTCTCTCTCTCTCTCTCTCTCTCTCGCCCTCCCTCTACCAACTCTCGCTCCCTCTTCTGCCTCTCTCCCTTCCTCCCTCCTGCCCTCCCTCCCCTCTCTCTCTCGCTATCTCTCTCTCTATCTTACCACTCCCTCCCCTACCAACTCTCGTCCCCTCGTTCTCCCTGTACCCTCTCTCTCACACTCCACCCCCCCGCCCCTCCATTCACCTCCCTATCCCATCACCTCTCTCCCCTCTCGCTCCCTCCTTCTCCCTCCCTCCCTCCCTCTCTCACTCACTCTCTCCACACCCACCCTCTCTCTGTCTGTCTCTGTCTCTCTCTCTCTCTCTCTCTCTCTCTCTCTCTCTCTCTCTCTCTCTCTCTCTCTCACATACTCTCTCTCTCCCTCTCTCCCCCTCCCCCTCCCTCTCACCCCCTCTCTCTCTCGCGCGCGCTCGCTCTCTCTCTCCCTCTCTCTCCCTCTCCTTCTCCCTTCCCTCTCCCCGTCTCTCCCTCCCCCCTCCCTCCCGCCCCCTCCATCCCTCGCTCCCCTCCCTCCCTCCCTCCCTCCCTCCCCCTCTCCATCCCCCTCTCTCACCACTCCCTCCCCTACCAACTCTCGTCCCACTTTCTCCCTGTCCCTTCCTCCCTCCCCCCTTTCTCTCACACTCCACCCCTCTCCCCCTTCGCCTCCCTATCCCACCACTTCTCTCCCCTCTCCGTCCCTCCCTCCCTCACTCACTCACTCTCTCCACACCCAGCCACCTCCCTCCCCCCGCCCCCTATCCCTCCCTCCCTCTCCCTCCCCCCCCCCCTCTCTCTCTCTCTCTCTCTCTCTCTCTCTCCAGTCAGAAAGACTATAATTATTAGTGGCTATTCTACTGATTTTCATACCTCGAGTAATCCCATTTTCTTAAAGTACATTCCGCCATCTATCATTTCAAACAGGGTTATAGCTCCGTCATGTGACCCCACTGCCAGTATTAACCCGTCTAAACACGAACAAAGAATACAATATAAACAATGCTTTTAAGAACCAACTGAGTTAGGTAACCACCATGGCGTGGACTCATAAGACTTGTTAAAAGACAATCGTCATGTAGGCATGTATTACGATAATATTTGTTTATAAATACTTGTATTATTTTGTCTAGGAGACGAGTTTGACTGCTTAAGTCTCAAATATAAGAGGGGTGTAGGTGAATTGGGCCATGCCCATGTGTCCCGGGCATCCAATTCTATCCCCTACCCTGCGTTTGAAACCAGAACCGATTACCAGCGTGTTTAGAAGCACATATCTTATGCGTGAATCTGATCTGACAGTAAATTATATGACGTCATAATCAATTACGTCATATGTAGGTTGACGTCACAATAAAAATGCGCAATGAATGGCGTAACTAGGTCCGTCATGAACTTTTAAAGTCCGTCATGTGTACGAATTGTATGCCTTTATTCCTTAATAAGCATTCTGTTGAGTATTTTGAAACTAATTTGACTGGGCGCTGTTGCTGCCATAGTCAAATTAGTTTCAAAATATTCTATGCCCTACCTGATATTGGGATTCTGAAAATTCAGGGTTCGATCGAGCACAATACGGGAAACATGTGGAGGGAGCTTAGCTAGAAATGGGCGGGGCATAGCTAAACAAAAATTCATCCATTACACGTTCACACTATTCTCATCACTTCTCTACACTCTCCGTCCCTCCCTCCCTCACTCACTCACTCTCTCCACACCCAGCCACCTCTCTCTCTCTCTCTCCCTCCCCCTCCCCCCTCCCCCCCTTCCCCCCCCCTCTCTCTCTCTCTCTCTCTCTCTCTCTCTCTCCAGTCAGAAAGACTATAATTATTAGAGGCTGTTCTACTGATTTTCATACCTCGAGTAATCTGTGTCTGGCTCGACCAGCTTGCGCCACGTTCTGTGTAGATCCATTTAAAAACAATTTGGGGTGGGTGGGGTGTGGGGGTCGTTCAGCACGTTCTAAATATAGCAAATATGTACGAAAAAAGTGCTCCAGGAAACTTAGCATAGGAAAATTTGTGTCTGGCCCTGATGCACCAAGCCAATCACATCCTGTGTTTGTAAAAACCTTCTTGAATAAAGTTCCAAAGCCTATAACAAATAGCGTAGAATTTCAGAAAACATGTTTTCATAGCAAGTTTTCGTCACCAATGCGTCTGTATCTTTAATTAGCTGACTTTGAAAAGTCACCGAAACAAGTTTATGAAACTTTTAAAATGTGTCACCAAAACGTTGTGGTACCATTCTGTTGTATGCCCATATTTACACTACAAGTAACCTCTCTTTCGGAGGTTTCCGTAGATTACGGCAATACACGATTAGCCTTGTAAAGGCCTATGAGGTGTGAATCTATACTTACTGGGTGAAAATTTAAGAACGTTCACTTGTTCACCATTCACTTGTACTGACGTCATGTGCATACCCGTTCCGGCATTCATGACGATTAGTCGTCCATCTGTAGTTCCTGACACAACTACCTTCCCTGCTGGATCAATGGCTACAGAAAGGCACGGTTTCTGAGGAGGAAGAAATGTATGGCTTGGGACTTCCATATGAGACATCGGAACAAACACGTCAGTCTCTCGTGCTTGATTCTTTAAATGAGCACAATAAATTTATCTTTCTAATGTTATGCAATCGTGGCTCTTCAGACATATCTAAAATGATTCTAAAATTTGTCAACGTCATTATGGAGAAACGAAATGCCTTGAGGTAATGTTCCCCACTTCATCGTAAGATTTATAAAAAAAACGGTACACTAATATAACAGCTGCACATAAATAACTCTAATGGTGAGATCCGATCAGTCAATCAAGTATATGACGTCATAATCAATTTTGCCATATGTAGACTGACGTCACAATCAAATTACCTAACGAATGACGAATTTAACTCAACCATAAACATTTAAGTCCGTCAAGTTTATAGATCCTTTGAATGGTTAATTACTGTCTAATGAACATCTTGTTAGGCATTTTGAGGCTAGTTCGGCTGGGTGTTGGTGCACTAGTAGGCTGCAATGGCGGCCGGTCTGGTTAGTTTCAAAATATTCAGCAACCTAACTGTAGTTACCTTGAAAAGGGGGATTCTGTGACCTCAGGGTTCAAAGTACATAAATCGATCCAAACACGCCCAGAACGCAAATGTTCGGCGCATAACTTGATATGGATCAATCATTTGCGGTAGTTAATCCGGTTGTGGACGCGATTTGCCTATTGCTTTGTACAATATGTATATATTTAATTAGGTAGTGCTTATTTATTTATATGGGGCCTATAGTTGCTTTATATAGCTTGTTTATTTATACGATTGTACTTGTATCGCCGTATCCTTATGTTGGATTTTTGCAATAAACTATCCATCTATCTATCATCAGTATCAGCTGAAGTGGCGACACCAGGCGGTTAGGCAGTGAGTCAAGTGGTGCTGCAGGTTTGTCTTATGGTGGTGGTGGTGGTGGTGTGTGCGCGTGAGTTTGTTTAATATTTTGAAATTAATTTGACTGGGTCTGTTGCTGCCTATGGAAGTAACAGTTTCCAGTAAAATTGTTTTCGAAATAATTAACAAAAAATTGCTAAGTTATGAATTCATCATAGAGATACATTTTCTGCATTAGTAGCGGCCTTCTTAATGTTGGCCAAGGAGTTATACATCATTATGAGTGTGACGTCAGCTAACTAGTGACGTGATTGGTTATGAGTAAGCTATTTGAGTGGCAGATCGGATCCCTCCATCCCATAGTGGCTATGATGGGGAAATATTAGAATAAGTAATATCATTTTGCTCAAGCTAAAAATCGTCCAAACTGATATTTACTAATCCCGTTGATAATGTTGAAATAAAATGATAAGCTCGTTTAAGGATTTCTATATATCTACTACCCATCTCATTGAACTGTTATCCTGCGCTAATATGCATACCTCTACTTGCATACGCCACATGATTTTGTGCATAAGAAGCGACCATTTGCACACTTGAAAGTCATATCCTGCAGTGAAGAACACCGGCTCTGTAGGATGGACTGTCAGACCCCAAAGTTCATCACTGTGACCCTGGTATTGAATTGAATTGGCTAATACAAATTAATGGACCTTTCCAGTTTTAGCTATGCCCCACCCATCTCTAGCTAGGCTCCACCCACACCTCGCTTGTGTTGGGATTGATCGATCCCTGAATTCCCTGACTATCAATTTCCAAAAAGCTATACAGGTCATAGGCAGCAACAACACGCAATCAAATTAGTTTCAAAATTTCAACAGCAACTTTATTAAAGGAAATCTCATCTTATTTCATACTAGCCATTCATGTGATAGAATTTGCCATCCATAATTTATCCCTAACATTTTAGCCTTTTATCATGGCGACAACGAATGATATTTCGGCTTTAGTAGCTAAATGTTGATACATGTCTACAGCGTATGATGGCTGTCATGATTTACCTTTCAACCAATCAGAAAAACCGAGCGTGTCTGCCTCGGTATATACGCTCAGTCATAGAGCTGCCAACTATAGTTTGGCAATGGTAAGTTGTAGAACATTTTGTACCGAATTTGACCGGAAGTTGTTGCTGCCATAGAAGGCAACAACTTCCAGTCAAATTAGTTTCAAATATTCAACAGGATGTGTATTACATAATAAAGAATGTAATGCATTGACACTTACATGACATCACGCACTATCGCTTGAGGAGACGCAATTTTGGCGATCACTATTCAACATTTATGCGATATTACACATCAGATAATTGTGATACAGATAAGGGAATGTGACAGGATATACATGATATGGAATCTATAAACCATAATCTATCGGTACAATACAACATTTGAGATGAGATCAGCATCCCTTTAAATAGTAAATACACAATTCGTACAACAACGTTTAGTTTATCATCAATTCTGCGTTCATATCGACCTTATCTACGTCATTCATGACGTCATTGATTAAGATGTAATCCTACACGTCACGTGGTTGATTATGATGTCATATGATCGATTGATACACTGGGAAGATCAATTAATCAGGCACGGGAGCACAGACATGCAACCTGAACAACGGCAGAATGTTAAAGAATATTTTGAACTAATTACCAAATAATCGACCATGAACGCGCGATGTACATGAAATGGAAAATCAACTTCAATTATAAGAATAATAATTACATTGAATTATTGTAATATTCTTGAATGTTTCTATAGTGATGGGCATACACCAAAATGATTCTAAAACTACGTTTGAGAGACAATGTTTAAAGAACCATTTTCTCCTCTGCATGGTAAATGTTTCATAAACAACAAAGTTCCATAAAGTTAACTGCATGCCTGCTGAATTTCTGCAGACTACGTGGCACCTGTGGTTCAACTCTGAATATGCAATGCCACCAACAACTTTCAATCAAATTGTTATCAACATATTCAGCAGCTCCAGAGTTATAGCCCATTGAAGGTATTATCTGGTGGCTTGTAGCGGTCAGACAGTGGACCTTTCTATTTTTAGCTATGCCACGCCCATCATTAGTTAAGCTCCACCCACACCGCGCCGTGTTGGGATTGATGGATCCCCAAATGCCCTAGCTATCAATTTCCTGAAAACTATACAGGGAAGCTGTTGGTTATTTTGTAACTAATTTGACTGGGTGCTGTTGCTGCCTATGGCAGCAACAGCGCCCAGTCAAATTAGATTCAAAATATTCAACAGAATATTTATTAAATAGCAAAAGCAAACAATTTGTACAACAACGCATAGACTGTCTTCAAATATGCGTTCGTGACGTACTTATCGACATCATTCATGACGTCATTCATTATGATGTCATTGTACACATCACGTAGTTCATTATGACGTCATATGAAGGGTGGGTACTCTAGAAAGGTGACTTAAGCAATGTCCATCATTTGCAATTTTTTCCCCGAAAACTCTCAATCGCTAGTCCAGATCAGACGATATGACAACTCCCGCCGAGTGCCTGCTTCTGAAATAAGGCTTCCAAAAATTTACTTGGCTTATGGTAAATTGTTTCAGAGACAATGTTACCGGAGAATTATGCGACAGATGGTCAGAGAATTATTCTGAAACACGTCGGTGTATCAGGGGCCCCAAAAGCTGCATGGGGTATGACATTAAGGGGAGATAATTTGTATATGTCATCGATAACTGTTTAACCAGTGACACAAAATTATCTCCCCCTTATACAATGACCAAATGTAATGTTTAGGGCCTACATCAGATTCGAGAGGCTAAATGCTAAATTGTCCGGACATAGGTCGCAGTCATCACACACATGAATCCACGTATTTCACCTTTACTCAGGTATTCCTTAGAGCAGCTTACCTGTACGACAAATTTAAACTTATGCTGCATGGATCCTACCAAGATGTTGTTCCGCGTTGTGCCGATATACAAGATTCCATCCGTGTTCTGGTTGTTCACAGGAACCAGGGTGCGTATGTTACCTGCTGTCTCTGGCAACTGAAAAATAATAGCATTGTTATTAAAGGATTTTGTAGGCTGGTCGTTCGTTCGTTCGCTCATTCGGTCGGTCAATCGATCGGTCGATCGGTCGGTTTCTTTGTCTGTCTACACATGCATGGCTGTTTCTCGGAATCTACTTGTCCGATTTGAGCACAATTTTAATACAACAGTGTTCCTGTAGATTAGTACCGCCACTATGGCCTTGATCTGCAACAGCTTCCAGTCAAAATATGCAAAATGTCACTGGAAATGGTGCACGATTTTCAGATTGTTTAGCATGGCATCGTACAGAATCGTGATTATGGGTCATATCGTGAAATATCGAATTATCGAAAAATCGTGTTCCCTGGCACTAGATGCCATTAAACGTGGACAATTTCTACATTTTCCACGGGGTTTAACTCTTGATTTGCTGAATATTTAAAAAAAAAATTTGACTGAAATTTGTTAGTGGCTTAGCCACTAACAACCTTCATTTAAATTGTTTTCAAAATATTCAGCAGGTCCAAAGTTATTGCCTATTTAATTTCCTGTTTGGTGACTTGCAGCAGTCAGCCAGTTGAACGTTGAACCACTATCTTGTGGCAATAAATCAGATATCCGTAATAAGCAGTTTTAAATATAGTACCAGCCGTTCTTTAAGAAGTGTGTAGAAGTTGTTTGCGTCCCAAGCCTTGATCTCGCTTCCTCCCGCCGAGAGCACTGCCCCATCTTCCAACACACACAAAGCGAACACGCTCTTCTGAAAAAATACTTTTTTTTAAAAATTATACCGTAAATCTGTGAAGTCCTTTTTAAAGCTGTACTTCCATGGTAAAATACTCGGGATTATCCAATAAAAGGGAGATAATGAGAGACTATGGATTATATTCCTGGTATTGGCAGTTTGAACAAAACCGGAATTGCTCGTTCCAGGTGGGAGGGGCAGGGGTTGGGCGGCGGGGGGGGGGGGGGTTGTTAGCCAATAAACTTGGCTGGAAAGAACGCCCGTGCGGGAGAAACTGCATAGTGAACCGACAGCAGCCCTAAAGATAACGGCATCACATGTGAAAGCAACTGTCAAATAATAGACAGAGAAAGACCCGACTAGCATACGTACTGTAGAATAAAAAGGATTTACTCGGAATATTGGTCTTGGAAACGTCTAAATTCTCTATGAGATCTGGATTAACTAGGGTGACGTCGATGCTAATTTGTGCTACACTATGGGTGTGTTTCATATGAACAGACAAAGAGAGATTGTGCCAACGTGTCGTATGAGCGTTGTTGAGATGGTCAGACACTCCGTGATTGAGCTACCTTATGAGCGTTGTTGAGATGGTCAGACAATCCGTGATTGCGCTACCTTATGAGCGTCGTTGAAATGGTCAGACAATCCGTGATTATGCTACGTTTTGAGCGTTGTTGAGATGGTCAAACAATCCTTGGTTGCGCTACCTTATGAGCATTGTTGAGATAGTCAGACAATCCGTGGTTGCGCTACGTTATGAGCGTCGTTGAGATGGGCAGACAATCCGTGATTGTGCTACGTTATGAGCGTCGTTGAGATGGTCAGACAATCGGTGATTGCGCTACGTTATGAGCGTCGTTGAGATGGGCAGACAATCCGTGATTGTGCTACGTTATGAGCGTCGTTGAGATGGCCAGACAATCCGTGATTGTGCTACGTTATGAGTGTCGTTGAGATGGCCAGACAATCCGTGATTGCGCTACCTTATGAGCGTTGTTGAGATGGTCAGACAATCCGTGATTCCGCTACCTTATTGATTGATTGTGCCAACTTGTAAACGTGTTTTATAAGGTCAGACAAAGAATTATTGCATTACCGTATGAGCGTGTTTGATGTGAGGGACGAGGAATAATTGCGGTATCGTATTACCATGCTTCATATGGTCAGATGATGCATATGATTGGGCTACCTTACGAGTGTGTTTCATATGATCAGATGATGGTGCTTAGGTTGGGCCTACTTCATGAGTGTGTTTCATATGGTCAGACGATGAGTGATTAGGCTATACCTTATGAGCGTGTTTCATATGATCAGAAGATGAGTGGTTGATCCTGAACGCGTCCGTTTCATCCTTACTCCAGATGGTGATGCAGCCGTTGGAGTCACCGATTACCACGTCACCAGTTTGTGAGAACGCCATGGCGGTTACGAACTTAGGAACTTCATCCTGTCAAAACATGAAACGATGAAATCAGTGTTTCACCACACTGCTCTGCGGAAAGCAGTTACGACGTACAATGTTATCAGGCAGTGTACATTTCTGCATAGATTCTTCATCTGCAATTTGGGTTAGGAACTAACTAACATTAACAGATCAATGGACCTTTCCATTTTTAGCTATGCCCCGCCCATCACTAGCTAAGCTCCACCTACACCTCAACGTGTTGGGATTGATCGATCCCCGAATGCCCTAACTATCAATTTCCTGAAAACTATACAGGGAATCTGTTGAATATTTTGTAACTAATTTGACTGGACGCTGTTGCTGCCATAGGGCAACAGCACCCAGTCAAATTAGTTTCAAAATATTCAGCAGAATATTTGTTAAATTCATAGTTTCGCACATCCGGACATCTTGAGATCGGCCGCCATTAAAGTTGGGGCAAACTTACTCCATGCTAAAGAGGACTGCCCATCCAAACTCATTGTTTACATTTTCCATGAAGTTCAAACCATTAAATCCTGTGCCTGAGAATCTGTAATAACCCCACCAGGTATCAGAAAACATCAAATCATGAGTGAATTTTGCAAGATGTTAAAGAAAATGTAATTAAGGTTTTACGGCCCATTGCCCGTGATGTTAAATTAGCCCCTCCGAAAATGGCGTCTCTCCCAGGGTATTATGGGAAATTTGATTGTGATGACGTCATCGCGATTCGATGAATAGTAAAGACATACAATGTGTACAACCACGTATAGCCCAACTTCAAATATTCGTTCCTGACGTACATACTGACGTCATTCATCATGATGTCATTCTACGCATCACATAGTTGATTATGACGTCATATGATGGGTGTATACTCTGGAAAGGTGAATTAATTTATAGGCCAACCACAAATCCGTGGTAAACATACTAAGCAAGAGCAATCAGGGATTTCAAACCTCCGCTCTCTTGTTTGTGTCACTTGTAAATTTATTTCGGATTTCCAGATCTTTCAGGTTTTCCTGACTTATTTTATTTCCCAGATTTTCGGGATTATGACCCAAGCGTCTGAAGCCTAGTCTACGCTCACACTGCCAATCATTTCTTGTGGGTAAACTTCAGCCAAAAGGACCTAGAAGTTTCCGAGATCCATAATTTGATCCAATCCACATCCAAGGTGGGTGTGTGGGGTGTGGTCCGTTCTAGATCACTGCATAGGTTTTGAAATCCTCTTTCACGCTAAGATTCTTTGCTGTGTTTATATTCTTATATTTGAGCTAAACCCGACTTTGAGACACAACTCCTGCACTCACGCACGCCTTCCCGCACAGATCTGACTGAAATATTCTCTTCCAGTTACGGGGCGAAAGTTATTAGCAAAATCCCTTAAAATTTATGATTACAGTCATATAGGAACAAAATATATCGAATTTGCATGACAATTGCGATAGATGGTTTAAATTCGCAATTGTTCTAATTCTAATGAACAGCAATATACTGCTAGGGCTTTGCTTGTATCAACACGCTATAGTTGCGACATATACGCAGCTTTACCATAATTGTCAAAGACTTGACAAACTGACAGACGCTGCACCCACCTGCCCGTACAGCTGCCATCCACCCTGCCCACCCACCTGCCCACTCGCCCGCCTGTCCGACCGACCGACCGACTGACTAATCGAAATCACTGACCGATCCACCAAGCAACCGACTGATCGACTGACCAACCAACTAAATAACAGACTGACCGACAGTCTGACAGACCGTCAAATGGACAAACTGACTGAAACGTCGTACCTGGAAAATGCCACTTTCTCGATCTCTGAGTAGCTTCCCGTCTGTGGTTGACTTCGGGTTCCAGAACAACTTCCAGAAAAAGATGTGTTTCTTCCCGAATGTAACCAGAGTTGTGTCATCTAGATTGTGAAAACTTCCCCATACAACCATATCTGTAGTGGTCTGATTCAAAATCATTAGAGTTATACAGTAAAACCATATCTCAAACGACAAGTTTATGGAACGCACATAGACAGTCACAATATGCAGGTGGTCGCTTAATACATGAGACATATTATAGAATATATATTTCTTGAATTATGGTTCTTTAAGACAGGTGGATTTACGACCTCTTGTCTTAAAGAACCACAATCGTTTGGCTCCAAATGAGATATGGCCGTTGCACAGGTTTGAATGTAGGTCTACGTTCAAGTTAATGTTTCAATATACATAGACTTACGTTTATACATGTTTATGTTACCTTAGAGATACCAAGAAATGTAATCCAACTATGTTTAATTGTCAGTTTTACTGGTACTTTCTATGTGCTACCTCTGCCTTTCACATCTGGATAATTAGATGATTAGTTTTACTTCCATTTCATTTGATAACTGAAGACTGGTGTGTATGTTGGAAATAGTGTAAATAAACAATCATAGTGCTGACTATTTTAAAATCAATCTAAGTGAAATCCTCTTTTAGAATATTCAACATTATTACTGTTTTTATGTTTTAAAAATATGATTTCCTGAAAACGACACTATCTTAACTACTTCAGTATTAGTTTCATCAGCTTGCTAGTAAAATGGCGTCTAAACATCGTCGCTTCGATGATTCAATCGCCTGTAAATTATTCAACAAAGTCATTGCCAGTATTCGATATGTAGCTGTGATTGTCAGCTTAATGTATTATTTTAATAGGGAAGCATTTCTAGTAAGACCAATACCATGCCGACTCCATTTAATATCGATGTACTGATTGCCGTATTTGAAACAGTCGTCAGGCTAAAAGACGATATATTGTGTAAACATCAACATTGTTGCGTTGTGATGAAATGTAAGCTACATTATTATGATGCCTAATAGAGGAATCAAGTTTTAGTCCATTTCTAGCCAAGCTCCACCCACGCTTTTCCCGTGTTGAGATTGGTCAATCGATCCCTGCACGCTCTGAATCTCAATTTCCAGAAAAGTATACAGGTAAGCTGTTGACTATTTTGAAACGAATTTGACTTTGGCAACAACAGCGCCGAATCAAATTAGATTCAAAATATTCAACAGAATGTTTAATAAATAGTACAGACATACAATTTGTACACGAACGCTTAGCCCGTCATCAATGAAGCGTTCAGGACGAATGGCGTAATTGATCATGACGTCAGCATATGCGTCACCTGGAATCCTCCACTAAATCATCAGTCCGATGTGTAATATATCAGCTATACAAATATCCCGGCTTATATGAGCTGAACCACCCCCCCCCCCCCTCCCACCCCAATGAGTGCGGTTTCCTTGTCCCACTCGTGTATGTGTAAATGGTATTTCCCTCTCTACGACCGGGAAACACCATTTATACATACCCGAGCGAAGCGAGTGAAATACATTTTTTGTGAAGCTCATATGCCTACAACCACGTGCACCTAAAGCATACGTGGTTGACTAATACCGTATTTGGATCCTGACGTTATAATATTTATAAAATTGCATAGGTCTTGAATAAGATTTATGCAATTGTCATGCATCACTTATGCTTATTACATGCATGCGAGCAAGCTTTGAGGGCTTGTGGGTGGGTGGGAGGGTAAATGAACACGTTTGACGAACTTTAATTATATATAACCTGTACAATCATACTCAAAGCTAAAAACATATAGCGCAAAGGAAATGATGGCACATGCTCAAACAATGGTACACAAAACAAATTACACATATAGGCCTACACGGACCGGACTGAGAAAACTGCAACAACGGGCATCAATTGCGTCACGAAGGCATGCACACATTTACAAAACATAACATCACGTTAATACTCACACACCAAAACATAGGCTGACAGAGGATGAGAAAGAGGACGACGGCGACGAAGAAGAAGAAGAAGAAGAAGAAGAAGAAACAATAAAGGGGTAATGATTAAGTTAGAACCTATGAAATAATCTACAAAGAATACAATCAACACATGATAAAATATTAACATAATGGATGAATCTAATCTGTCACTCAATATCGACGTCATAATCAATTACGTCACATATAGGTTACCGTCACAATCATGATTGACAGACAGTACTCCATCATGAACTTGAAATAGCCTGCCAGGTGGATGAATTGTATGTCTTTACTATTTAAACAACCTTCTGTTAAATATTTGGAAACTAATTTGATCCAATCCTATTAGTTTCAAAATATTCAACAGGTTAGTTGCCTAGTTACCATGAAATTGGGATTCTGGGAATTCAGGATTCAAAGTATATTTAAATCGACCTGAACACGCGCTTAGCTTAGCTAGGTATGGGTGGGGAATAGCTAAAAGTGTATTCAAACATTGTGCTTTTAACTAGTAAATCGTTAATAGTAACTGGGCAGGTACTTTACCAATATCTGGTCGCATTCTTATTAGATTTCAATAAAGACAGTGAAAAGTAAAGGTTTTTTTTTATCATTCTCTATAAATTAAAAAGAAGTTGATCAATTTTCACAAGCTCTATCACTATCAAATTGTTGGTTAAAGTCATAAATTTTGACACTCATAGAATTCAGGGTTTGACGTCATCGCGTAAATTGTCAACCACGTGGATTCAGATTAGAAGAAACTGGCGTCTAATAGGGTTAACCAGTGGGACATCAACTTCGATCCAAGTTCTTGC
The DNA here is from genome assembly GCA_034401795.1 of Chaetoderma sp. LZ-2023a. NCBI lineage: Eukaryota > Metazoa > Mollusca > Caudofoveata > Chaetodermatida > Chaetodermatidae > Chaetoderma > Chaetoderma sp. LZ-2023a. The sequence continues at coordinate 126,381,450 of CM067359.1, forward strand.
ACCTCGTTAATATGGCGGTGTTTGAATGAGCTATTGTGGCCTATAAATCACGACCAACAATACATTATTGCCGCGGTAATGTCATACGACAACATCCTTTCACGGGGTTAGTCACACATCCATGTTTTAGCGACTTCTAGTGTATGGGGTTTATTTTGTTTCGGTTCCAAAAAGATATTTGCTTAAGGTTCATGCCAGCAAGCGCTCTTCTTCCTTTGCCTATCACTAACCTAAACATCTAAATGTCCCATCCCACCCGCTCCAGCACATCAATCTCCCAACATGACAGCCCATTCTTAATAATTGTCACTCTGACCTTTGAACCACAACACAAATCTAGCAAGCATTCGGTAAGTATTGTTTTGCAATACATGTCCCCTACCTGGTGATATAAATCTTTAGCGATTGACAGTCAAAAACTCCATTAAAAATTGACAAAAGCAGCTTAAACTCGAACTAGATCTGTAACCTCTCATAACAAAGCAATAAAACAAGGTTCAGTTATATATGGTGAAGGAGAAATAAGTTTTAAAAGCTGATATGTTTGTATTTCATGTGTCGAAAGGGGACATAACTCCATCAAAAATTGACGCTAACCCCTGAAACTGGAACTTGCTCTGTAATTTGTCATAACAAAGCAACGCACCGATTCCCAGTTGAATATCTTGAAAGACTGCGAGAAAAGAACTAATATTTTTCGTATTTCATAAATCGAAAGGGGGGGGGGGGGGGGGGGCGCATACCTCCATGAAAAATTGACGAAAATGTCTTAAACTCTAGCTTGCTCTGTAACTCCTTCTACTCAAGCGATGTACCGATTTTCCATTAAATATTTTCAAGAAGTCCGAAAAAAGTTCAGAAAACTAATATTTTTCGTATTTCATAAGTCGAAAGGGCATAATTCCATAAAAAATTGACGCATATGCTTGAAACTCGAATTTGCTCTATAAATTCTCATAACAAAGCAATGTAGCAATTCTCAGTAGAATATCGCGAGACTACGAAAAAATGTGCGGAAGACTAATATTTTTCGTATTTTATAAGCCGAAAGGGGGCATAACTCCATGAAAAATTGACGAAAATGTCTGAAACTCGAACTTGCTCTGTAACTCCTTATGCTAAAGCGATGTTCCAATTTTCGCTTAAATATCTTGAAGGAGTGCGAAAAAAAGTGTGGAAAGCTGATATTTTTTGAAATTCGAAAGTATAAATATAAAATAAATAAATATAGCTCCTTAAAAAATTAACGCACACGCCTGAAACTCCAACTTGGTCTGTAACTTCTCATAACAAAGCATTGTACCAATTCTCAGTCGAATACGTTGAAGGACTGCAAAAAAGTCTGGAAAACCAACTGCGACAGACGGGCAGACGGACGGACAGACATACAGACGGATGGACAGACAGACGGACAGACGGGCGGATGGGGTGCAAACCTATAGTCCCCCTCCCGGTTTTACCGGTAGGGGACTAATAACCTTGTTCCACTGGACAACGTAAACCCATCAACGGCGTACTACCGAAACCGGATTAATAACAGTTGACGCGGAATATTGACCCTAACCAATGTAGATGTATGACTAAAATAATTGACTTCGGCCAGTATAAGTGATGAAGGTCCAGTTGTATCGTATTACAAACAGACACTAATTTATGTATTGATGACCTAGTATGACAGACGACGCGTAGCTAAACGCAGATAAAGACGGAAACAAAACAAAACAAGTCTAACACTCCTTCAGCCACACAAAATGTCTAATTGAGGGGTCACGTGGCTCAAAGAATTCCCATCTTTTGACCAGGGTGAATCTAAACCTTTGTTCTAGGGGTAGCAGTCAGTGTGGCATCCTCCACCCTAATGACGGGAAGGGGAAATGAAAAATTTGATTTTCTGAGAAGCCATTTCCCGTATTCCAATTGATAAACAATACCATTATTAGTAATCCGAGTCTCCTCTGGTCCTCAAACGGCTATTTCACGGATATTTTGATAGAAGGACGGCGCCAATCATGTCTGTTCAGCTAGCTGTCACATTCATCTCCCAACATGACAGTGGAACAGAGCCGACTCGAACTGGGACTATACTATTAGTTGAAAACGAAGTTACAAAACTGATAACAGTTATCCGTCTTGTTCTATAGCAGGATATCCTTCAATGGACCTTTCCAAGTTTATCCATCCATCATATGACGTCATATGACATCATAATCGACTAAGTGACGTGCTTGATGACGTCATACTCATGGCATCATGAATTATTCGATATTGTCCGTCTTTAACGCTTAATAGTCCGACACGTTGTACGAATTGTTTGTCTTTACCATTTAATAAACATTCAGTTGAATATTTTGAAGCTAATTTGACTAGGCAGCAACAGCACACAGTCAAATTAGTTTCAAAATATTTAACAGCCTACTTGTATAGATTTCTGGAAATTTACACTCAGAGAGTTCATAGATCGATCTATCCCACCACCATGGGTGGAGCTTGGATAGAGATGGGCGGGGCATAGCTAAAACTGGAAACGTCCATTGATGGGTACACCCACATAAAATGTGACAGGAAAAATTTATAATCACGAGATATAGGGATTGCGGTTTGGTAGTGGTCGCACACATTCCCCACCCCACCCACTCCCTAAGCCCCACCACCCACGCATCATTCCCCCGCCCCCACCACAACCCATCGTCTGGATCTGCCACTTCTTTGAATCAAAACTACAGAACTGTTAAAACGAATAAGGATTACTAGCTAAATGAATAACTCAATACATACATCAAATCACGGTAACACATTACACACGTAACAAGCTATAACTATAAACTAACAAAAATGGTTTAGTAACGAAGATACGCTTTCCAATGAAAAGATACGACCAACTACTTGAAGAATACTCACTCCAAACACTGCGAATTCGTTATCGTAAGAATGCTGTGTAAACGGTAGAATTTTAGTAATCATACTGATTTGAGGATAAAGTAGACTGCAATAGAACGCTAGGATATCTATAGATATGTATTTAATACACACACATTTAAGCATTATGTGAAATGTTCAGCAAATACCAAAGTGGTAATATGTTGGTAACCAATACTAAAATCGAATGGGCTAGATTAGTTATAACAATGAAAAGATAAGTAACATCATCCCACTGCCAAGCGATCTTAACTGACTCGCTGCTGTAAGCCACCAGTCAATAGTTTCAATGAGCAAAAAATCTGGATCTGCTGAATAATTTGAAAACAATTTGACTGAAAGGTGTTGGTGGCTTAGCCACCACAACTTTCAGTCAAATTGTATTCAAAATATTTAGCAGGTCCAGAGATATAATCCTTGGAATATATCGTCTGCCAAAACTCAGCAGTCAGTCGGTTAAAGTAGATGAACATGCATGGTTGATGTGAATGTTTCTGTCGGGCACGCAACTGTTAGCTTAACACTGGCTCCAAGCAAGCACCAGCATTACAGGTGTGGTATCATTACGATCATGCTTAGAAGGACTGCCCTTAAAATACACCGACATGCAATCAAGCCAGTTTGAGAATTTATTCATACAATACCTTCTACTTTTGTTAACCATAGCCGAGAAAACAAATATATTTATGTAATTCAGCTAAATGCTGACCGAAATTATATTTATATATTACATTTAATAGGTAACATGGCATACTGCGCTTGTACTGTTCCAATACCGGGCTGTGTTGGGCCGTATTGGCCCAGTACCGGCCCAATAAGTGGTATATAATATCAGAGATAGACATATATACCCACATACACAATGTTTTAAACACATACGCATTATCTATTGGGGACAATATATCGATACACATTAATGAATTATGTCGCTTTTGGTTTTCAAATAATTTACTATACCTGTATCTGTATGTGACGTTGTAGGGCCAATACTGGCATAAACACAACTGGCGAGAAAGTCCGCTAAGACGACTTTATACGAAGGTTCTGCTGGCAGCTGATGATGGTAGATCGAAAACAATCAGCAGTTGGAGCTTGGACACGGGTCTCGTCCAGATGGTTCCAGTCTACCCCAGTTCGCACGAAGAAGGATTGTTTGAAGGGTTCTGTTTTAGATGGTGGAACATAGAAACACATTGAATTGTTGCTGTCTTGGTTTTCGATAATGCTCGATGCTACACAGTCTTCGTATTTCCGTTCTCAAATGGCTCTTCTTGGTCTTTTTGCTATTAAGAATTTGTGAGGAGAATGGCTAGAATTAACCCCTCCACAGCCTTGAAAAGGAATATGAGACGAAGCTGTTTGCTCCTGTCCTGCAAAGATGTGAGGTTGTGATCGTATAGCGTTTGAGTGACACATCCTGGGGTTCTGGTTTTGTAGTCGCCAGTGATGAACCTGACTGTTTGGCGTTGTATTCTCTCTAGCTTGCTGATGCCAGTTCTTAGATATGTGTATATATATATGTGACTGTCCGTATTAAACATAGAATACTGCTCGTTGGTTTGTTCTAGGATTCGCCATTCTTGTTCTCCTTTCAAAAGCATCAGAAAGACAACACATCCAGCAGCTACTATCTGATTTCAAGTTCAGACCACATTATTGTGTTCAAAATGCAATATGGACGCAACTTTATGAATGTGTATTATTATTATTATTATTATTATTATTATTATTATTATTATTATTATTATTACCGTGGTTTTTGCAATAAGTTTCTCGTTATGCCAGTCCCACACACTGAGTGTATGCTTCTCTCCATCATCCACAACCATTAGCAGCTCGCCTTCACTCTAGAAAATAAGGTAAAGGATGCCGACGATGGAGAACATAACAACGATGACCATGACTGTGATGTTAACATTTCTGCTGATGAACGTTTATTTGTTATTATTTAGTCCCCAAGTCAAGAAGTCCTTCTGTCAATCAGGTATGCTTTCATTATCTAGTTTACTGTATGAACTGATATCTCAATCAAAAGATGGAAATTGTCAGATTAACGAAAAGCACTCTCAAATTAAATCTTCAACAACTCGGTGCTTAGTTATTATACTTGCCTGACGCTTTCTGCTGTTTGAGAAGAGTCCAGGCTCTTCTCAAACAGCAGACAGCATCGGGCAAATATGATTGCTAAGCACCGAGTTGTTGGAGATTTAATTTTGATTAAGCGAGTGATGTTGCTTCATTTAGTCATCCACTTTAAAGATAGAAGAAGACGATCGCTAACATTGTTGGAAGCAGCCCAGATACTTATGTTGCTTCGGCCAACGCTGTGGGCAACCAACTTGAGAAAATTTCTCATATCCCAACATCATGGGATATCAGGACAGTACTATCCCAAACAAGATAGAAAAATACCGGAAATAGAACTGTGTTTTCTGCCACTTCCAATGGAAAGCCAAAACCTTCCAAATAGGCAGCATCCAATACAGACTCATAGAAGTCCTTCGCCACGATCAGCTTTGAAACTACGACATCACGCAAGGAACGTGAATCATTTTGGATCCACAAACAAACATGGACCCAGTGGGTGAATCACGTGGACTGGTAATCGCCCAAACCCCGTGGGTTGTAAAGCATATGCAATACTCTCAAATTAGTTTTAAAATATTGGACAGCTTAACAGTAAGCGTAGTTTGCTGGAAACATAGTTTTGTTTTTTTTAGGAATTCTGGGTTCACTGGGTTAGAGGTATGGGTCAATAGCGTACTATGCAACTAACTTTCTTGTCGGTGGTCGGTAATGGACACGAAACTTACTGTTATCAAATTAGTCATCTGTTTCGCTCCCATTCATTCTAGAACAAGTTTACCTTTGTGTCCATTAATCCAATGATGATGAAAGTGAAATTATTAGTCGGATGCCCATTTATGAATTTATGGGTATTTGGTGGGCTCAGGTGTCAACAGCGTATGAAAATAAATAGTGCCACAATCAGGATGGATCTATGGATGGGAATTTCACACGCAGTGGGGAAACCTAAAGACTAGTAAGCACATATAATGGTCAACCATCCAGCAAAACCCGGAGCCTCCACCATATGTTACGAGACAGCATCTATGGTAAATACACAGCAGAATGCGTTGATTATATTTCGTGTAATGTCTTAGTACTCTATCACTTATGCTCTACCCTCAGCATACTGCAGTATTTCCAAGGCGCCTGACTATATCAATATATCGGTATTTGTGCATTTTCTTACATTGTTACACAGATTTTGAAATTATGATGGCTCTAGTTGTTTATTAAAACGACTTTGCTAGTTTCGCTTCATCTATAGGGATGAAATGGGTGATAGATACATTTTCTCGATGGAACGTTATTCTTATACTATACTTTGATTGACATAAGAAAATGACAGGAATATATGACTACGTGGCATTATTTCAGTTTGGGATAGTGTGTATCAACTGAAAACGAATGCTTCGGCACATTGATTTACACTGGAGTCTCTGGTAAGCAGAGTTAGACACATCAACACTTACTTCTATTGAATATGCCAATGAGGTGATGCCAGCCTGAAAGTCCCCTAGTCCAAGAATCGCATGGGTACTAAGCGTAAATGCATCCCAAATCCGTACATGTGCCTGGAATTATAATAGTAATATTAAGTATTAGAATACATTATTAGACCAAAGATTAAAACATGTTTTGGTCACGCGTGCATATGCATGTGCGCGTGCATATGCATGTGCGCGCGTGAATGCGCTCAAGTAGGTGGGAGTAGGAGCATGTATGCGTGCCTGCATATGATCATGTGAGCGCGTGCGTGTGTGTTTGCGTGCACGTGTCCATTAATCCATGCCTGTGTTTACGTGTGTGCGTACATGTGTATGTGTGAAGACATGGGTGCGTGTGTGTGTGTATGTGTGGTGGTGTGCATGTATCTGTGCGCATGCGTGCATCGCTGTATGTGCATTGGTGTGTGCGTGGATGCATGCGTGATAGCAGGACCGTTCCGCTTTCTAACCTTTTCTTTAAGTAGGGAATCCATTTGTAAACACAATTCCATTCAGCCCAAACCAACCCACTGCTATTTAAGCGTTCTCTGGAGCAGCACATTATTGTACTTTTTGTGAGAAATATTTCTTGGAGTTTCAGTTCAGCGTCAACCAAGCCCCAATCCTAAGAAAATTTTCTCCCAGGAACTAGCAAAGAATATCACATGGTTTGAAATGCTGAAGTTCTGGATGACATCTAAGCCCTGGCTTACTACATAGAACGGTACAAATTAGGCTTACCATATATTCTATAACATTTTGGAGTGCTGTCACCATAATCATTGAATGTCACTGTTTCGGTCGGTTTACGATAAAAGCTGGAGTTTTAGTGACAAAATACGATACTGTTTAAATACCCATGGAACAGGAGATACGGTCTGAAAATATTGTATTTCAAAAATCCTATGGTGATAGTCACCATGGACCGGCACATTAAGGGTGGAGTGCCTCTCGGTGATACCCCACCCGCCCCCCCCCCCCACCCCACACCCTCAACGTGGCATCGTGTACAAACTATGCCGCAGATCCACGTGAACACACTCAGGTGTCTGTGATTGTGCGCGTGAGTGCAGGTGCGCGTGTGGGTGAAAGATATATAATATATCCCAAGGACTGCGTACGTAACTGATCAGTATCATCATTATTTATGTCGTCGGCTTTACTTACAGCATTTTCAGCAGATTTACCACTCAGCTGTCCACTTGCCACCATGCACTTCGACGGGTGTAAAGCGATGCTGAAATAGTCATCAAAACATCAAAATCATACTCTGGAAACAGATTGCGTATAGGCGAGCAGTAAGAAATTGCAAAATCATTTGTTTGGAGCTAGGAAATTGTAATTTATTTGACTTACTAACCATAATTTGAGTAGGAAGAATCAAATACAAAAACTCAAACAATATTATTTAATAAATATTCTGTCTAATATTTTGAGACTAATCTGACTACCTGTTGCTGCCTATGGACGCGACAGGTTTCTGCAAAATTGATTCAAACAGCCTACATATTACAAAGTCACTTTGAAATCGAGATTCTGGGAATTCATAATTCATCGCTAAACTGACTGGAAGTCGTTGTTAGGAATAGATCGCACATTCTGCTCTGAGCTCACCAGTGCTGATATAAAGGTTTCGTATGACTGGACATGTTTCCACCATAGCCATTGTAGGTATCAAAATCTTAATGTTAGAAATGGAGATACGACCGTGTTAGACACTTTTCAGAACAAGTAACGAAAGAGAACACCGATGATATGTAGACCAATGACAATCAGAGCCGGCAGCAAGGCATATGTTAAACATAGATTTAAGAAATTTCAACTGTCGAATGTAGAACAAACACATATGATCAGTAGTGGCGTATTTGCTTCTAAATCCAGCTTGGTTTTCATTAATTATATCATGGCCGGCGGCGTAGATGTACCTTAAAGGGATGCTAATCTCATCTCAAAAGTTGTATTGCACCGATAAATTATGTTTCATAGATCCGATATCATTCATATCCTGTCACATTCCCCGGTCTGTATTATAATTATCTGTTTTGTAATATCGCGTAAATGTTAAACAGTGATCGCCAGCATTTTGTCTCCTCAAGCGATAGTGTGTGATGTCATGTATGTGCCAATGCATTGCATTCCTTATTATGTAACACTCATCTCATTGACTATTTTGAAACTAATTTAACTGGAAATTTCCAGTCAAATTAGTTTCAAAATATTCAACAACTTACCTGTATGATTGCTTTTATACCACATTGCCAAACTATAGCGGGCACCTCTATGGCTGAGCGTATATACCGAGGCAGACTCACTAGGCTTTTTCTGATTGGTTGAAAAGTAAATCATGACAGCTATCATAGGCTGTAGAAATGGATAAACATTTCGTTACTAAAGCCTGAATATCTTTCGTTGTCGACATGGTAAAAAGCTAAAATGTCAAGGATGGATTATTGGTGGCAAATCCTATCACCTAAATGGTTAATATAAGATAAGGCGAGATTTCCTTTAAAAGAGGCATACATATGTATATGTTATTTCACATACCTTGTGATATCTTCACTGTGTCCAGTGTAATGCCTTTGTGCTTCATGTGATCTGTCATACATAACAATCACAGCTCCGACAAAATATAACAGCTCTCCAGAATCTAACAAAAATATGTTGTTTCTGGCATCCTTACCCCTATAGCCATAGCTAAAACATGTTAAGGACACAAATACACATTATAATGTTAATGTTAAGAATTAACTGTGGCTTATGATGTTGGCATACGGTAAATCAATTGCTTTACGTACTATACCAAAAGGAACAAATAGTCAAAGAACAAGAAACATTTGATGGAGTGATCCCAAACCACCCAAGAGTAGGCAATAGGAGACCAAACTCTAATGATATAAAGACATAGCAAAATGATAAGTTCGGTCGGTGACAAACATTTTACCAGGGGAGCAAGTTGGGGCGTTCAGGAGCGGTCTGCTATATACCAAAATGATCTTTGAATCATGGGAAATGTCATCCTACTAAACGTACTACGTTGACTAGAATTAACAACTGGGAAGCAGGGTTGTTGGATCTATGGCCAATTGATTGTCAACTCGTTTTATAAGACATACTCAAAATTTAACAATTACTTTTGCACTATTGGCACACACGCACTTATACTCATCCAGTCAATCCTGACGAAAATGTGCCACCGTATTTGAGAGATCCGATATGTCGCTCAACTATATGACGTCATAATCAAACACGCGACACGTCTGATAACGTCATAAACGAAATGATGTAATAATCCGTCATCAAACTCGAATACTCCGTCAGTAACTAACATCAGTGTACGAATTGTATGTCTTGGGTGAATTTATGATTTAATAAACATCCTGTTGAATGTTTTGAGGCTAGTTTGCCTGTGAGCTGTTAGCATGCTACTGTCGTAGGCATCAACAGTGCCCAGTAAAGATGGTTTCAAAATATTTAACAGCTTATAGTCCCTTATGTATAGTTGCCGCGGAAGTTAGTTTCTAGGAATTCAGGTTTCAACACATTAAAACTGATTCCAACCTGGACGGAGCGTAGTTAAAAATGGGCTTAATATAGCTTGAAATTGATCCCTCTATTTAAGTTCCTTAATGCCCGCAAAACCAATGAATATATAATCTGCGATCTGCTTATGTTGATATGTAAATAGTCTATCATAGAACACAGTATACATGTATTATATATCTATTACCATTATATCCTCTGCATAGGCGTATTGCATTTTGTTTTGTTTTTCTTGTGTAATTGTTTTGCGGTATACCTATGTCTGGATTGAGCAATAAATACTTACTCACAACCTACTAGACATCCTTGTGTATCTGGATGTTACGGTCACAAAGACCTCGCAATATAGGGCACGGTTATAATTCATCTTTCCAGAGTATCCATCCATCATCTGACCTCGTATGACGTCATAATCATCTCAGCGCATATTTGATGACGTCACAATCATTACGTCACAAAGGGTTCCATATAGACCGTCATTAAATCGCAAACAGTCCGACAAGTTGTATAAATTGTATGGCTTTGTAATTCTTTGCTATTTAATAAACATGATGTTGAATATTTTGAAACTAATTTGACTGGGCGCTGTTGCTGCCTTAGGCAGCAACAGCACCCAGTCAAATTAGTTTTAAAACATTCAACGGCTTACGTGTGTAGTTTTTCTGGAAATTGATAGTCATGGTGTTCAGAGATCGATCGATCCCAAAACGAGCGTGATGTGGGTGGAGCTTAGTTAGAGATGGGCGGGGTATAGCTAAAACCGGAAAGGTCCATTGTAAGCAAATCACTGTATTTATCTTAGAATTATGTTAGGTATATCATTCCCAATGACTAATAATATGTTCTATGGTGACTCATTGATATTATCCTAGGCCACTACTCAGGAAAACCCATATTAAGCATGTATAGACACACAAGGTGTATTCTTTGCAATATATGAATTGTTATGTTGAATGCTTTGAAATACATATGGGCTGGGCATGGTTGAGTAAAATCGGCAACAGCTCGTCAAATTAGTTAAACGCGTTGTCTATGTGGTTCAACCGAAATCAGATTCTGGGATTTCAGTAATAGAGGGGTGCTAGGGCGCTAGGTATGCAGATTGTCCAATGACAATGGGCCTTTCCAGTTTTAGATATGCCCCGCCCATCTCTAGCTAACCGCGCGTGTGTTGGGATCGATCAATTTCCAGAATACTATACAGGTAAGCTGTTGAATATTTTGAAACTAATTTAACTGGGTGCTGTTGCTACCGATGACAGCAACAGCACCCGCACCCAGTCAACATATTCGACAGAATGTTTATTAAGTAGTAAAGACATACTATTCGTAAAATGTGTCGGACTATTAAGCATTTACGATGGACTAAATCGAGTCATTCATGCTGTAATTGATTATGACGCCATACTACACATCACATAGTTGATTATGACGTCATATGATGGATGGATAAACTGGAAAGGTCCATTTACTTTTTGCACTTGCACACAATGTAGCCAGGACTATCACGTGTTTATATTGACTGTACTAGAAACGCCATTATTCAACATAAAGCACGAATCATGTGAAACATTGAATTCTCAAATTATTTGCACAAACAAAAACAAACGTATATCAACTATCTGAATTCTAACGTTTCCCAAGGCTGCACAACACAGTCAAAACGAAAACGATCTAATCACTGCAGTCGGATTTATGATCAAGTGTTTCCATTATCCGGGCACCGTTACAGTTTACAATGCATACTGTGTACTTGTATCACTGTCGTCAAAGTATTATGATTTCACGTTGTCTATGTTAGTTTGTCTGCCAGCTAATTTATATATAAGCTAACATAGCAGTATATTATTTGCAACAAATTCTCTAAGAACATGCTCAATATTCTCTTCGCATTCTGAAGATAGTTTATAATTTACGAGGTATTGGTGTTGTTGCTGCCAGTTGCCACAAGCTTTTTTTCTGTGTATGCAATGCGACGTTGGTATCTTGTTTTCTACACATGTGTCACAATCTATAGCACACACACGGTTGTTTGCGCTAACATTTTGCCTGAAATGCATTGCCATTATAAGTTTATCTTTCGATTTAATATTATATAGAGAATCTGGAACGAGGTCACTTTTCATATCACTATTATGGACCGAGTTGAAAATTATCAATTTGCACGAGCTTTAGCGAGTGCAAAATTGATAATTTTCAACGAAGTTCATAATAGTGATACGAAAAGTGACCGAGTTTGAGATTTTATTTATCATATAAACTGTAATTTTGAAATATTTGCCAATAGTTGCTGATGTGACATTTATCTGATTTCTCATTGTTGATTTTTGTGAAATCGATACCGCCGCTGTGACGCATCACTACTTGATAACAGATACTGAATGCGCAGCAAAATATAGTGACAAACACAAAATCTGGCGATGTCAGCCGTTAAATAGTATTTTAACTGGTCATTGAAAATTATAGCCACGGCCATCAATCCTTACTTCGCTGCCGACTGATAAACTGTCAAACGATGACATTTTTCGATGACGTTTCATGAATGACAAATCGTAGTAAACAAATCGTAGTAAAACAGTACCGCGTAGTAATCCCTACGCGTCACGCTCACATCAATCGATGTTTTAATTGGTCGATTTAAATGGGTTGCGCACCAAACAGCCAATGAAAATACTCCGTTGAATATGGCACGTGTGCTCATATAAAAAAATATGGAACAGGCTAGAAGACTTGTTTATATGATAAATAGAGGTTCGGGTTTGCGTCGAATCCGACATAGTACACATTTTTCATAAGCTTTTTTTAGTTTGAATACTGCGTTGTGGCTGATATCCGCCTGTTGGAATGGGCCTTTCCAGCTTTAGATATGGCCCGGAAATCTCTAGCTAACCTCCACCCACTTCTCGCTCGGGTTGAGGTAGAGCGATCCCTGAACTCCCTGACTATCAATTTCCAGAAAACTATACAGGTAAGCTGTTGGATACTTTGAAACTAATTTGACTGGGGGTGCTGTTGCTGCCTAATTTAATTTCAAAATATTCAACATCATCTTTATTAAATAGTAGCTAAGCATCTCTAGATAAGCTCCACCAACGCTTCGCCCGTGTTGTGATCGATCGATCCCTCAACTCTCTTATTATCAATTTCCAGAAAATAATACAGGTAAGTTGTTGAATATTATGAAACAAATTTGACTGGGTCCTGTTGCTGCCTACGGCAAAATAGTTTCAAAATAGTCGACAGAATGTTTATTAAATAGTAACGCTACAATTCGCACAACATCCCTTAGTCCGTTATCAATTAAGTGTTCGTGACTAACTTAACTACATCATTCATGATGTCATTGATTAGGCCGTCATCCAACACGTCACGTAGTTGATTATGACGTCATATGATGGATGGGTAAACTGGAAAGGTCCATTCCTTGATTGTTTAATGACAATTTATAAACAAGAACACTCACACGTATCACATATAATCAATGGTTTTGTTTATGGCAATAACACACACCAAAATCTTCAGCATGTACTCGTATAGTAATTTTGTGTATATTTCCGTTAAAATATTTTACATTTTCTCTCGTAACCTAGGCTAAGCGAATTGCACTAGATAGAATTTGAACATGAACATATATTCTGTAATTCAGCTGCGATGACACGTTAAAGAATGTTGCTTAGATCTGATATTTGAGCCAAATATCTACGATTCTTTGCAATTACAGATCTGACCTACATTTCAAGAACAACGTGAACTTAAACATCCAGATCAACAAGGATGTCTAGGGAGATGGTATTCTACACGGATCAGCCGTCATTTTGGTATATGCTTTCCTTTGACAGCAGATCAGTCCCAAAATTCCAAAATGTGTACACCTTGCTCCCCAGCTTTTTATATAATTTATGTAATTTGTTTTTTGTTGAAGGCGCAAGTAGGCTACCTGCATCAATATTTAGTTCCAATAGGCCTATTAATATTGAAACTAAATCGTGTTGCAAGTACGCGCGTGCGTACGTGTCTGTGTGCATGAGGGCGTGTGCGCGCGTAAGAGCGTGCGTGTGCACGTGCCTGTATGCGGTCATGGTTTCGTACGTGCGTGTGCGCGTGCAAGTGCATGTTGTTTATAAGGGCGTACCAGTGTGCTGCTTGAAATGTACGGAATTTCCAGATTTCCACTATACGATATATTGTATACAGAATTGTCAAAGGATACACCCAGTCCAGTTTAAGACTTTTATCTGGCTTGGCACCATCGTCGTCCTTATCTAATAATGTAGGGGGAAAGAACTCTAGGGAAAAACATTGAAAACAAAACATAGTTAGTATTTACGGCAATAATGTGTCTATGATATTGAAATATATGATAAAGTAATTCACCTTTCAGGAGTACCCACCCATCCTATGACGTCATAATGTGTACAATGGCATGAAAGTTGCATTAACTATTTATTTTCTCTTTTGGAATGGGCATATTGCCGCTGGTTGCAACAGCGGCCGGTCAAATTAGTTTCAAAATATTCAACAGCTTACATGTAGGCATATAGTTTTCTGGGAATTGATAGTCACGAGTGGAGATTAGCTGGAAATGTACGGAGAATCGCTAAGACTGGATTCCTCCATTATTACCATGTTGAATATTTAAAAACTAATCTTACTGGAAGCTGTTGCGACTTACGCAAAACAGACAAGCTATAGCTTGCACAGGTATGACTGATGAAGTCAATTACGCAGTTTAGATTTCATTCTGTTCTGATTGGTTGAAAAATATATTATGGCAGCCGTTATAGACTGGGCGACTGTATCACCATTTAGCTATTAAAACACGAATATCTTTGATGGCAGGATAACAAGTGTTAAATCTAAATTTGTATCTATATTATGCTATTCTTACCTCGCCTCTTGCCGTGAATCATAAACTTCATAATCTCATAGTTATTCAGGCCTTTATACACAGCCACCCTCTGGTCAGTCACGCGTGCTATGACACTGGTTCCCGGTGCATCAGCGTTGTTCCACGCGCTCATGTTTGAGATTGACACCATGGCGTCATTTCCGGCGCTTATTGGTGCCGTTTCAAATTCCAACACTGTCGACTGTTGCGACAAGTCTGGCGCGCGCGTTCCTGGTATGCGGAATATCAACAAAGAAATAAAATTTTTACGATTATGAAGACATACTGAAATATATATGTCTTCCCGCCCACCCGTCCGCCTGCCCAGCCACCATCCTAATCCTCTGCCTGTCCATCCATCCGTCCATTAGTCGATTCATTCTTTCATCAACTCTTTGGCCATACGCGTGTTTCCCTTTTTTGTTTGAGATCAGCACGATTTTTCGATATATCGCGACTCAATATCGCGACTCAATAAATAGTAGCGATACTAACCAGAAAATGATCGACAACTCCTTAGCAACTTATGTCGACATGTTGAATATTTACCAATGTGTGCTGGCCTATGTATCCCAACCCACACACCAGACTCGCAAAGACTTCGTGCACCATTCAGCCATGCGATATATCGATATATCGTGCTATGTTTATGCACTGTATGTCGCGATATTGTCTAGGGCAATATTGTGAACCGCTATGGGAGATACTAAAACTAACCGTGATAACGCAAGTTGCGGGGCCGGTACTGGGTTACTATACACCTGTGCAAAAGTTAAGCACCACCCTATTTTTACGCACATGCGAGGGTATATTCATGTGCTATGAAGAAAGCAATAGCATAAACATTTATGTACCCATCCATCTTAGTGCAAGAGGTAATAATGCAACTAGAGGAATGCTGATTATGATGGTGGGGAAACACTGTATGTTTTTGTTTGAACTTGAAAACGAGGCCTGAATATGGTTACGTTGACACAACTGACAACTATTGCCCTACAGTTGACACACGTGGCTAGATTGTCATTAATGGTGTCTGAAAACGAAGTTTAACATCTGTGCACGAGTTTGAGACTGTCATTATTAATACCGGGTATATCCACCTTGTGCCTGGATGACGGCCTGGACACGACGTCTCATGCTGGTCACCAACCGACTGATACGCCATTGTGGTATTCGTTGCCATTCAAGATGGAGTGCGTCTGTTAATTCCTGTAGGTTCTGCACAGGAGGATCCCTCCTTCTCACCATGTTTCCCAGAATGTCCCAGATATGCTCAATAGGGTTCATGTCAGGGCTCCTTGCTGGCCATGGTAGGGTTTCGATGGCATTCTGGCGGAGGTATTCATGCACAGCTCTAGCACGATGTGGTCGGGCGTTGTCATCCATGAATATAGGGTGGGTTCCAGGTGCATGATTTACAAAATGAGGGACCACAACTCTATCCAGTATGGAATCCTGATATCTTTGTCCATTTAGTGTTCCAGGTACAGTCAACAGATCCAGCTTACAATCAAATGAGATGCACCCCCATATCATAACGGAACCTCAACCAAATGGAACTTCTTCCATGATGTTACGTTGGTCGTACGCCGTGCGTCTGGACCTCCATACACGAGTTCGACCATCTGTGGCATGAAGCAGGAACCGACTTTCATCGGACCAGTGTACCCGTCTCCAGGATCTCATGTTCCAGTGTCTTCTTTCGTTGCACCACCTCAGACGCTCCTCTTTGTGGTGTGCAGTGAGGAGAGGACGTCTGACAGGTCTCCTAGCTTTCATGCCAGCAGCATACAGTCTCCTTTTGACGGTAGACATTGACACTCTATTGCGCGTTTCCCATTGCTGGCTGAGCACTCTGCTGTTGGTGAATGGAGATCTCCTAACAAGGCGTACTAGGGCTCGATCATCACGGGCAGTAGTCTTCTTCGGTCTTCCAGATCTAGGCCTGTCCTTCACCTCGTTAGTTTGCCCATGTTTTGCAATCAAACGACTGATTACAGTATGGTTAATGTTCAGCTGTCTGCCAATCTCTCTGCATGACATACCAGTGGTATGCATGCCTATGATTTGCCATTTCACACGATCACTTAACCTTCGTCTTGCCATAGCGGTTCACAATCAAGAGCTAATTCTCTCTGTACAAATAAACCACGGTCATGAACACAAACTTCCTAATCTTGTCGCCTAAATCTGTATGTAATGTTCTACACCTCAAACTGGACTTTTACATAACTGAACACGTGTGTTGTTTCCGGCCACGCACGGACATCAAGCGGCGTGAAGTCATGCATGCATGTGCATTTCGTACTTGGAATTATGTCAGCTAACGCGGGGACAAAAAGTATGGCAGCCTAGTTGTACCATCATGTTTCTACGTTCTATTGTTTTTGTTGGTGCTTAACTTTTGCACAGGTGTATATATACTTGACCAATCCCGCCCGGTATGGGCCCAGTATTGGCACAGTATTACTCGTTCATTGAACAATGAAACCCCTCTACTTCGACGAGAAGAGAAATTTAAACGAACGACCTATATATCTTATATCCGGGCATGTGGTTGTCATGCCAATATAAACAAATAAGGGTCAAGTGTGATCAATGACCTGTTTAAATATTGATCGTGACAGCTTGTAATTCGCTGCTTAAAGGTGAATGAATTGCCCCTAATGACCGAGAAGAAACGGAATAAGTAATTTTTTGCCGGTGAATAATTACCATTGCAGGACAACAGAAAACTATTTTTTTTGGTAGAATCCAGTCATAAATTTCCAAAAATATTCTTCTCACGGCCTGCAAATGGATATTGAATGAACAAATATTAAACCTTTCTTGAGAAATCTGGACCATAAAACAATTAATTAACCGTTCCAGTTTATCCATCAATCATATGACGTCACAATCAGCTGCGTGACGCGTAGGCTGGCGTCATAATCAATGAGGTCAAGAATGACGTAGATAAGTTCGTCACCAATGCATAATTGATGACGGACTAAGCGTTGTTGTACGAATTATATGTCTTTACTATTTAATAAACACATTGATTAATATTTTGAAACTTATTTGACTGGGCGCTGTTGCCGCCATAGGCATTAGTTTCAAAATGTTCAACAGCTTACCTGTATAGTTTTCTTAAAAATGATAATCAGGGAGTAGAGGGATCGATCGATAACAACACGGTCGAAGCATTGTGGAGCTTACCTAGAGATGGGCTGGCCATCGTCGTTAATTAATGAATTTTATATGAACGCAGTAGATGAACTGAAACATCACATTTTAATTTTATTTAACTGAATTTTTCGTAGTGGAAAGCTCGCTGAAAGCTGATCGGAGGGTATATTGATACCTCTCCATAAAAGAGGCAACGTTGATTATGTTAACAATTATAGAGGTATCACGTTACTGAGCAAGCTGGGTAAGTTATTCACGAAGATATTAAATAACAGACTAAATAAATTGGCAGAAACAAATAAAGTGTACGTAGATGCCCAAGCGGGCTTCAGGGAGGGGTATGGTACTATTGATCATATTTCCGTATTTAAGTGGTTTGATCTCCCATGTATTAGGTAAAGGGAAAAATTATATTGTGTTTTTGTCGATTTTACCAAAGCTTTTGATTATATTGTAAGAGATTGCTTGTGGTATAAACTATTGAAACCTGGAGTAAGAGGAAACATAATAAACATAATAATGTCACTATACGCGACCATCAAAACACAAGTTCGGGCAAATCGAGAACTATCAAGTTACTTCGGGTGTAGAACAGGGGTAAGACAAGGGGAAAGTTTGTCAGCCTTCTTATTCGCGATGTATGTAAATGATTTAGAAGACGAATTGGCCAGGGGAGGGGTAGAAGGCCTGAATATAACATTATTAAAGCTATTCTTAATTCTATACGCAGATGACATTGTACTGCTCTCATAGGCAATATCTGGACTACAGCAAGCATTAGGTATTTTATATGAATATTGTAATAAGTGGCGTTTAACATTACATGCACAGAAGACGAAGGTACTGATTTTTAGGCGGGGAGGACGACTACACCCAAATGTCAAATTTGTGTATGGCCCACAAGAAATTGAAATTGTCAATGTATTTAAATATTTAGGCATAGTTTTCAGCACATCGGAAGTATTTTCTCTAGATTGGCTGACCAAGCACAGAAGGCCGTTTTTGCTCTGAAGAAATATTGTCACAAATTTGTAGGACTAACACCCAGCCATCTATGTAGTCTCTTTGACAAACTAATCCTACCCTTTCTTTGTTATGGCATTGAGACATGGGGGTTTAATGCAGGTTATGAAGTTGAAAAATGTCGCAAACAGTTATTAAATGTGAGGCAAGGAATTTCGAATTGCATAATTTACGGGGAGTTGGGTAGAGTACCACTATATCTGACCAGAGAAACACGAATATTGAAGCATTGGTTTAAAATACTGGAATCTGAACCAAGAAAATTAATAAGAAATATTTATAATGTTTTAAATGATGATTGTATAAATAATTCTCGTATTAACTGGGTGAGTAAGCTTAGAGATATGTCGTCCAGGCGCGGTTTTAATGACGTTTGGATATCGCGAGGTAGCAATGTACACAACAATATGTTTATGTACAATATAAACAAAGAGCTTATGATAATTATATGCAAGAATGGATAGGATTATTAGACAGGTGTAGTAAAACCAGGTTATATAAATATTTTGTTAATAATTTGATGTATAAAACATACTTAGACACTGTTAAAATAACGAAACATAGGCCACACGGCCAACAAACATAACCCGTGCAGGTAACAAAACCCGAAAACAAAGTGAAATTTTGAACGAAAAAATGGTTAATATGAAAATAGCTTGCCTGAAAAGAAGCAATCACATTACTGTAGGAAATCTAGATTATTCCTTTTATTGTTAGCAGTTAATCTATAGAGATATATAAATACTATGTAAACTGTCTCGCCACTATATAAATTGTATAATGTTTATACCCCATGTATCACATGTATGATCTGGGAGTAATAAATCAATCTGAATCTGAATCAGGACAGGGAGTAATAGACTGCATGTAGAGACGGGAAGATGGCATAAGCCAACACCCACACCACTATCGGAAAGAAAATGTCTATTATGTAAAATGAGATAGAAGACGAGTATCATTTTATCCTGATATGCCCCATGTATAGTAACTTACATCAAACCCCATTATTATAAAAGACCAAGTGGCTATAAATTGACGGAATTATTACAATGTCCAAGTACAGTTGCCAGAAAAAATTAGCAGCCTATGTCTATGAGGCTTTTAATGTACGAAAGGATTTGATGACATGAGCACTTTCTCCAACTGTATCTAGACGTTGGAGGGGAGGGGAGGGGGGAGGAGGGCGGAGGATATGAATAGTTAACATCTTCACCAAATTATAAATATGTATAACGTGTAAAATCGACTTCTTGTCCGGTTAGCCTTAAAATATAGATCATCGTAATACAGTATGTGTGTGCAAGCGCGTAAGTTGGCAACCGTTGATCCAGTTTGACTGAAAGCTGTTGCTGCAGTGAGTTGTAATGGCTGTCAGTCAAACTGGTTCCAAGGCGTGGGGCATTTTGTTTTATAATGTGCTTTTTTGGTAGATGATTTTCTTGTCGGCCTGGTCTCACTACTTGTGTCACTTTCGGAAGGACAAATGGTTATTGATAAATTTCTCTAGGGGTCGATGATTATCTTGTCGACCTTGGGCCGTGTTCGCGGAGGGGTCGTAGCCTGCGCCTGGCATAGCTGTCTTGGAGTCATTATGACATCATAATAGATTATGACGTCATATTCTCCAACGCGGTTGTGCCGGGTGTGGGTTGCTACCCGCTCGCGAACATGCCCTTGGTCTCACTCCTCATTCCTCTCATGCAACATTTTGTTTTACAATGTGATTTTTTGGTAGATGATTTTCTTGTCGACCTGGTCTCGCTCCTTGTTTCACTTTCGTTTCTTTCGTGGAAACAAGGAGGAAGGACAAATGGTTGTTGATCAATTTCTCTAGGGGTCGATGATTATCTTGTCGACCTGGGGCCGTGTTCGCGGAGAGGTCGTAGCTTGCGCCTGGCATAGCTGCCTTGGAGTCATTATGACATTATAATAGATTATGATATCATATTATCCAACGTGGTTGTGCCGGGTGTGGGTTGCTACCCGTTCGCGAACACTCCCCTGGTCTCACTCATCGTTCCTCTGTTGCTGCCTTTGAGATTATTGATAAATGGTTAACGAATAGAAACATAGAAGCGTGGGACGAAATTTGTCTATGAAATATTGTTGTAAATATATTCTAATTTAATCTTATGTGCTATAAGGTATCAGTCATGCATGTATAATATGTTGTACACTCAAGGGCCGATGGCCTATTGTGCATAAATTATCATATCATTGCTAAAACTAGAACGGTCAATTAAGAGTTAGTGACGAACTTAGCTACATCATTCATGACGTAACTGATTATGACGTCATCCTAGTAAGTAATATGGTTGATGGATAGCAGGGTTGGAAAAAATCATGATTTTTTAAAGAAAAAATCGAAAAAATCTTATTCTTTCGATTTAATTGGATTTCCGCCCGATTTTTATGATTTTTATGATTTTTTTACTAGAACTATTGATTTTTTTGACATGCACTCATGTTCGGAACTAAACAGACTATACTCACTCTAAAGAATGTTGATCTTATTTATACTATTAGAATGTATTATAACAATAAGCATCCCAGAATTTGTTCTTGTTGTTCTTAAGACATTTTTGAATTTGTTGTCACATTTTGAAATAACTGCAGTTCTACTGGATGGATCATGACCTTTGCCAAATTTATAATAAACATGCCCACACTACCGTAACCATGTTTTGTCTACACTTGATCGGCTACATTTTATCCGTCTTAATATTTTGTGGATAAAACTTGTATAAGGCTGTATAACTCTGGACATGGTATACACTATTTTGAATACAATTTAACTGAATGTAGTCGGCAATAACTGCCGGTCAAATTAGTTTGAAAATATTCAGCTAGTATAGAGTTATTATTGTCTAGCGAAATTATTGTCTAGTGGCTGGCAGCAGTCAAAGTCAAGTCAGTTAAATACAATATCCACAGAACTGTTATAACGACGACGATGTCGATGAAAATAAGAATAGATGCAGCAATAGTTATAGCAGGATTGGTAACTTAAAAAGGCTCAATAACGCAACTACCACCCCCGCTATCGACACCACTACCGCTCATAACACAACCACCAATAGCACCACCAACTACAATAACAATACCAACAGCACTACCAACGCCACCACCATTGGCAATAATAACAGGCACAACAACGACGCCAATGCCGATGACAACTATGTAAACGACGACGACGACGACGACGACGACGACATCGAAGACGGCAGAAATACACTACACGGCATCAAAATTGGTTTCATCAATGTGTGTGGCTTGAAATCAAAGCTAAATTACCCCGAAATGAACCCTTTCATATGAAAATATCATATACTAGGTGTAGCTGAAACGAAGTTGGACGAATATGACTCTGTAGACATAGCCGGCTACACTACAATACTAAAGAATAGATCAAATGCATTACGCAAATCTGACGGCATCTGTTTTTTGGTCAGAGACACAATAATAAACCATGTATCTGAATTGAAAACAGAAAGCGAATTTGTATTGTGGCTTACACACTCCGCGAATCTTACTAAATTTGACAAAGACACCGTGTGTTTGTGTATATATTCCACCTATAAATTCAAGGTATGTTTCTGACGACGCTTTCGATGAAGTAGGAAATGAAATATCATATGTTACGTCCAAAACAGACCACGTAATTGTTATTGGTGACTTTAATGCAAAAACAGCACAGACCCCTGATTTTATCGTAAATGATACAAATTTGCTAAATTTAGCAGGTGTAGATATACGAGAAATTGACGCAACACAAACGAATATTTCAAATAGAGCATCACAGGACAAAAACAGAGTATACCACCATGGACATAAATTCTTAGAATTATGTAGATATAGGAAAATGTATATTCTAAATGATAGAACAGGTAGCGATAACAACCTAGGACGTGTAACCAACTATAAACACAAAACAGTTGTCGACTACGCTATAGCCTGGTATCCATTCTCTAAAATAATTACAGAATTTGATGTCCTGGATTACTGTGCCTTGATATTGGCTATCTATTGTGCGCTTGGAGTTACACTGAAAACAAACTCAGCTGTAGAACTAAATAAACCAAAACAACAATATGATAAACAATCCAGAACAGAACCCGACCAACCAAGAAAGTGGAATAATGAAAAACGTGAGGATTTCCTTAAAAACGTAATGGAGCATCCAATGTTCACTCAACTAATGATTAGCATACAGTAAAACAATCATAGTCAACCAACAATTAATGAAATTACCGACAATATGGCCAAAATATTTAAACACGCAGCAATCCAAAGTTTTGGTACGGTGGTCAAGCTTAAAGGGAAATTCCAGTGAAAATCGGGAATATTTCAACTAAAAATATACTATAATCTGAAATAGTTGCTGCAAAAAAACATAAAATACAGTGTTCCATTGCCGAGAAATAATAAAATGAATATGCCCAAAACGGTCGAAAACGTGACTCGTCGGGCGCATCCATTTTCTCGTAACGAGAGCGAGAAACCGCGAGATTATGACGTCAACGACACACCAGCAAAATATCGCCAGTGCTTTAGATTTACCTGTTTACTTCACGTTATGAAGGCCGATTATTAATTAACCATTTAATGCCCAAATTCTGTCAGGAAAATCAGAATATTTCCTCATTGTATGTCCATTTGCAGGCCAAGCGAAGACTATTTTTGAAAATTGACCACTGGAATGGCTGGTTCAGTTACTGAGACAGTCGTTTTAGTTGTAAATTCTCAAAAATAGTCTTCTCTTGACCTGCGTCCTCAACATGACGATTGTGGAGGCCAGTGCTGGCATGAGATGGTTAAATCGCAACATGTCCGCATGTCAAGCATGGGCTAGCAGTAATGGAAACGATCATGGAAAAGGTACGGCAATTCACATTTTCAGATACCGGATCCACAGAAGCATCCGAATAAAAAGGGGCTAACTGAAAGATGGCTTCATAACATCGGCACTTGATGGATATCTTCCACATTTAAATTTGGAAGACACAAGTTTAGAACATATAGTCTGTATTATTTAAAAATAATATGTCCTGCATTTCAAAACAAAAGGCACTGTACTTAATTTTAATATAACAGAATCAACCTCGACAAGTAACGTCAGTATTTGCTTGCATCAATTGTAAAATGGAATTTGCAAACCAAAATGAAACGATGTCGCTGATTGTCCGGTCGGTCAATTATACGCAATCGCTTAGCGGCTTACCTCATATACGATGCTAGGTGACAGCTATTAAATACTGACAAGTGCACGCTAGACATAATTAGTAATTTAGTGCTTTCACACTATTGAAATCCAGCGTTATTAATCATTTACAATGTTTACTCCCAATTGTAAAATAACTACGCAGAGTGCTTAATTTTCTAAATTAAATTTGCCTGGAATTATGTTGCAGTAGCTTCCAAACTAATTAGTGTCACACAATAGGCCTATGTAGGGTAAATTTTAAGCTTTCTGCTTTTCTGTCCTTGAAAGAGTTAACTAATTGATCCCAACTTTTAAAATGTTTACCCATATTTACTGCCTGTTGAATATTTTGAAACTGGAATTTGACTGGAAGCAGAAGTTGCAATAGGCAGCAACAGCTTTCAGAGAAATAACTTTCAACATTTATTCAACTAACATATTTTTACGCTTTCAAGAATTTGTTGTAACTGGTTGATTGCAAACATGCTCCTGGCATAACCCTACAATGTGTTGCCGACCAAGAAGACACTTTTTGACAATTTAGCACTGCAATGACTGGCGCGATCATCAGGACACTAATTGCACTTTAATTTCCTCCAAACACTGTGGCAAAGTGTCAGGGGCCAAGTGACAAAAGCGAGCGTAAGGCTACGACCGGCTTATCTCGGGCGCAAATTCCAGTCGCGCACAAACGCGAAGTGCTGAAAACGATCGGAGAATCAATTTCGTCGCACGAACGGGCGATAAGTTGAGGCGCGTTAACAGCAGGCGTGTCAGTGGCGTAGTACATTATTATTCAATAGCAGTCGAACTATGGGCGGTTTAGTACATTGGTTTGACGACCTACAATATCGTCGAGCTCTAAGAAGGGAAAGACTGCTTCGTAATCGAATCACTCCTTTGGACATTTATGATGATGTTGAGCTCTATGATCGGTTTCGTTTTCCAAGACATAGGCTGCTGGCCTTAATTGATGATTTGAGAGGTGATTTGGAAAGGCCGACGCGCAGACAGATGGCAGTTTCTGTAGAGATACAGACTCTCGTCACCCTACGATTCCTAGCAAGCGGATGC
Organism: Chaetoderma sp. LZ-2023a; assembly: GCA_034401795.1. Lineage (NCBI taxonomy): Eukaryota > Metazoa > Mollusca > Caudofoveata > Chaetodermatida > Chaetodermatidae > Chaetoderma > Chaetoderma sp. LZ-2023a. The sequence goes on from CM067359.1 coordinate 126,406,816, forward strand.
TTTCAGAATGCAATAGGTGATATGGCGCAAATTAACCGAACAACTGCTTGTAAGATTATCCGTAGAGTTGTGTTAGCCCTTAAGAGACGGTTGCGGCAGTATGTTCGGTTTCCGACGGAACAGCAAAAGTTGGACCTTATCAAACAAGGATTTCACGCAATGGCAGGATTCCCAAATGTCATCGCATGTGTTGATGACACTCACATTCCAATCCAAGCTCCAATGGCAAATGAATGGCAGTATGTCAACAGAAAGGGTACACATTCTATCAATGTTCAACTCATGTGTGATCATGAACTCAAAATAGTTAATTGTGTCGTCCGTTGGCCTGGATCAACACATGACTCACGAATACTGAATGAGAGTGAGATATACAGACATTTACAGCAGCTTCCCCATATTGGCTATGTACTGGGAGACAGTGGCTATGGATTAACGCAGTGGCTGATGGTACCAGTTATAAATCCTGTTCTCGAGGCACAGAATAGCTACAACAAAGCCCACATGTCAACCAGAAATGCAATCGAGAGATGCAATGGAGTGCTTAAGCGGAGATTTGCATGTCTTAATAAAATAAGGATGAAGCCAGAACGGGCGTGTGACGTAATCCAAGCTACGATTGTATTGTACAACATGTGCATTAATGCGGTTGGGATATAGCCAGAGGAAAATATAGTTGATCAAGATGAAACTGTGAATGACATTAATCAGCAAATTGATGTTCCATGACGCGTGGCACGACGACAACTAATTGAAACTGTATTTAGCTAAGACACATTATGTAATAATTATCACCACGTTGTGAAACACGTCGGGGATATTGTAATCACCTTCACCCGTCTGTCCTGCACAGTATCCCATCTAAACTATTTCGTTTTAGCGTGGTTCGAACCCACATACGGCGAGGGCGCCTATCACGAAAGTCATTAGACTTATCACACGACCAACTCAAGTTGCTCGAGTGATACGTCTATCGACGTTCGTGCTAGGCGCACTCGTCGTCTGTGGGTTCGAACCACGCTAAAAAACCTTAAATTTGTCTTTAACTATTTCGGGGAATTCAACCAAATTTGGTCAGTAGATTAGTCAACTGAATTGATAGACGTCCTTTAGCTTTGAGTCCGCCCGAACACTCACTGGGATTGAGGTAATTGGTCAAGAGGTGATATAGACGTGAAGGGTGTGTGGTTGAGGTGGGTTGCAAGTCATCAATATACGTGCATTATACGATGATATGCCATTTGCTTTTACGTAAGGAGCATTTTCATAAAAACATCACGCAAATTCAATATTCTTTATTGTATTATCATTACATTTCTATAAATAATTTATTCAGTTGAGCAATTTTATTAGAGAAAATAAAACAATTTATATGTTATTCTATTGTCCTATATGGCGGACACCGAGATTACTTTAACCCTTCGCGTGACAACATCGCATTGAAGGGCTATTTGCACCAATTGACCCTTTAATGATAAAGTCATTTAATTTGATATAGGCCTAGTATTTCGTGCTAATTTAAAACAACAATGTCAACAAATTAAACATTTTTTTATCCATATTTGAAAATTTAGCACTGGAGTGACTGGCCGGCTAACTCAAATTTTCTAATATTGATAAAAATGTTTTCATTCTTGCCATTTTTATTTTAAATTCCACAAATACATTTTCAAAACTAGTCGTCGATTGCCTGTCAATGGAAATGGGTATGGTTAAAGTTAAGTTGACAGATGAGGGGTTAAAATTTGTCCATGACCTTACACACTTCTCGAGTCAGTCGTTTCGACAGTAAACGGTTTACATTACAAACTTCATCCTAAAAGTGCTAATACTGTTGTGTATAAGTCAGTTGATCTGCACCATCACTCCCAAGTTGCTGCTGCTGTTGCTGTGACTGCTGCTGCAACACGTGTTGTTGTTGTTGTTGTTGTTGTTGTTGTTGATGTTGTTGTTGTTGATGTTGTTGTTGTTGTTGTTGTTGTTGTTGCTGCAGTTGCTGCAGTTGCTGAAGCTGTTGTTGAAATTGCTGTTGCTGTTGTAGAAGCTGAATCTCGATGTCAAATTTCGTGATCTCCTTGGATAATTTCGTTTTTTCTAATTCAATCTTCTCGGTTTCTAGACGAGCTTTTTTAATTTCAATGTGAAGAAGCTCGCGATGTAACTCTTCACGAGTTGGCTCTGTTACTGTTCTCTTTTTTTATGATGCTAACGGGGCTGACTGTGACCGACTTACTGGAGTAGGGCCTGGGCCTGAGGAATAGAAATATAACACAAAAATGTATGATATAGCTTAAATGCAAGTTTGTGTGTGCATGTGTGCGTGGAACGCAAAGAGTACAATCTATTTCTGCTTTAGGATTAAATATTTGATACTGCTGCTACTATTACATCTGTAAGCCTATGAGTGGTGAAAGCATCCGACTGTGACGGAGAAAAATAAGCACCATTTTGCCTAATCACCATAGACTAAAGGGTTATTCCAACCGGTTGTTTTCCCATTTGTCCGTTCTTCTCATTGTCTAGATTTGTACTAAAAATCATTTCTGAAATGTGATAAAATGTGTTATATATAAGTTATCCGTATGTTTACAAACTGCAAATCCGCAAGACTGTAGTCGTTATTATATGATCAAGGATTTGAAGGACAACAAATTGTGATGGAGGTGGTAGAAAGTCGACGGTGTACTCGTGATTGAAATACAGACACATTTCACGTGTAACTTACATTGTATGTTGGGATGGTCAGGGGACGGGTTCGTCCCCTCAAACAATTTTTCCTCATCCCCATCAACACTAGTGGCAGCAAACGTGGATGCGGATGCTGATGGCTCTGCTGAGAGATCTACGTCTGTGCCAACATCGACTACTCCAGACTCCCCTCCGGAAACGATGCCATCTAGGGTTGGAGAGCACTCACCGATTATATCCAGGACAAGATCCGTGTAGGCGCCTTCTGGTGGTTTGGGCCCACCTCCGGTCTTAGGACATTTACGATTCGAGTAATCTTTCTTGGCACGGGTTAGCAGATCTTTAGATTTATGCTTTAACTCATCCACCGTCCGCTGCTGCGACCCAATGGCATTTATAGACAAGCATATTTCCTCCCATTTCTCCTTCTTTCGCCTTGCGGTCACCGAACTGCTGAATTTGGAATTTAGCCGCTCGCAATTCTCCTTATAGGACGATAACAGTTTTAATATTTCACCGTGTTGAAAATTTCTCTTTCGCGACATGCTTGTTGTAGGCCTATATCTTGGCTATAACACGCGAGCTATGAGGTGAATTCCAGGGAAAACGAGACTAGGCCAACGACGGTTTCTCTGACCGAGTGACCAACGTCAGTGCAACTAAGCCCGTGGCGAGGCCTAGTTTTACGCGGAGTTCCAAACACGGGCGTCAAACAGACGTAGCTACACATGGAATAATGCTGATCTAGACTCGATTTCACGGACATTGACAGCACATTTCACAGGTCATAGTATACGGAAAATATATCTCGACATAGAAAATGTGAGCGAGGTTCAGCTGGCAATGTAGATTAATGCACTACGACTGCTGTTCTAGCTGCGTAGCTTTTTGGTCGTTCGCGCGACAATTTTTAATCTACGTCTGTTTGGATCACTTGCCTTTACTGTGCTCATGGAATTCACGCCAGAGATAGCCAGGCTGGCAATTCGAGTACAATTACGCCTCACGACGAGCTTAGTTGCGCGGACCTTCGTCAACTACGACCGGCGTCTGTACGCTCGCTTCTGTCACTTGGCCCCAGTTGTTTAGCCAATACGCTAATTATCCAGGAGATGATAGATTTACCTCCCCTGGTTACGGCTATTCTCGATCTAACAAAGAGAGGTGGTGTGTCTGTGACATCAGCCGCTTGTCCAAAATGGCGCCTCTCTCTACCGGTTACTTTAGCAATTTAAATTGAGGATATCTTTTTTATTTGTTGACATAAAATTGTGCTCTTGGTCTCAAATTAATACGGAGAATAAGTACTTCACGCGAGATGCACAAAATCCCCCAGTGGAATATCCCTTTAAGACTGAACGGCAAGGCATGGTTTAATCCCGAATGTCACCGCGCGAGGAAGAAATATACTAACGCTAGAAAGACATACCAAATAAGTAAAACTGATAACAACAAAGAAACTATGATCAATGCTAGTAAAGTCTATAAGAAAATAATGTCCAAATGTATCTCAGAGTACAAATTTAAATCAAGAAATAAAGTAAGGGAAATGCGGTCGAAAGACCCCAAAGCATACTGGAATCTAATTAGGTCAAAAAGAAGACTTCGTGTACAGCAGAACTCGCAGATCTCTATGAGTATTTCAAAGATATTAACGAAAGTGAAATAGTAAACGAAGCCGAACCCACCCCCGACATTATGGCACAAGATACAGATATGGAAAAACGAGCATTAAATGCCCCAATAACAGAAACAGAACTTAACAAAGCGATTAAACGCCTAAAATCTAACACCTCAGCTGGTATAGATGGATTAACCAACGAATATATCAAAGCTACAGAACAAGTAATGATAAAGCTGTACAAATATATTTTTCATTTAGTCTTGCACAGTGGAGAGATAACAGAGACATGGACCCATGGAATTATCATACCAATCTATAAACAAAAAGGCAACCAAAATGAACCCCAAAATTATAGACCCATAACGCTCCTAAGCTGTCTAGGTAACTTATTTACCTCTGTTATTTGTTGCAGAATAAACGACTTTATGGAAGAATACACACCCCTCGCTGAAAACCAAGCGGGTCTCAGGGAAGGTTATTCGACGATGGACCACATATTCACCTTGACATCCCTAATAGAAATCTTTAAAAGAGAACGAAAACGAATATTTTGTGCCTTTATTGACTTCGCAAAGGCATTTGACACAGTCTGGAGAGACGGACTGTGGCAAAAATTACTTAAATACAATATAGGGGGTAAAATATTTAAAGTTATACATAGTATGTATAGTAACATAAAATCTCAACTAAAAGTAAATAATGAATTCTCACCTGCTTTCAGCTGTGATTGGGGAGTAAAACAAGGTGGAATTTATCTCCTCTCCTATTTTCAATTTACTTAAATGATCTGGAAGAATTTCTTGTAGAAAACAACTGCAAATAAGTCGAACACCAATATGACGATTTAGACCTTATAGTTCTCATTAAACTCCTAGTGCTTTTGTACGCAGATGATACAATCCTTATTGCAGATGAAAAGACGAAATTCCAGAAATTACTTACTACCTTTGGAGCATATACAGACCAATGGAAACTAAAAATAAATATACATACAACCAAAATTATGATATTCGGTGCCTCAAAAAGATATTATAATAAGCTTAAATTCTACCTGCATAATAAAGAAATAGATATCTGCGATGAATATAAATATCTAGGAATCTTACTTTCTCAAAATGGCAGATTATTAAAGGCCCAAAAACATATATCTGAGCAAGCATGCAAAGCATCATACGCACTATTAAGAAATTCACGCAAACTTGATCTACCAATTGATTGCCAACTAAAATTATTCCACCACTTGGTGGAACCAGTACTACTATACGATGGCGATCAACTTGAAAAAGTTAAACTTGATTTTCTACGAAATATACTAAAAGTCAAACGCTCCACACCTAAATACATGATACATGGGGAAACAGGGGAAAAGCCAATTAAACTTGAAATTAAACACCGCGTAATAACCTATTGGCTAAAAATTGTCACAGGTAAACAAAATAAAATATCTGCCATAATTTACAAATACATGTTAACTAATTACACCAAAAATAACACGCGGTATAAGTTGCTGGAAAATAGTTATCTCTGGATTGCACAAACTGCAACGTTAAATTAGAATCAAATAAAATACACCGAGTACTAAAAGACCAATTTAGGCAACAATGGAACAGTGAAATGCGGAACTCATGGAAGGGGAAAATCATATAATGCTTTCAAAACACAGCTAGACACAGAAGAATATTTATCTATACTAGGGGATTACAACAGGATTACATTTAAAAGATTCAGAACATCAAATAATTGCCTACCAATAGAGACAGGAAGATGGGATGGGACCACATGGGAGACCAGAAAATGTACTATATGCACACAAAATGACTTAGGTCATGAATATCATTATATCCTGACGTGTGAATTTTTCAAAGATAAACGAAAAGAACTACTCCAAAAATACTACTATATCCGGCCAAGCTACGATAAATTTTCAAAACTTTTCACATCGAAAAACCACAAAGTATTAAACAAACTCTGTAATTTTATCAGAATTATCTTAGAACAGTTTCCTAGCCGCCGTGTACAACAACAGCAATTGCAACAACAACAACAACAACAAAAACAACAACAACAACAACAACAACGACAATGACGCTGACAACAACAGCAGAAACAATACGAACAACGACGACGACGACGGCAACGACGACGACGACGACAACGACAATGGCAATGGTGGGAACAAAGATGATGATGATTACGACAACGAGGATTATGATGATGATGATGATGATGATGATAATGATGATTTTTACTTAATAATAATAATAATAATAATAATAATAATAATAATAATAATAATAATAATAATAATAATAATAATAGACGATAATTAAATACTTATAAACTCTGTCTATAGTGTAAAATATTTATTTAATATCTTTTCCCTCATGTATCAATGTAAAATTGATCTGATTGTAATAAAGTTCAATTCAATTCAATTCAATATAAATAGTATTGGTCTGTGCTGTGTTCACGCATCAAATAACAACTAAGGAAAGTTTCCACTAATTGTACTGATAGAAATAAAGCTTCTTAGTTCTTATATTAGAATAATATTGTATAACCAGGCCTATTAACTATCTGAAACAATAGCTACAATAACTTTTAACAAATCAAAAAAATCTTTAGAAATTTTATAGTGCAAATGAAAAGAGTTGAGAAGGCAAAAATCATAAAATAAAAATAATAAAAAAAGTTTATTTTTCAGCCTGATTTAATCATTGATTTAATCATATGATTAATAGATTTGATTGAATCAAAACAACCCTGATGGATAGACTGGAATGCTCCATTATATTATAATCTTACCGTTGTGTCTGTTGATTTTGCGTGGTTTACGCATAGCATAGCTTTGTGTGGACTCGGTGCTGGAATTACTGCCCGGTGCCTCGCGCTTCTGTCCTTGTAACTCCAGGGGTACGGCCTCGTCGCCACAAGCAACGAACGCATCATGGTCCCTGAATTCACGCATTAGCTGGGAGAAGCTGTTTACCTAAAAACGGTAATGTAATGGTACAATCGTGCTAATATATTGGCAAAATAATGGCAAAATAGTGGTAAAACAAGAAGTGCAAGTCTCTGTGACGCTCACCTGAACCATTAGCATTTGAAGCATTTACATCAAAAATCAAAGATGCCCATCAAAGAAACTGACGAATCAAAATTTGTGTTTGATGTGTTGAAGTCTATTCCCATATAATTTGATAATTTCACACAAGTTTCGTTGAAATCGGGCCATTAATTAAGGAGTAGCCTTTTAAGTGGTTCCAGAAATTTTGGAAAAAATTCAAGATGGCCCCCAAAAATTCAACCAACCAAAATTCTGAATAAAATTTCTAGAGCCTACCACTATAGAATCCTTCCAGCAAAGGTTGGATACATTCTGGATCTGGAGCCAAGCAGCTAAGCAGAATCCTTTTGACAATTTCCAGTAAATTTCTCATAAAATCTAAGGTTTCCGCCCAAAAAAATCGCACAGCTAAGCAGAATCCTTTTGACAATTTCCAGTAAATCTTTAATAAAATCTAAGATTTCCACACAAAAAAAAATCGACTAATTAAAATTCTGAATAAAATTTCTAGAGCCTACCACTGTAGAATCCTTCCAGCAAAGGTTGGATAAATTCTGGATCCTACAATAATAAGGTTATTCTAGCCAAATTATTTATTGAAATCTGCCAAGCAGCTAAGCAGAATCCTTTTGACAATTTCCAGTAAATTTTTCATAAAATCTAAGATTTCCACCCGAAAAAAATAGACCAGCTAAGCAGAATCCTTTTCACAATTTCCAGTAAATCTTTAATAAAGTATAAGATTTCCACACACAAAAAATCGACCAATTAAAATTCTGAATACAAATTTCAGGATCCTACCCCGTTAAGGTCCGTCCAGTCAACTAGTGTTGAAATCTGTCCAGCAGTTAATGAGGAGCAGCGTTTTGACAATTTCCGGCATATTTGTCACAAAATCTAAGATTTTCACCAAGAAATTGACCAAATCTGTATACAAATTCTGATGCCTCGCGCCATAAAGTCATTCCAGCCAAATTAAGTTGAAATCCACAAGGCTGTTAATAATGAGTACCGTCTTGACAATTTCCGATAGATTTTTCATAAAATCCCAAATTTCCACCCAAAACATTGGCCAATCAAAATTGTGCATATATATGTACATTCTCAAGGCTACACCCATAGGGTCTCTGTAGCCAAATTAGGTTGAAATCCGCCAAGCTGTTAATGAGGAGTACTGTTTTTGACGATTTCAGGTAAATTTTTCATAAAATCTAGAATTTTCACCCAAAGAATTGACCAATAAATATTCTCTATACACGTTCTGAAGCCTACGCCAATATGGGCTATCCAGTCATATTATGTTCTCATCCAACACACGGTTAATGAGTAGTAGCGGTTTGACAATTCCTGTAATTTAAAAAATAAAATTTAAGTTTTTCAACCAAAAAATTTACCAATCAAAATTCTTTTTAGGCTTACATGTTCGTAATAATATCCCCATAGGGTCTTTCCAGCCAAATTACGTTGAAATCCACTAAGTGGTTAAGGAGGAGTGGTGTTTTAAAGCAGTTAGCTTAAGGAGAGGCGGACGACAGATGGACTACGGACAACGGATGCTCGCCATGGCATAGACTTACTCGGCAATTCTGGCAAGGTGAGCTAATAATGACAAAATAAACTGCAATCGGAGGGCGCTTGACTCAAGCACATATTCTCTATTTTGCCAATTCACGTATTCCAATTAGTGACAACGTGACCCAGATATTTAACGGTTTGGCTGAAACACAAATTACCTCCAGCCCACCACAATTTGATTGGATGTGCCAATTGTGGTCATTCTATCGTCTTGCATTCCCTAGTTATGGTAAAAAAATTTCGGCATGCACTTAGTGACCCAGTGACCCAGTGACCTAGATAATTTGCATTTTAATCCTACGCTCCAACTATCTATATCCAGAAAAAGTCAATGTGTGTGACAAATTTGGTGATTTTGCCCTGTTGTAGGCCTATTCCCGAGTATTGGCCGAAAAGGTGCATTCCAGTATATTATATTTAGCGACCCCGTAACCTAGTTGTTTGACCCTTGACCTTAGACTCGAACTATTTCTAGCCAGCAATAATATGGGTGTATGTGCAAAATTCCATATGCACGAAGTAACCCCATGACCTAGATATAAAATTGACTTTTTCACCTGAAACTTCAAGTCCCTCTAGCCATCCAGAATAAGATTATGTATGGCGAATGCTCTCATTCTACTGTATTGTATTCACGAGGTTTGGTAAAATATGCGCATTCCGAACAGGTTATGTGATAAAATCGAAAATCGCGATTATTTTTTAAATCGTGAATTTCTATGATAAAAAATGAAATATCGAATAATCATGGCTAATTTCTACTGCATATAATATTTCAATTCCAACCTTTTAATTATTTTTTATTGAGATTGGTCACGAACATTAACATTTTGCTCAGTGAATGTATTTCCATTTGCAGGCAATGAGAAGATTATTTTGAAAACGTATCAATGGAATGACAGGCTCGTGAATCAAAAATAGTCTTCTCTTGGCCTACAAATGTACTTTTCTAAACATCATTGCAGCTTTCGTCATTGATATGCTTTTGTTGTTCTGCCTTGGTAATTTGTACCCAAGCTGATTAATCGAGTAATCGCGATTATTTTAAAATAATCAATCGTGATCACTCAAAGCAACAATCGCGTAAGCTTAATTCCGGTTAAACTAAGTGGCCTCTTGACTTGATATTTGACTTTTTGACCTGACACCAAGTCTCTCTAGCTAGCGACAATGTGATTATATGCTCAGAAATTGTTGATTCTACTATATTGCATTCCCGAGTTATGGCCTAAAATGCGCATTACCGTATGCAGTTAGTGAACTATTGACCTAGCTATTTGACCTTTTAACCTGGCATTTTAATCATCTCTAGCCAGCTCCAATATGATTGCATTCTTCCTCTACCGAGTTCTGGTCAAAATGTGGATTTCAGTATGTGCATAGTGACCACGTGACCTAGATAATGGAGGAATACAGTTTTAACTATGCCCCGCCGAAATCTAGCTAAGCTCCGCCAGAGCTTCGCCCGTGTTGGGATCGATCAATCCCTGAACTTCTTGATTATGGATTTCGAGAGAACTATACAGGTAAGCTGTTGAATATTTTGAAACTAATTTCACTGGGTGCTGTTGCTGCCTAATTAGTTTAAAATATTCAACATCATGTTTAGAAATAACAAAGACATACAATTCGTTCAACAACGCTTAGTCTGTCATCAGTTAAACGTTCGTTACGAACGTGCGTGACGAACTTCGCGACGTCATTCATGACGTAATTGATTAAGACGTCATCCTACACGTCGCATAGTTGATTATGACGTCATATGATTGATGGATAAACTGTAATCCGCCATTAACCTATTATCTTGAAACGTCGAGTCACAATCTAGCCCCCATATGATTGTACCTTAACACTAACGTTGGCAAAAAACGGTTTCTGTAATAGTTTTCAGAAATATCCATTTGCACCCCAAGTGAAGACTATTTAAAAAAAAAAATCTACCACTGGAATTACTAGTTCGTTAACCGAGCCAGACATTCTAGTGATAAATTTTAAAATAATAATCTTTTGATCTACAAAGGGTGATTTTCTATGAAGGAATCTATAATTTCTGGAACAAATTTAAGAATTAAAGAGTTAATAATATTCCCGTCAACTTCATGATGGCTTTAACCCTTTAATTCCTAAATGTGTCATTCTCGTGCTATGTTCACTGTATCTACCGGTATTGGCCGTCTTCGCCATGAAGGGGTTAAATATCGTTAGCGCAGTACTCACGTATCTAATACTTCGTGGAATATGGGCATCGCCACAACGCCTACATGACATGATTATCGAGATATTGGTGTGTTAACCATTACGGGAGGAAGCCGGCCAAAACCTGCCTCTGCAGTGGTCTTGAGGAATGCCCATTTGCAGGTCAATAGAAGACCATTTTTGAAATTGTACCACTGGAATGACTGACTCGGTTACAGAGCCAGTCATTCCAGTGGTAAAATTTCGAAAATAGCCTGCTCTTGGCCTTCAAATGGACATTCAATATGTAAATATTTCGATATTCTTGACCAAATTTAGGAAATGATGCGTTAAAGTACACGGTGGCCATCTTGAATTGCATAATGGCTAGTTATTTGATGGAAGCGTGATATGGCGTCTAAGAACTACGCTTTACAGCAATATGTCCAAATTGTGAGGCGGCGACGACGATAACAATTAAAACGATACGGCCGTGTCATAAAGGACGGCAGGGTGAAAACCTAAGACGTCTCTGTAAATGTCAAAATCAACAAAACACCATACCTTCAGCATGGGGTCCCGGTGTGTGAACAAAGCCTGGACAGGTGGCCTGGCCACGTGCACCAGCGTAGTAATATCCATAAGTAGTTCCTCAAATGTAAGAGTTGTTTGTGGGTTAAGAATCAGTTTCTCTCTACTATTACGGTCAGTGTTGCTGATAATTGTCATTACGCGGGGAATTTTACTAGTCGGTGATATGTTCTTATTGGCTGGGTCTTGGAATAAATGACTGTCATGGAGCCTTATTTTACCGCCGATTGGCTTCTCACTTGCCCAGCTTTTGGGCTTACTGTTTCCATAATTACAGTTTTTATCAAATTTACTAATAGAAGACACTGCGTACATGAAACCTTGCTTAAAGTCCTCTAACGATTTCACCTCTTTACCGTCCGGTATTCGGAAAATGAACCGTATTCCGGATTTTGTTTCGACTTTTCCACTTAACCAGTGAATCAATGTTGTGAACGTGCTAAAGTCTTTCATATTAATTGATGCCGTGAATCCTTTGAAGAATGGGTCGCCATTTCTGTAGAAGGTGACGAGCTTCCCGTACGCCTTCCTGCCCTTTGAGAGCTGAGGACCCTGTAAAGTAAATAAAGAGAACGGATGGGGCGCCCGACTACAGAATAGCTGAGAAATAACATAGGTAAAACGTGCTGATGAATATTGTCAATTTATTTTGAACATAATAGGTCGATGACGGGATCCATAAAACCCTGAAACCCAGAATACCAATATCAAGGAAACTATACAGGTAAGCTATTGAGTATTTTGAAACTACTTTGACTGGGTAATTAGTTTCAAAACATTAAACAGACTGTCTATTAACCATTACGCATAGACTTTATGTTAGTAAAGCCATACGATTCGTACACTTGACGGACTATTCAATGCTCATGGCGGGGCTAGATATATCATTCAATAGGCGTTTCAATTGTGCGGTCAGCCTACATGTGACGTAATTAACTATGCCGTCATATACTTGAGTGACAGAGCGGATCTTTGTATTGGATTGGAAGACATCGCTGCCAATTGCAGCAATGGCTTCACATCAAATTAAGTAAAAAATATTCAAGAACCTTCCTTATATCGCGTTCAAGATTGTACTTAATAACATGTTTCTGTTTTTGTTTCGGAAACAAATATAAGCTATGGGCTACTGTATGTGACAAACGGCAAATGGACGACAGATACCACTATTTGACGCGGTCAGACGGGTCAGTCGGTCGGTCGGTCGGTCGGTCGGCCGACAGATACCACTATCTGACACGATCAGTTGGTCGGTCAGTCAGTCGGTCGGATGCCGAATAGTGTGACGCCTCAAGTTTTATTTGGATGCTCACTAAACTTAAGTAAGGTGTTGCTCTTCGGGTCCCGAGTAAGCTTCCTAGGTTGGCGAACTCAAAGATCAATGTCGTCGTTTATGACATTGTTAAGCCTAACGCGTACACATACGTGATTACACAGGTTACTAGGCCAATACTGGCCCAATACCGGGCCATATTGGCCCGGTGTTGGTCCCCTACCAGCGCAGCAACCTGCGTTATCTGACATATGTTTCTAATATAGAACTTAGAATTATCAAGATGTTCAAATGCATCGACATCAGATGTCATAAATAATGGCGGGCAGAATCTAAGGAACTAGAAACTAGTTGCGGTAACTATGTTTTGGAACCGATTTATCGTGTCCAAATGAACCATGAATCTTCGGACACATTATTCTGTAAAAGCATTTCCAAATTTTCTCCCCTCAGAAACTGGTCAGTATATGTCAAGTAAGACTTTAGAACATTGCCTTTTTAAGGTAATCATTCGCACCACCTCGAATGCTTTAAAAAAACCCTGTTAAAATTTTATATGTTTAGTGGTATAAATTGTGTACCTCCGTGTAACAAAACGAAATAAATTGTAACATGATGATTTTATTCTCTGTAAATAATATTTTAGTTGTGAAGTTGACTGGGCATTTTCCAGTTTTAGCTATGCCCAGCCCATCTCTAGCTAAGCTCCACCCACACCTCGCTCGTGTTGGGATCAATCGATCCCTGGACTCACTGACAATCAATTTCCAGAAAACTATACAGGTAAGCTGTTGAATATATTGAATCTAATTACGTAATTCATGACGTCATCATACACGTCATGTAGTTGATTATGACGTCATGTCATGGATGGATAAACTGAAAAGGTCCAATAGGGGTACATCCTTTCTAATTCTATTTCACAGCTAAACATTATTTGGCCCTATATATTAATTTATACGGAATGAAATCATCATATACTAAGATTTACTTCATATCATTACATAGAGTCTCTTTTAATGCATTCTGGTATCAATGTGGGGGAGGGGGAGGGGGGGGGTGGCTTTAAAGGAAATAAGGGCACTCATACATGCAGGTGTCTGAGGTCATAATCAATATACGTCACTTGTTGGATGACGTCATACACAGATGACGTATGAAGCCTACCTGAACAGCATCCTCAGTTTCCATAGGTTCGTCTAAGTCCTCTTCCGATTGCTCACGGAAGAATTCTTGTTCCTGTTCCGACCTACGCGGACCACGAATCTGCTTCTTATTCCGCATGATATACGTCACTTCCGAGTCAGAGTCAGAATCTGCACCACGTGACCCATCATTCTACAAAAAGTAACATATGAACACATGATAGATTTTGTAATCTAGGCAACCATACAAGTCTTCTCTCGCTCCCCCCCCCCCCTCTCTCTCTCTCTCTCTCTCTCTCTCTCTCTCTCTCTCGCTCTCCACACCCCACACCTCCCTCATTCCATCTGTCTCTCTTACATGCGCTCCCCTCTCAGACTCTTCTTTCTCCATTACCCCCACTCTTCTATCGATACGCTCTTTATATCCATCACCATCGCCTATGTACAGCAAATATGTTTCAAAATATTCAACCGCTTAACTGTATAATAAATTTGAATTTGCGCAACCGATGGGCGAAGCAGATAGAAGTGAATCACTTCATTACACACCTATACTTGCTACATTAAACAATCCTCTCGTATGTTCACTTGGCCGCATTGGATCACGTTGGCTGTATGCCAAACTCCAGCAACAATGGATGAAAACAGTTTAGCTATGCTCCACCCATCTCTTGCTAAGCTCCACCCACGCTTTGACCGTGTTGGGATCAATTGATCCCTGCACTCTCTGAATTTCAATTTCCAGAAAACTATACATGTAAGCTCTTGAATATTTTGAATCTAATTTGACTGGGTCCTGTTGCTGCCCAGTCAAATTAGACTCAGAATATTCAACAGAATGGTTATTAAATAGTAAAGACATAAAATTCGTACAACCTGATGGATTATTAAGCGTGTATGACGTACTAAATCGCTGTCATTCGTGACGTAATTGACCACGTTGTTGAGAATGGCATCATATGATTAAACGATAAACTGGATTCCTATATTGATTGCGGCAGACTACCTAGAAATTCTATCCGTAGAGTTAGTATAACCGTATAGAGCGCTCATGTCCATAGCTGCCACTAGTGGACTAGCTATCCTGGTCGCTGGTGACACGAGTTCAGCAAATCACAAGTCCGCGTGTTGAAGTAACACTGACTGGCCGACGCAGACGATCAGAAGCATATATAACTTCCAAAAGGGACTAAATTCTCTTTTGCTTATTGGAAGAGAAATTTAACAGACGCAAATGTATATATTTTTTATTGTATGGTCTATATTAATCTCATACTTTATTCGACTACGTGATAGAATTAGTAACAAAAACATATTAGTTGGAGACTATAAATCTAGCAAGAGAATACTGAACTCTGAAATTCCGCCTTTGAGATGATCGTGAGCGCTCTACGCCTATACTAACTCTATGATTAAATCCCTCTAAGCGTTAGGTGGAAATGTAAGCGATGTAGACGATGTCGGAAATGGCTGGCAACTTTTGCAAAACAAACCCACGAGCAATAATCAAAGCGCTTTTATCGAGTGCGTAAACGCTTACAGATCAACAATGATTTAAATACCAAAAGCCTACAGGACTAATTAATATTTACCAATATATAATATCGAATTTATTATTCAAATGTGATTAGCGGTGTTATTGTCCCTTCTGCGAAAGCGCGGGTGGTGGAAAATCGATGTGATGGCAATTGCAAACACAGAAAGTCAATATGGATATAAATATATACGTTTCTGGGGCTATAGAACCCTCCACCAGGCGTTAGAAATAAATAATGATGGGCTCATTTCACCGCCCATTTTCACCAACCCTTTGAACTAGAAAAACGAAATAGGCCGGCGATAAATCTATTACAATGTAAGAAATATTATTTCTACTATTTATACTATGGCAGCAACAGATTCCTATCGAGGTATCATAGGTTTTTTTAATTGCGAAATTGAATTCGGGACTCGTGTCTCTAATTCAATGGACCTTTCCACTTTTAGCTATGCCCCGCCCATCACAAGCTAAGCTCCACCCACACCTCGCCGTGTTGGAATTGATCGATCCCCGAATGCCCTAGCTATCAATTTCCTGATGGGTGGATACTCTGGAAAGGTGAATTTCACAACTAAAATTTTTTAAATTAATTTATACGTAATTAAATCACCATATGTTAAAAAATTTAGTTTCCTTGCATTACATCTAGGCCCATAATTTAAGCCTCTAAAGTATACAATTTTGACAATTTTAATCTCAAGCAATTTGCTGTGAATGGGGGTTGTTTTATACTACAGTAACGTGTTTTAGCAACACCGTTCTAAAAATAAACATCAGTCTTGATTTGAACATATATTTTCAGAATTATGTCTTATCATATTTGGTTAAACAGGATAATAGGTGTTAAGGATAGAATATCGGATCTCGTGTATAATAGATAAAAATCACCCCAAGCGTAGCAAATGCGATGGCAGATTGAAATCCATCAGGCTTTTCATTTAATGGAGGATTTGGTTCACGTAGGCCGGGCTAACTAGATAATTTGTTCAAAATTTTCTGGAATAGTTTATTATTTTTGCCGTTTAATTCAAAATATCATCATATATGCCTAATTACTCCACAAAAAAGAATATATTGCATTAGCGCTTACATGACGTCGCGCAATATCGCTTGAGGTGTCAGAAAGTTACACGATATTAATAAGCAGATAATTGCGATACAGATAACGGAACGGGCTGAAAGGGTATTGTCATGCAATCTAACCTCATCTCAAATGCTGTATTGTACTCTGATATTAAAAGTGCACACTCACACCAGATTGCTTGAAAATAAAGTTGTTTAAATTGTATACTTTTAGAGGCTTAAATTTTGTGCATAGATGTAAAGAAGCGAAATAAATCTTAACATATGATGATTTCATACATATAAATCTTCACCTTTAAATCAGGAGACGACGGTTTGGTCACAGCGTAGTGGCTAGCGCTTTGGCCTACTTAATCGGAGAAACTGGTTGGTGCCTGATTGGTGGATTATCTCGTCTTTGGACACATTGGTAATCTCCTCAACTTCACGACTCGTCACGCTTTACCAAGGTGTATAAAAGGTTCCGGTGTAAAAACTGTGGACGTTAGCCGCAATGCACTAATAGACTGAATATAAAACCAGCCTAGATGTCGCCAGAATGGGACCTAGAAATTAGGGACTCGATAGATACCAACCAAACTAATAACTTTTTCAATATTACACGAGACTGAATTGTTCGATATTCTCTAGGTGTCAAATGGACCTTTCCAGTTTATCCATCAATGATATGATGTCATAATCAACTACGTTACGTGAAGTATGACGTCATAATCAATGCGGTCATGAATTACGTAGATAAGTTCGTCACGAACGCTTAGTTGATGATGGACTAAGCGTTGTACGAATCGTATATCTTTACTATTTCATAAAGACGCTGTTGAATATTTCGAAACTAATTTGACTGGGCGCTGTTGCTGAATATTTTGAAAATAATTTAATTGGCTTCAAAATACACACCAACTTACCTGTATAGTTTTCTGGAAATTGATAGTCAAGGAGTTCAGGGATCAATCGCCGATTTGAGCTTGGCTAATCATGGGCGGGGCATAGCTAAAACTGGATTCCTCCATTAGGTCATGGCGTTCTAAGTATGTCAGCCAAGCCACATATGATACAGGACAAGACACGACTATCACATAGAGAATAGTGAAAGAAGATTTACTATATATTGTCACGATGGCAAAGGTGAATCACGCACATGTTTGGAGTGGACAGGCAAGGCGTTAATTATTCATAAAATCAATTTTTACCTATAGGCCCTATTTCCTTGAGACCGAAGCTTAATGGACCGGTAGTGGACCAATACCGGGCAAGTACGCCCCGACGTTGGCCCAGTAACCTACAACAATAAACATTCATTCGGTATTTTCCGCGATAAAAGTTAACAACATCGTATGTCATCCGTTGCACAAGATACACTCGCAGTTGCAAATTCACAATGTAGGACCCAGTTAAACTCATATTGACTAAATTGAAAGTAAACTGGCTGAAATTCTTGTCAACATATTTTTGTAGTAATCAACATGAACCATGTTTAGCTGGCGTAACATGAGTCAAGGCTGTAATTTGAGGGTGGGTGGTGGTGTTAGTGGCGGTGGTGTTGGCAATGATTAAGTGGTTGAGACAAACCAGCATAAGCGGGCGGATATCCGTAAAGAGAATATAAAATTAAGCTGGATATTATTCGACCGGGGCACAACATCAATTAGACAGAAAAAACATATATGGCATCGCAGTGAAGTAATGTAATGGACCGTTCCAATTTTAGCTATGCCCCGCCCATCTATAGCTAAGCTCCACCCACACCTCGCTCGTGTTGGGATCGATCGATCCCTGAACTCCCTGACTATTAATTTCCAGACAAAAAATACAGCTAAGCTCAGTCAAATTAGTTTCAATATATTCAACAATTCTTAAATAGCAAAAACATGCAATTCGTACAACGTGTCGGACTATTAAGCGCTAAAGAAGGGCTTAATCGAATCATTAATGACGTCATTATTATGACGTCAGCATACACGCCGCGTAGTTGATTATGACATCATTTGATTGAGTGAGGGAATGGATTCAAGAATTGTTTGTATGGTACTGACCGTGTTGACAGGGGTGTAGGTACATACGTGACCTGGGCGTGGGTGTGGTGAAGTAGCAAGTATGGGTGGGGCCAAAACATAGGGGCGCTATGATACAATATGGGAGAGGAAAAACGAGGGTTTGGGGAGGGGGGGGGGAGTTGGCGGTTCGCCCCATTGCCCCACCCATCTGTTCCTACGCATACGGGTGTACCTTATGCTCCATAACTTTCCTAAAACGCAACGAGCTACACTCAAATAGTAAAGTTAAAGCCGCACATTCACACCAAATTGCTTGAAAATTTATTTGGTTAAATTGTATAATTTCTAGGCCTACATGCGTCTCCCTAATTCAACTACGCAAATAATAAAAAATTATATTAATTTAGACTTAATGAAATCATCATATGCTAAGACTTATTTCGCTTAATTGTATTGGTTTAAACGTGATTTATTTGTTCAGATGGAAGCACGATAAGACTTAGAGTCTTATGCCCGTGTCTCCCATACACATACAGATTATTCAAAACTTTTTTACAACAAAATGGCGGCAAATCATAATAGTTTAATTAATTGTAGTCTATTGGTGTGCATAAGTGTGTGGATGTTGAGTGTGAGGTGGGGGAGAGTAAGAAGGAAGACCGAGATAGAGAGAGAGAGAGAGAGAGAGAGAGAGAGAGGGGGGGGGGAAAGGGGGGTGGGAGAGAGGGTGAGAGATAGAGAGAGCGAGGAATAAGATCAAATGGAAGAATAGCAGAGGTGAGCGCTAGGTGCTGCCTTCGCCCCGACCTGTACGTGTTGGGCTGCTGTCCATTTACCCCTTAAACTTTAAGTTCGCAAACAGGAAGCTACTGAAAGCGGTTGGTGTTAATTATGTATTGACATACCGTATTACAGATCAGTTTGTTCATTTCCAAGTTGGCAGTGTAAGTCCCGTAGATTAGCAAGAGAAATATCGTTTAATTGTATTGATGTACATCGGGACCGCACGAGGTCATTTACAGAAGGGTGGGGGTGGTGTGGGGGCATGTACCCCAACAATTTCAAAGGAGTTAACTCCTGAAAACGGTCTCTCTCTCTCAGCCACCAGCGGGTAAGTAAAAACATTGACAGCCCTGTCCACTATGCACCCTGAATGAAATAGGAGATGAATTTCATTACCTATTCATCTGCGAATTCTTTAGCGATAAACGTATATAAATCTTCCCAAAACACTATTATAAAAGACCAAATCGAACTTTCACCAACTGCTTTCAACGAAGAACAAGAAATTACTAATAAAGATCTGCCGTATGATCGAAGAAATTAATAGGCACTTCCAACGTTGATTAACCCTATACACAATGGACTCGCAGATTAACAACACAACATTGACGAGAATTGCAAAGTACCACCGCCGCCACCACCACCACCACCACCAGCAACAACACCAACGACGATGACGACGATGACGACGATGACGACGACGACGACGACGACGACGACGACGACAACAACAACAACAATAACAATAACTATAGCAACGGCAACAACAACAGCAACAATGACAACACTATTAATAATATTAAGGTTTAAACATAGTAGTCAACCATGTCTAGAGAACTACTCTACCGCTAGATGTCGCTCCATTCAGACTAGTGCTCGAGTCGGACCACATGCTTTCGAACCCAAATGGAACAAACTGACCGCATTAGTGAACAGGTTCCACTGGGTGGGTGCACAAGATTCCCTATAAACTACCTAAGATTCGATCCGATCTGTTACTCAAGTACCTGATGTCATAATAAAAATGTGTCACTTTTTATCTGACGTTACAACCATACAACATAAGCAGGCAACTGCCCTAGTAACCCGCTTGGTGTCCCACACTGGTTATTCAAGATTTCCCCTAAGCTAGCTAAGAACCGACCCTATGTTACCCAAGTATCTGATGCCATAATAGAAAAACGTCAGCTGTCAGCTAACGCTATAGTGTAACGTTATAATGTGGTCTTCTTAAAGATTTCCCTTAAACTAACTAAGAACTGACCCTATGTTACCCAAGTATCTGATGTCATAATAGAAATGCGTTAGCTGTCAGCTAACGTTATAGTGTAACGTTATAATGTGGTCCTCTTAAAGATTTCCCTTAAACCAACTAAGAACTGACCCGTCTGTTACCCAAGTATCTGATGTCATAAATAACACGTCACATTTTAGCCGACGCCAAAATCACATAATGCAAACAACCACCTGCCTTAACAACCAGTTTGTTGCCCCCACACTGTGGCTATCCAAGAAACAATAACAAGAAACCTAATTGTAGAAAAACTATAGAGTAACACGATAAGAGGCTGTTTTGTAGATTTGACACTGGAATGACTGGTTCGGTTATGGAGCAAGTCACTCCGGTGGTGAATACCCAAAATAGTCTCTGTCGCGATATGAATGGATATAATTGTCCATTGTTGAAAATAAGGTTATTCTGTATTTTAGTTTAAAGAATGACTACCTTATGTACAGCAATAACCCATTTCTAAGAATACCAATCTGACATGTTTTATAATCAGTTATTGTATATTTATTATCCTCTAAATTCTGATGACCCCCACAATATGACCACTATAATTTTAATACTTTGTTAATTGAGATGGCGGTACAATAACAGTAATAATTCTGTCATTACTAATTATGAAGTACGTGTAAATAATAACTGTAACTTTCATAATAATTCTAAGTCACTACTACTACTACTACTACTACTACTGCTGCTGCTGCTGCTGCTGCTGCTGCTGCTGCTGCTACTGCTACTACTACTGCTACTGCTGCTGCTGCTGCTGCTACTGCTACTGCTACTACTACTACTACTACTACTACTACTACTACTGCTGCTGCTGCTGCTGCTGCTGCTGCTACTGCTACTACTACTACTACTACTACTACTGCTGCTGCTGCTGCTGCTACTGCTACTGCTACTACTACTACTACTACTACTACTACTACTACTACTACTACTACTACTACTTCTACTACTACCACCGAAAGCACAAACAGTGGTTATATAACTAGATAAATACCAAAATATGTAATTATGAATTGATATATAATGTCTGATCGACATAACATTTATAATTTCTGTAAATTCATATTCCCCATATGCCATTATGTGGCCTGGGTGTAAATAAAAAATCGGAATCTGAGTCTGAATCCTGTCGGGTTGGGGTGTGGAGGAGGGGCACGCGACCCGAGCCTCCCCAACCCTTAGATCCGCGGGTTGGTCACAACTTAAGCCTCTAAAAGTATACAATTATAACAAATAAGAATCTTAACATATGATGATTTCACTACATACAAATTAATATAGTTTACATTACGAAAGCCCAGAAGGCTCATTCGAAATTAAAAATTATAAACTAGACTTCGAAATTCAAAACTCAAATTCGAAATTCAAAACTCAAATTCGAAATTCACATACCAAATTAGCCAATTACGAGCCTTATATAATGAAATATTGAAATGCTGGCACACCCTCCAATACGCCCATAGTTATCAATACTCATGATACACACATTGCTCTTACGCGTACACCCATCGCTCCACTGTCATATTACACCAAATAGGTACCTCTGCCCATACATCCATAGCAAACCTATCCAGTATACACATAGCACACGGAACGCATGTCCAGCCATACCAATACTCCAACAGCAACACTAGCCATCCACTCATCACTACCGTACCATAACAAAACACCATCACCCATATCAAAACGCCTACCACTTCCTTAGCCCAGCATATGGCAACAACAGCGCCCAGTTAAATTAGTTTCAAAATATTCAACAGAACGTTTATTAAATAGTAGACATAAAATATGTACAACAACGCTTATTTAGTCTTCAATGGACCTTTCCAGTTTCAGCCATGTCCCGCCCATCTCTAGCTAAGCATGTTGGGATCGATCTATCTCTGAACGCCCTGCCTATCAATTTCCAGACAACTATGCACGTTAGTTGTTAAATATTTTGAGACTAATCTGACTAAGTGCTGTTGCCGCCTATGACAGCAACAGCGCCAGTCAAATTAGTTTCAAAATATTCAATAGAATGTTTATTAAATGGTAAAAACATACAATTCATACAACGTGTCGGACTATTAAGCGTTAAAGACGGACTATATCGAATCACTCATGACGTCATGATTATGACGTTATCCTACACGTCACGTAGTTGATTATGGCGTCATGTAATGGATGGATAACCTGAAAGGCCCATTAGGTAACTATATCGGTGGCACTAACGATAATTTCTGGAATATGACATTTAGCATAATGACAGTTGTGAGGGCAACGATATGACTATCACAACGAGAGCTTCTGGAACATGGGTCTTCTATTCAGAGCCGGATTACGATTTTTGTCAAGTTCGACTCCTAACCATAGCTAGCTATAGCTAACTAGATTCCGAGTCTTCAAATAGTTAACTAGCTAGTCAACTATAGTCAATCAAGCATCCGAACTCGGTTCAGATGGTTAGTGCGATATGTGCGTAAGTTTCAAAATGGCGGATACTGGTCGTTTGCCACGAATAAATGCATGTAAAAGTGTCAATATGTCACTAAATAACTTAGGTTTGATGAAATTATGCTTTCCCATTGTATGTCAATGTTCCCAAGACCCTATTCCTTCCCACTTCATGTCATATGTACGCTTTTTGACGGCTTAGCGGACAAAAATAACCCATTTTCGTTGGTCATCAAAACAGCAAGGGTTAATGGAGACTGGTACCGGCTCCAACTTTCCCTCAATAGTAATTCAATGGAAAATCGGGAACCAACGAACTATAGTTAACTATTTAGCGTTCGGCTTGGCGTAGCGACTGCGCATGCCCAGTAAACCATTAAACTGACTATAGTTAGCGAGCCGAACTTGACCAAGGGCTAACGGAGCTAGCACCTGGAAACCGAAAAATAAGGGGACCCAAATTAAAAAAACCATTTATCGCATTTCACCCATTTGAACCGGTAATCCCAGTATCTCACATTTACAGTCATAATATACATAAGCTCTTGAATATTTTGAAACCAATTTTCCTGGAAGCTGGT